>OU898276.1:50844073-51261146 GCA_918026665.1 Diabrotica balteata | reverse complement strand
TAATTAATAAAACTGCTCGATATCTGCCTTCCATTTTATCAAAAATTTTATTTTATTTTAATAAAATGAAAATGAAAGAAACTTAATTGTTGTGTATGGAAAATGAAGAGATTATTCAAAACCGCCTTATTGACATATCTTCTCATCTGGTTGTTGAAACTTCATCGTTATTATTTGCAGTCGTAATACCAAATACAGCTATTTCGTTCGTTATATCAATCTAACAATACTGACATTTATTTTGTTAATCACAGCTTCCCTTGTTAATCATCGTATGACGTCAACTATAGTTATATTGCGATTTAAAATGACGGACAACAGAAAAACTGTTTTTTGCGTATATCCATACAATTTCTTAAAAATGAACGTTACACCAACCTTGCCCTGATAATATCAAACACAACAAAAACAGCATGATCTAATTTGGTGCAGTCATTCTGAAGTTATGCGCGTACAAACATTTCGCCGATTTATTTTTACTTATATAAATGAAATCATAGAGAGGAATTTACAGATAAACTGGAACTATGTATGCAATACCAATTTCGTATCACGAAGATTGCGATATTTAGGTCACATGTAGGGGATGACAAATAGAGCGAAACTACAAAATAAATCAAGAAATCCGCCAAACAACAGATGACAGAGGTAATTGAGAAAAACATTGACGTACATCCTTCTTATTGGAACAATTGGAATGGAA
The DNA here is from genome assembly GCA_918026665.1 of Diabrotica balteata. Taxonomy (NCBI): domain Eukaryota; kingdom Metazoa; phylum Arthropoda; class Insecta; order Coleoptera; family Chrysomelidae; genus Diabrotica; species Diabrotica balteata. The sequence continues at coordinate 51,260,443 of OU898276.1, read as the reverse complement.
TTGCACCTGAAATTTTGAACTGCCTTTTAACCATAACTCTTGAATATATACATTTCTTAAAAATGTATTCCTCTACGCGAAAACCTATTAGTCATATGTTTTTTTGCCCGACAGCTCGAAAATCCTATGAGTTGTCTCAATTATAAAATTGTTGTTCAGCAATTCCGTCATACACATCTATAGCAGGTATGTTATCTTATCTCATATACTTAATCTATACTATTGAAATAAAGACACTCAAAACTCAGTTCTTCGTTATCCGCGCCAGACCTCGCAAGCCTAAAAAGGCAGTTCTGATAGTCGATATGTTTAAAATAAACATTCTGATATTTTTAATTGTTTTTACTTCTAGGTAAGTTTTAACAAACTTGTGCAATATTTCTGTGATTTTATCTAAAGTGATAATTAAAAAAAGGTGTATTACACAACTTATTCTGACGATGCCAAGTGAAAATATATAGGTGATAACTAATCAGTTCCATAAATTACTTGAGTACACTTAACCGTGTTCGTGTAACTGCCGTAAATAAAAAGTGGCTTTACAAATGTATTGCAATCTTATGGTACTAAAACTGATAAGAAACAATGTAGAAGTCACACTTATTTATTTTAGCCTTTTTGCCGTAAAATGCAAGACTTAAAATTGATGACTTGCATTTTTCTACATATTTTCCCAGTTTTTTAATTTTTACTTTTTTGGTAACTTCTTTGCGACTTTTTAGATTACAATTTATTGCTTGTAAATACTTTGTATCAATAGTATCAAACACGATTCAATCCAACACTAGCTACTCTGGAAGTGATAGTTGTTTTCACTAAATAATTCTCCTTAGTGGAGGACCAGCCCCAGTGCATATTTTTTTTACAGTTTATGTTTTCTCGTGTTTCCAACTATGTTTTCTACAATGTAATATCTTTAATCTACTTTTCGACATGTATGTTTATTACGCAATGCGCTGGAATAAGTGTTATTAAACTCATTTATTTTTAGAACGTAAGCAAAACGCTCTGATACGTCGATTTTTAAAATACCCATAGTATATTATAGCCTAAATGTTTCGAACTTTATGGAATTCCTCTTCAGGTGACAGTCATAACTTTGATTTTTGTAAATGAGAAAGTACATCATGTGACACCTCATTTAAAGCTTTTGACGTACTGATTTCAAAAATATATAATACTTTGGTTCGAAAATTTACAAATTCTAAAATATGCGAGAAAGAGTTTCAATGTACCTATGTACCTCTAGATCTGGTCAAGATACTTACCTAATGATCTTCTTTCGTTGTATAGCAACTAAATTGTTTTTTGACAGCTGTCATAAATAAATAGTATTAATAACTTTAGCTTTGTTGCTATTTTAAAAGAAATTTGTTTATTGTGAATTTTAAAAATGGTACAACCTCGTAATTTAAAAAAAGCGAAATGATCACAATTTATAGTGAAGCTAGCCAGAATTATCGTGAGTCGATAAGAATTTTTAATGAACGCTATCCCGACCATCCAATAGACAGGTGTACTATTTTAAACGGACAGGAAGAAAACATCTATCCAAAGATGAACAGATTTCTGTGAGTTTTTCGTTAATCCGTCTACTCCTACCAAAATTGTTGCTCACGTCTGTGAACTAGATCAAAAATTTTTTTAACGATTCTGAAGAATAAATTTCAACCTTACAAAATAAAAATGGTTTAAGAATTAACAGTGGATGACCCAAATAGACGGATTGAATATTGCGAAACCATGACGAATAATATTGCACAGAATCCTAAACATTTTTTTGAATGGTCACGTTCATCGTCAAAATGTTAGATACTGATCTGATGAAAATCCCAGATTATTTCGAGAACGTCACATGCAATTTCCACAAAAACTAAATGTTTGGGCAGGCATATTAGCTAACTATATTTTAGGCCCAATATTTATTGACGGTAATTTAAATATTGAATCATTAATTTAGTTGTAATAATTGAGACTGTAATAAATATTTTTTACTTCTATTTCAAACAAAATATATTCTACCATCTAAAAAAGATTAACTATAAGGAAATTGTTGCAAGGTACGTATTAAAATTCTTTCTGGCATAATTTAAATTCTGTAAATTTTTTAACCAAAACCAAATTGAAAATCAGTATTTCAAAATCTTTAAACGAGTATAATATAATTATTTAAAAAAAGTAGTTATGACTGTCAACTGAAGAGGAATCGCGTAAAGTTCGAAACATTAATGCTATAATATACTAAGATTATTTTAAAAATCGACCTGTTTGAGACTTTTGCTTACATGGTAAAAATAAATAAATTAATAAGGGGAATTCCAACGCATGGTATCTTCTTCCACATAATCCCTCATATCTTCGGATTATCCCTTAATAAATGGATACCAGTTAGCCACTATAATCAATCTCAGGGTGTTTTCCTGTCTTTTCTCAATGTATCTATACCTTCGTACCATGATACTATGAACTAAAGATAAACCCACGTGCACGCGATCAGTCTATCTCTTTTGCACGTGTGACGTCTCTTGGCGACAAATGTCACCAGAAATGTTCTGTTTTGCATGGAGTTTTGTCAGATTTAGTATTGTTTAATCGTTTATCTAGTACGTCGACAAATAAATGTGTGCACTTTTAGATAAAACATATTTCAGAATATTAAATTAAGATAAACTTTTATCACCAAGTGACATCATGCGCATCGACGTACAAAATTCGATTGCGAAGTGGTTTTATCTTGAAAGTCATAGTATCATCGCTAGTTCCATCTATACTTTTATTACTGAGTTTTTATTTTTTATTACACAATTTTTCTAATATCTTTGGTCCCCCTACTTCTCTTATTTTTTATTTGAAAAAATTTTAGTTGTTTTTCATTCAGGTGGTGGTTTCTTAAGCATACATTAATATGAGTCCTATAGTTGGCTTTTAGATTGATATTTTGCATAACTATCGCTTATACGTCAAATACGATAAGACATACGAAAAATCGGTCATAATGTTTAGTTCTTCTCGATTTTTTTTCATTTATAATTTATTTATCTTGGAATACTGCATAGTATATTCATACCTCAACACATGTCTACCACACTTAATACATTTTGCAGAAAACAAAAACAAAGGAGAATAAAAAAAAGAATAAAATTTTGGCACGAATTTTGTGTCATCCTCTATACCAAATGTAAACAATCGAAAAGGTAATCAATTCAACAAAACTAGGTTACATTAAAAACTCATTGTCAAATAACGATTAACCATAAATGACCTGGAGTCTTAATGACTCCAGGACATTTAGATTTGCACATAAGATATCTGGCGCTTCTTCCTTTGTACCGAGATCTTACTAATCTTCCTGATCTATTCTCCGCAGAAAAAAATATTTCAAATAAAAAATGTATCTAAGATAATTTTGAACAAAAATGTTTATTAGCAGTTTTTTTAAAGAATAAACCATTATATTGGAAGCAACGCTTGAAGCCACTGGTGATTTTCAATGTCAGATATGCGCGCGAAATCAATTTTTTAAATAAAATTTGTATCAAATCGACTGTAAAAATTCGTTATCTTTTGATTAGAATGTCCTACAGATAAAAATCAAAATGCATTTTAAAGATGAAAAAAGCAGCTTATGCAATTTGTGAATTTTGCCGCAAATGAAGTAGGTTCTATAAAGGTGTTAAATAAATAAACGTTTAGCGATTTTTACAATTTTTTACTATTCTCATGATATCAATAGAATTTATCAATTCAATGGACCGGCCACTATGGAATTTTCATTACTAGAGCCATATAGCTTAAAATCAAAACATGAACTGAAACATAACCTGGAATTTCGGTTTTGAGTTTGGGCAACAAATGTGAAGCATTATAATGCTTCATATATGTGATATAAAGCGTTTAAAACTGTTTTGTTTTTTATTACACAAGTACGTTTTTCAAAACGACACAACTTCAGCTACAAATTTCACCCAATACCGTCTTCGTGGAGGCATTTCCCATGGCGTGCGATCGTTTTTAATGTAAAAGTTTAAATTCTGCATTTTTAGGATATTTCATTTTTTATTTGAAACATTTTTTTCTGGAGCGTACAGATTCTAGGTAAATCGATTTTTTCGTTTTCCCTCCCTGCTAGGGGGGTTTTAGGGGGAAGCCTTGGGCTAAAGTGGTAAACTTTTTTGCATTTTTTTGGGGTCCCAACAGTGACATTCTCGGCAAATTTCAGCAAGCCTTGGGATAAAAGTGGTAAACTTTTTTGCATCTTCTTTTGCATCTCCCAAAATTGACATTCTCAGTAAATTTCAGCTTGTTCGTATGATTTTTCGAGTTCAAACCTCGTGACGACTGGACTAACTCAGTGTGGTCCAATAAAACATATTTGCTGGTCACTTTGCTTCCAGCATTAGTAACAGACAAATCACTTTAATCCACATATAGTCTATTTCTATGGAGTGACGTTTAATTTCTGCATTAATGGTCCAGATGTCGCTTCCCTAACAGACACAAACAACAATGAAACCAATCTTGTTGAAACATTTGTTTTATTTCCCTCTCCAGTTCTGTTCTTATCTACTATTGCACTCAATGAACTCGTTTACTTGTTTAACTGATATATCCTCGCCAATCATTACGTCAAATCTGGTGTCGCAATGTATGCCCAAATACTCTGTTCTGTTGAGATTTACTTGTAATGCACACATCTGATATTGGTCGAAGGGTCAACGATCTTTTAATTATAAATTCCAGATCGAAAGTATTATGTGCCACAACTTCGTCATCCACAAAATTTGAAATACATAGTCGCTGTTTGGTTGAGTTTACCGAAAGTGCAAGCCGATTATAGCCGCAAATGTCAAACATGGAACAAAAAATTTCGGTATAGCAGTGTTGGCATGTTTTTATAATGTAGATGATGTATGCTTTAAATATAAAAAGATAAAGCTTTAGAAAAGTATATTTTGTTTGGATTATGTTCTAAATTCTGCAATTTTTGATTTATATAAAACAAGAAAGAGTGAATATTTGTTTCTTTGGATATTAATTGCAGTTAATTATCAGAAATTATTTTGGCAATTACCGTGTGATAGATTAGGAGATAAATTTTGCAATCGTCAAATCAGCAGTTGCCAGATTGCAACGGATGTTTGCAATTAATCTCGAAAGAGACAAATAATTACTCGTTATTGCTTCATATAAATTAAAAATTGTAGAATTCATAAAAGAGTATAATCAAAATTTACTTTTTAAAAGCTTTCTCTTTTTATATTTGACGCATACAACATATGCATTATTCGCTCCGAGGGTTAACAAAGTGTCAAAGCAAAATCGACTGACCTGCTCATGGTGGCGATTGCTTGAAATTTTATCAGGACGCTTTTGTCCATGGTACAATGAACATATTCATTGTACCATGGATGTTGATCATGTATATATAACCTCACTTTCGTAGATTATGTTAATAAATCTTTATTAACGACAAAAAATGTTTTTGTTGAATATTTTTGAAATATTTTTGTCTGACAACGTGTCACGTGACTGTAAGAGGGGAGACCCACGGAGCGAATAAAAACATCCCAACACTGCCAAACCCAAATATTTTTGACATTTGCGGCTATATTCAGCTTGTACTTTCAGTAAACTCAACTCGCTGTTTTCCTACTGATATTTCCATGTTTCTATAGCATTTCAATATATTCAGCCTAGCCGCCTCAAATGATAAAAGAAAAGATCCACATATTAAATATATGGAAAACAAGTTCTATTCATGGAATAATCTATACTTAAAAACCTAGGACAATGGAATTAATGTGAAGATATCACGGAATTTGCGCCACTCTCTCACTAATTAATAAATTATGAAAAACAGTAGCTAAAATTCTTAATCTAATATTTATACAAATTAAATACTTAACGTTTATGTGCGTCATGAAGATAAAAAGACATTCCTTTATGAGAAAAGAAATTTCTTACGTTTTCATCTCTGATAATGATGTTATGATAATAATATTATAATTTTGATTTTTGTAGATATTAGAAAATAGTTCTGTCATAGTTTTAAGGTTGATTATACAGACCAGAGAACTAAAGATTTTCCTGTGACATTCATTGATACAGGTATCTAAGAACTGCTTTTGATAAATTTGGAGATAACACTATTTAATAAACAAAATATGCAAAAGGTTATTATTTCCTTATAAACAATGTAAGATAGCTATTTGATTTTGAATAATAAAGTTGAATACCGCTAAATTATATGGAAAAGTGTCACAATTGTACTGAAAAGGCATAGAAAATCGTTTAAAATGAGTGTTTGTAAAGTTATTTTTATTAATTTGTTGTTTAATTATTGCAAAACTAGCTTTAAAAGTTGATTATTTTGAAAATTATTAATAACTTTTCTAAAAAATTTACAAAAAACTTTGATTTTGCTTGAGAGTAGATAAGGACAATATCACAAATATTGAGTTTTAAAAATTTCTAAAATTTTCTTTTAACAGCTATTGCAAAATTGAAATTGTTTATCCCAGAAAGCTTTTATCTACAACTTTATTATGCGTAAACTATTAGGCCTACATAAGTTCTAAACGCACCGAATTGAAGAGAAAGTCCATATGTGATCAAAAAATTATTATTAAATTTAAAATGTATGTTAAATATTGTAAAATAGGTTAGCAAAAGTACTGTAATTTTAAGCTTATAACAAATTAAAATAATTCAGTTTAAAACAGAAGCGATTTTACAATTTCAAAAACTGAATTCATAAATTAAAATTTATAAAAGTAGCAATATATCCGGTTCTAATCAACGAAAAATGTTTTTTTTGTAATTTGAGGTACCTCGTGGCATAGATCATAAAAATGCATTTAGTTCATTTGTAAATTGTTTATTTGACCGAGTAATTTGTTTAAACAATTTAAAATAAATATTTATTTTGCAAAAGTTTTACTTTATCTTATTATTATAAGCAGAAAAGATTCTGAAATAATAAGCAACTTTAATATTTATGTATTATATTTAAAAATAATATCTATAACAATAGATTTTACAAAAACTAATTTTTTATTTAAAAATCAAATTTTTACGTATTAGTTTTCTTGAATTATGTTTATTATTTTTACAATCACTTTTTCTCAAAAACATTAGATATATTTTACACAAATTAATAATTGTTATAAACTTTGTATAATTATAAATAAATATTATGAAATTAGTCTGTATATATATTTAATTTTACTATTTTTATTTATAATAATACAAAGTTTATAACAATTAACCCCTTCGCTACCAGGCTTGAAGATAAGTTGCACATTATTTTTGCGTGGCCCGTTTAAATTTTTAGTGCCTTGAAGAGTATTTTTTATTATTTAAAAAATATTAATATGCCACAGGCGCCGCACTAAGGACAACTCATATAAAAACAAAAAATAAAAAAAGGCGCCTTTCATTACAACTGATGATATATTTGACCAGTATTTTGGATGCGATTCCATAAATTTTGTGTTAGTTTTTCACATTTTTATACAAAAACTTATTGATACAAACAAAATAAAATAATTTTAATTCATAACATGAAATTCGTTGAAATGCTCCTTTGAACAATAAGATGGAAAATCAGGACACATCGCGCAAATATTTGATGTTAGTTACCTTTTCTTCTCATTTGAGTAACATACTTTATAACACTTTCTCTTTCTTCTTGTTCCTTCCTCTTTTTACTGAGAAGCCATAACGTGCTCATGAGATTTTTCTTTAGCCGGATTTTTATAAGCTATTTTCAGTTTTTGATAAGATGGTCGAATGTTTTTGAATTAAGTCATTCACAACTGTTTCTCAAAATCCACTAAACTAACTTGTTTGTTATGCACAATTGTATAAAACGTTTTTGCATTTAGCACTATGCGTTGGATCATATGACAACCTTCGTTTTTAAACCACGTGTACTTTTTCTAGCGTAAAAATTTCGTAAGTCTCAATATCTTGATCTATAGAATCCAGACTGATATATTCATGTTGGTTCTAGCTTGATAACGTTCTTTTTCGATTAATTCTGTTTTAATTTTTGTAGCTAACACATACACTTTCGTACACATACACGTATCTTTGAAACGTACCACGAGAATGTCACTCTTTCTAATAAAACAAGATTGAAATGCCTCAAGTTAAATTTGAGTGAGCGCTTTTGCCATCCCTGTAGACACGAATCGAACTAGTAACATAAGAATTTAAGTCTAATTATTTCTTTATGTCGGTCAATATCTCCCGACTTGACTTCACTTGATTTTTTTTTATGGAGCTATCGTAAGGACCGGGTCTATGTAAATAGAGCAACTAATTTAAATGATTTAAAGGATCGCATATGTCTTAAAATGCAGGCAGTATCTCCAGAAATGATCAATGATTCTATTCGAAACTTCCAAGATAGATTGTATTATTGCCAAGAACCAGACGGCCAAAACCTTTATTTTTTTTTCATTTTAATTGTTACTTTTTAAAATTAAAATGTTTCCATACTTTTTCGCTACCCTGTATGTATTTATAAAGATTTTCTAGGTAAATTACGAAGGTCATAAGTGATTGATAAATAATGAATAAGAACAGGCTTGTTTCCCCTTTTTTGTATTTATTGCTACTTTGGAGCAGGGTTAATAAATTAAGACATTTTTAACCAGTTGCATCTTATAGAAAATTCAATTGTGGCTATTTTATTTCATCACAACTTTGTCCCAAAATTAATTGTTTTAAAGATATAAACAAGGAAACTAAAAAAACGATGTTTTTATCATTTTTAAATATTTTAATTTTTTTATTAATATTCTCGATCTATTTGAGAGGGAGGATAAGTCCATTAATATTATTGAAGTTATCACACAACTTTTTCTGCAAAAATCAGAATGCTACCCCTCACATCCACCTCAAAACAGATCCGCCCTGGTCTAACCCGAAAAAAGATGTCAAGATCAAGCTCACGCCCGGGATAAATTCAAACAGCTACCAAACAAGCGAAGTAGAGACGTGGATTTTGAAAACAAGAACTCTAAACCGATTAAAAGGGTTTAGATGTAAATATATTAAACAATTGAAAATATTCTGAACTAGGACTATCTATAACATCACAAATTTGAGAAGAATAACTAATAATAACAGCTGTTGCGTTCTGCACATACGATGACCTCAATATAACAATTGGGGTCATCTTGAAGGGGAGAGAAGATATTCTGTTCAATCCAGAACTCGCTGGTTTCCCCCTTTCGGATTGGGTATGTATAATTAAATAAAAAAAGAAATGAAATCCAGCGGACTACATAAAACTGTATTTAAAAAATCAATGAAATTAAAACATAAATATACATACCCAATGCGAAAGGGGGAAACCAGCGAGTTCTAGATTGAACATAGTACATTCTCTCTCCCTTCAGGATGACCCCAATTGTTATATTGAGGTCATCGTATGTGCAGAACGCAACAACAGCTGAAAACAGAGACGAGAATCCTATTGGGATCGCTAATCCTGTTCATTAGGGAAATAGCAAGAGACGTTATTTATGCTCAGATCGTGTTTATTCATAGTTCTTAGAAAAAAATATTTATTATTCATAATATCAAAAAACTTCTAGCATTATCTTTCGAAACCAACATGTGTTGTTCTGCATATACACCAATCGTTTAAAAATAATTTATTGCAATACTTATGCAAACTCAATGTCAAATAACCGATAAGTAGAAGATATCACCAAACAAATATTTGATTACTCATTTACAGGTAATAATTATGAAGTTTAGAGATACAATATCTGAATTACCGAGAAAAAGATATTGGATTATAAACTTTACACTCAGATGTGTCACATCATCCGCGATGTGTATTGTTCTAATGAAAAAATATGTATTTTTTTCTATTTTTTACTAGCCGGTAGTTGTTTTGTTTTTATCCTTTTAGTCTTCTTTTTATATTTAATTTTTAATGATATTAAAAGATCTATTGCTACAAGTTAATAGGCTAAAATAATATTATCAATTTTTATCTCGGTATCTTCAGTTAGCATCTGTTCAAAACGAATACTAGATGCACCATAAAATCAGTTTGAAATAGAAATTAAATATCCAAGAACAACTACTCGAAGGAACTATTTAAACCATCCAAACAGATGAATTGAATAGAATCAAGAGACTTTCAAGGACACAAAAGAGGATAATACTACCCAAATTATAGCTAATGGGGGTACTACAACACAGACTGAGAAAATAGCGACCAGACAAGTTATAAGATTTTATAAAAATATTGACAAAGCACTAGGTGAAAAGCTGAACAGTAAAAGTGATCGAAGAGATTTCAAGAACTAATTTGCCATATCAATAAAAAAAGTATAGGAAGAAGAATAAGCGACAAATAGATAAAAAATATCATATAAAAAGAGATATGCTCCAAATTGCGACAATTAAAAATCCATAGCTATACTAGACGTAGCCTATAAATTTTTGTATAACAATAAAAAACCTACAAACACATTATCACTAAAGAGAAGCTAGGACAATAGCAATGCCCCGGAAAAACAGATCGGTGATAGACAAAATTTAACTTAAGAAATTTAATGTTATCAGATGCTTAAAGCAGTGAAACCCATTGTTAATAACCCTCTTTAATATAGTCCTTCTTCTTCTTTTTATGTAGACATGACCCTGTGTGTTTTTCAAGGTGCCTCCAGTAAGTTGTCATTCCATCGTTTTCGTGGTCTTCCTACTGATTGCCTTCCTATTGGGGAACCGTCTCTTGCCGTCTTTACTACTATATTTCTTGTCATTCAGCTTATATGATCGTTCCATTCTACTCTTCTATTTCTTACCCAGTTCTTGATGTTCTCCACTTTGCATCTACGTCGTATATTTGTACTTCTAGCTCTCTGTCCCATAGTGTCTCTGTCAGGTCATGTTTCTGCCGCGTTTGTCATAATTTTAAGTTGTTTTCTCCCATTTGGTATCCTTCTTTAGTTATTACTTTTTTATTATTTCATTCATAATCAGGTTGAACAATAGAGGACTTAGGAAATCTCTCTGTCTTATCCCATTGCCAGCTTCAATAGGGTCGGTTAGTTCTTCTACTTTAACTTTTGTTGTGTTGTTTTGATAGATATTTTCGATCGTTTTCATTATTCCTAGAGGTATCTCCCTTGCGTACAATAAGTGGATAACGTCCTTTAATTTCACCCGGTCCAATGCCATCTTAAGGTCCACGAAACCTAGATATGCCGGTTTGTTGTATTCTAATGATTTCTCTTGCACTTCTCTTATTATAAATATGGCGTCGGTGCATGATCTTCCCGATTTAAAACCTTGTTGTTCTTCTGTTAGTGTTATAATTTCATTCACTTTATTTGTTATCACTTTGGTTGTTAATTTTAGTGTTATGTTTAATAAATTAATTCCTCTTAGAGAGGTATTAGAATGCTTGATTTCCATTCATACGGACTTCTGTTTTGTTCTATTATTTTTTGGATGAGTTTTAATAGTTGTTTGATCAGATCTGGTCCCCTGTACTTTAGGAGTTCGTTCGGTATTCTGTCCTCTCCTGGCGATTTTCTATTTTTTAATTTCAATAATGCTTCCTTTACCTCTTCCACGTCCATATTTACTTCTTCCTTTGTCGTCACCTCTGGTATTGGTGGTTCATTATCGTCACCTTTAACAAATAGGAAGTGAAAGTAGTCTACCATGTTTCCCTCTGAATCTGTTTCATTTTTATTAGTTCGTTCATCTTTTTTCTGTGTCCTCTGATCATTCTCCATATTTCTCCATAATTCTCGTGTTCCTTCTGTTTTGAGAAGCTCTGCCAGTGTTCCCTTTTTATTTGTATACCTAAAGTATTCATTTCGTTTCTGATTCGTTTATAGTGTTTGTATGCCTGTTGTGTTTGTTGTGTTCTGTATCGTAAAAAGGCTTTTTTCTTTTTTTCACATTTCGTCTTCACTTCCTCTCTAAACCAATTTTCTTTTCTGATATGTTAATGTTCGTTACTTTCCTACCTCCAAGTGATTTTGTTGCTGCGTTAACTATGTTTATCCCAGCTTTCCTTGATGTTATCGTTTTCTGATATTTCATTCCCAGCGATCTTCTCTGACATTCCAATATAGACCTAGATAAAGCAATTAAAGATGCTGGAGTACTAACCAGAAGAACATTATCCAATCAGCTAATACAAATTATGACAGGACGCATTGTCATCCTGACTAAAAATCGAATAAAGTGTTTACCTTTAGTTGATGGATTTTGCTTAGTTTTTAGTTAAATTTTTAAATTATATTGCATATTAAATATCCTCTGTTTTGTTTTACAGCAGTATTAATTGCCAGTTGGACATTTTTCAAGATCTACCACTAGAAACTGTAAGTATACAAATATTTAAAAAAAGTTTTTTGATATGAGTTTTATAAATATCATAATTTCAATCGTATTTCAGGATTCGCAGGAAAAATATGATGAGTTGGAACAGCAAATAACCGTAAGTTTTTAGTCACTTTATATTTTAATTTTGGGGCGGGCTATTTTCACGTGGAATGTGATTGCTATGAGGTTTGTTCGATAACTACGTGGTTTAATAAAGAAAGCACGGATTTGATACGAGAAACATGGTATTTTTAATATAGTCTTCTGCGCCGTTAAATTAATAAAAACTTATTCCAGATTAGCAAGGTATCATTGTATCTAAGCCCTTAAAATAGCTATTCAGAGCAAAGATGGTTTAAAATTAGTTTCCAACATTTTCACATCAGGCCAGTTTTTTGGGTTTGGAAAAACGCAAATCATGAATATTAATTAGCTAATGTAGTGTCAGACGTCTGAACAATGGTCATCGTTATGTGATAAAATGCTTTTGTAACCAATATAAAAGCTGAACTAGATTCTACTCTAGGTCAGTCTGCACTTTCGTTTCATCATCAGTTGGCGCTACAGCCCTTCGTGAGTCTTGGCCTGCTTCAAAACATTCTTCCATCCTTCCCTATCGAGTGTCTGTCTTCTCCAGCCCCTCACTCCAATCTCCCTCAGATCTTCCTGTACATCGTCCAGATATCTGAGTTTAGGTCGCCTCCTTCTTCTTCTTCCGACCGGCCTGTTTAGCATAGTTATTTTAGTGGGATCACTCTCATCCATCCGCATAACGTGGCCCACCCACCTTAGGCGGTTTATTTTGATGGTCTTCACAATATCTGCATCACCAAAAAGTCTATAGAGTTCAAAGTTATATCGCCTTCTCCACAGACCCTGTTCGTTTACTCCGCCATATATGGTCCTCAATACTTTTCTTTCAAAGACTCGTAGTAACTCTTCATCTCGGGTCGTCATTGCCATGTTTCCGATCCGTATGTGAGCACTGGGCGTATTATTGTTTTATAAAGTTTGCACTTTGTTGCTATTGACATACTTCTCGCTCTTAGTTGAGGGCCCAGGCCAAAATAACAGCGGTTAGCCAAGCATATTCTTTTTTTTATCTCGTTGGAGATTATTTTTGTAGTCTACCAGTGATCCTAAGTAGCAGAATTCTTCTACCATTTCTATCGTTTCGTGTTGCACCTTATTTTGTTAAACTCTTGATATTGCCGGCATATTTTAGTTTTCTGGATGTTAATCAGAAGTCCGATGTTTTCTGCGGCATTTTTGATACGTGTGAAAGCCTCCACTGCTTCATTTTGGGTTCTTCCAATTATGACGATATCATCAGCGTATGCCATTATTTGTATACTACGGGTATATATCGTACCTTTTAAGTTTATTCCCGAATCTCTCATAACTTTTTCTAACGCTAGGTTGAACAGCGTGCACGATAGTGCATTTTCCTGGCGCAGTCATCTGTTGGTTTTAAATGGTTTTGAAACATCCCCTTGTACGCGCACTTTACATTCGACTTTCATCATTGTCATTTTAATTAATTCTACCAAACCTTTTGGTATTCCTAATTCGATCATCGCCGAATATAATTGGGACCTGTCAATAGTATCGTACGCTGCCTTAAAGTCTACGAAGATGTGATGGCAGTCTATGTCGTACTCCGTCGTTTTTTTTCTAATATTTGTCTGATGGATGATATGTGATCAATGGTAGATTTGTTTTCAAGAGCCTCTTGGTAGATCCTATTATATTGTCAGTATACCTGCCAGTCGTTCGTTAAGTATCAGGGACAAATTTTGCAAGAAGGGAAATCCCTCTAAAGTTGGAACATTCAAGAACGTTTCCTTTTTCGTGTATGGGGCATATAATTCCAGTATTCCAATCTTCTGGTAACGCGCGTTCTTGACATACCTGTATTAGTAGTTTGTGAAGGAGGGTTACAAATGTTTGACCGCCACATTTAAATATTTCTGCGGGTAGGTTGTCTGCTCCGGGTGACTTGTTTCTGGCTAGAGACTGAATTGCTTTGTTTATTTCTTCCAAAGTTTCAGTATCCTCCTTTTCGTTTAAAATAGTAAACGCACTTTCGTTTACAATAGTAAAATATTGGGTACAGGGCTTAAACCAAACAGTACGACCTGGCAAGACGAGCATCACAGTCGTCGGCCAAATGAGGTAACCACTCCAGAAACGATGAAGAAAATCCACAAAGTGGTACTGGATGATCGTCGACTGAAAGCACACTTAGTAGGCATTCCAAAAAGTGCGGTACATCGCATATTAACTGAAAATTTGGGATGAGAAACATGTGTGCAAAAACTATCAACGGCAAGTATTATGCGAATTTACTGCAACGTTTGATCCGAGAAATTAAGCAAAACGGCCGCATTGGGCTAAAAAAAATGTTGTTTCATCAAGGCAATGCAACAGCTCAGATCCGTTATAGCAATGGCCAAAATTGATAAAGTAACCTTTGAATTTCTATCTCATGCACCCTATTCACCAGATTTATCCACCTCAGATTATTTTTTGTTCTCAAACTTGAAAAAACGGTCCACTGGTCAAAGATTTTACAACCGTGAAGAAGTAAGGTCGGCAGGTAATGACTATTTTGAGGAACAGGACAGTTCTTATTCTAAAAGGATATTTAGAAGTAATGGATTTTGACAAGAGCTATGAGTCATGCCGATTCAGTACACAAGTTTACCTGTTATTTTCAAGGTCACAGTTCTTGTCAAAATCCATTACCTTTAACAGCGTTTATGATGATAATGATTTGTACGAAGTCATAATAGTCAGCTTAAGGATTCTTTATAGCTTATTAAATATCGTTGGGAAAAGTGTATAGACCAAATTTTGTGGTATTTGTTGGGTCGGCTACTTTTGGGACCACCACCAATATTTCTTAGAATATACCGTGATCATCGGAATACATCTGAAATTTTCGAGTTTGATTTTCCAGAATTAAAAAGTCAACAGTAAACTAAATAAAATAAAGCTTTTCATCGATAATCTTTCCTCTGACCATTTTCAAACCACACAAATACCAGGAGGCTTTAAAATTTATAAAATGCATATCACAGTAATCGATATTGGTATGATTTGATTTTTCAAAGCCACCTGCAGTTCTAAATTAATCATAATAAAAATTAAATTGGATTCATCTAAGAGGGGAAACACTGTAATTTGATATTGCAAAAGTTTATAAAAACGGATTAGTATATCTTCTATTGAATGTTATCAAAATTCCATGTTAATTAATATAACTATAAATAATATATAATATATATATAATATATATATATATATAATATATATATATAGTTATATATATATTATATATATATATATAGATATATATATATATATATATAGTATATAATATATATAGTTATATATAGAAAGGTTTTAATTTTTAGAATGACATTTGGAATGAGGTTGAAGACCAACACCAAGAACTCGATTCCCCGGAGAAACTTCTACAAAAGATTTGTGCACTATACGATTTCGAAATAAAGACTGAAAGAATCGAATGTGAAGATGTTAAAATTGTTTCAAAAAGTCTTAAAGTAAATAATCACGTAATCCACAAAAGACAAGCTGACGATGAATTTGAAGGCTCAGGAGACGGTAAGTATTGTCTTAAGTGAACACGAAATTCGTTTTCTGATTCATTAAAATTACCATAATTATTGGCACATTGACCATGCAAGTTGAGTAATGGTTGGGCAATCAGTTGTACAGTACGTAGAAGTAACAATGTTTTATGTAATGTAAACAGCCAGTCAAATTCACTCATTAAATAAACCAATCTTTATTGTTAGTCTAATTCCAAAGGTGGTAAAAAATAATTCATGAATTTCCATTATTTCGTGAACAAAGTTTTCGTTTTTTATTACTAAAATAATAAAAATAAATTTTATTTTAGATTCTGCTCTTGAAACTGAAGAGGAAGAAGTTCCTACAGAATTGCTAGAATCTGAAGGATCAGAAACGACTACTGAAGCGATTACAGCTGAAGAAATACAAGAAACAACTGCTGAACCGACTACAACTGAAGAAATACTAGAAACAACAACTGCTGAAGCGAGTACAACAGAAAAAACTGAAAAAGAAAATATTCCCCCTGTTCTGCTAGAATCTGATAAATCGGAAAAACTAGAAACAACTACAGAAGCAAGTAGAATTGAAGAACAAACAATTAAAGAATCGCCTTTCAAAAAACAAGCTCTCGAAATTCCAGTACAGGAACCGAATAAAGCTGATTCTCTACAAAGCTCCACAGAAGCGCCCGCCGTTGAAATTTCTACGAAACAAGAACAACATGAGAGTTCGACAAAAGAAAAATCCATAGAAGAGGTCAAAACAGTATCAACTGAAATCAAAAAAGAAGAAGCAACAACTGCTCAAGCTCATTCTGAAGCACCTTTCAAGCAACAGGAGTTGGATATCCCAGAAATAGTAGCTCCTAAAGAGGTACCAGTTAATGAAGTAGTTAAAAATCAAGATGAATCTGCTAATGCACCTAAATTAGAAATACCCGTAAGTGAAGGCGAATCCACAAATGCGCCTAAAGTTGAAGTACCAGTAAAAGAAAACGAAGCATCATCTGAACAACACCTCGAATTAAGTGAAACTAAAAAAGATGATAATCAATTAAAACAAGAAGAAATTATTCCACATCAAGACGGAAATGCTATTTTGAGTAACAGTAGAGACGGTATGTCTGAAGCTGAGAAGACAGTTAGAAGAATGGAAGCCAACGAAAGCATTAGTAAGTATTTTAAAATTTTCCTTCCAGTAATCATACAAAGGAATTGAAAAATTTAATTATATGTATATAACCGGTATTTAGGCGGCACACGCCCTTCCGGTTGGGATCTATGGAGGAGTATCACCGAACCACAAGCCCTTATCTCTTGCCGTACTGCTCCACCATATGCCGATCAGATACCAGCATATTCTAGACTAAGCCGCAGATTCATTTAGAATTTTTAACTGCTGCGTTAGCCTTTTTGTTTTTCTGTACACCGAGCTGGGGATTGAACTGACATCTCCCGCATTGAAGCGAAGGAGAAGCCAGCCGCCCAGCTCGCTTGGCTATCCGACCGAAAAATTTAATTAACTTTATAAAATAATTATTTTAATATTCTGTTCTTATTATTCTCTAATATTATAAATAATAGGAAAGATAAGTTTTACAATAGTTTTTTTAGTTTTATGTACTATACTGTTAAAATATTCACTCAGTTTTTTGGTCTTCTCCTTTCGTCTCTCTTGTCTTGCATTATTAAATAAAGTATATTAAATTTCTCTGGATGACGCATAACATGGCCAACATATTCCAGTTTGCGATTTTTAACCTCTCTAACCGTAGTTTTTCCTATCCGTCGTTACAAACTCTATCTACCCAACTTATTCGCGGAATTCTCAGATACACCCAGATTTCAAAGTAAGTTTTCTTAGAAGTGTATCCGGTAAAGTCCAAATTTCGACACCTTATACAAGGGCAGATAATACAGAACATATTACTAATTTAATGTTCAGTCTCACAGTAATATTGTTTCCTACATAAAAAATTCATTTTCTTAAAAATTTCTTTGCTCATATCCTAGTTCTCATTTAGATTGCAACCAAGACAAGATACTGTTGGTTCTCTCCAATTGTTCTCCATAAACTGTTACCCTTTTGGTTGTATTGGCGTTTTACTGACAACCACCATCTTTGTTTTTGTGGTGTTTATCTTGAGTCTTCATTTGTCTGACGGCTGCCGTTATTTCTTCTGGTAGGATTTCGGGACCTGAAATTTTCTTCAACGGTAGGCTCTTGTACTGTTCTAAGGTCATGGAAAAGTTTCCCCAAGTATTCTTCCCATACTTTTTTTTATCGTCTTTGGTTATGGCAAGATTCCCTTCATTATCTGTTATTTTTCCGCTGTTGCGTTTTCGAAATTTTCCAGATATTTCCTTCACCTTTCGATGAACATGAAGTTATCATATCGACTCTGGTACTCTTCTATTTCTTGACATTGTTCTGTTTTTTGTTTCTCTTTGGCTTCTCTTATTTTTCTTCTGACGATGGTATGGGTTCTCTTATATTCTGGGAGATTTTCTTTGTTATTTTTTTCTCTGATCCATAAGCTCAAGTATTTCATCGGTCATCCACGATTTGCGTTTCTCTGTGTCTTTCTTCAGGTGTTGTTCTTTTATTTCTCTCACTGTTTCTTGTATAATGGTCAGACTTTCCTCTATAGTTTCTGACATTTTTGCATGTTAGCCTGCAAAAATGCATGTTTGCATTTTGCCTGTTGTAATCATCATGTAGAAGAGTAAATCTGTGGCTACGCAATCTCCGTAGTTGGATGCAGCTCAAGCGATTCAGGATACAAAGATGCAAAGATGCAACCCATAAGAAGAAGATCTTGAGTCTAGATTATCACGTTTATGGTAATCAATGTTGATTGATTATTGAAAAATTATCAATGTTGATGCCATTAATTTTAATACCACATTGAACACAATCCAATATTTTATCGAAAACGAACTCCGAATAGATGTTAAATATTAGTGGGGTCAAAAATGCAGCCCTGTCTTGCTCCTCTTCATATTTGAAGTTCTTCAGAATTATCCTGAACAATCCTGATGTCTGCACGTTGATGTAAGTAAAGAATTATCATCAATACCTACCTGCTGAAGAATGGCTATTGTTTCAGTATATTTTACTCAATTAAAGGCAATAAAACACACGTAAACTAGTCCGAATAATTTGGTCGTCTTCAGTCTTCATGAAACACGCGAGGACAGGTTAATTTATTTTTCCAATTTCCCACATACTAATAATTCATTTGTTTATTTATTGACATTTATAAATACACGACGTCATCAACTTTTTCTTAAAAAGTAATGATAGGCACTTTTCTTAAAAGACACCTGATACATAATTTGAAAACTGTTTTGTCACTCGGTATGTTCCTAGATGTCTGTGCAAAGCAAAGTATTTTCTTTTACTTATTAACGGATATTTCGAAAACTTCATGTTTGGTTTTACAATTATCAACAAATTTAATGAAATTCATTTAAATCTTTTTATTTTAGAGTCCCAAGTGTCAGATATCGAAGAACCCAAAGCTGGAGCTACTAGCGAAAGTGACGGTGGCAGTAAAGATACCAAATTGTTGATAATCATCGGTGGTCTAGTTGCAGCGGTGGGAGTGGCAGCTTTTGCTTATAACTATATCAAAAAGAGGAAAACTACTGAGGTACAGTCCAGAGTTCCTACCCAAGTGAATGGAAATGGGAATACAAATAATGATCCTGAAGAAGGACGAGAGATGAAACCGTTGATGAAGTCTCCTCAGCCAAATAGCAGCGTCGAATACACAGATGAAAAATAGGAAGTGCGTGAGTGTGAAACAAAAACTCTAATATTTATTATGTTATTTTAATGACCAGGTTGCATTGTGTTATAAGCATAGAAAAAATGCATCAGAGTACAAACGGAATCTAAGAGGTCTGCATGATTTTTACTGACGAATTTTTATCAATTCAAACGACTTGAAAAAACAACGGAATTCCTAACATAATGCTGATATCTATTGACTAGATAATAAGGGGTCGCTTTTGTTATTTTTAAAACAATTTTTTATTAATAAAAATTTTCATCTGTCTTATCGTTTACGTCCAACACCTATGTATATTTCCTTCAATATTAACGGGAGAGTCTGATTAAATACCAAATTAAGAGGTCTAGGTTCTAGATAGTTCTAAATTAAATTCATAAAAAAGGAAAACGGTTGGACTACAAGTGGACCAAAAGATTGGACTGCAAGTGGGACAAAAGGTTCTGAACAGCCACAGTGTTCATATTAAGGCAAAAAACAAATCACAATGTTTAAGTACAAAAGAAAAAGGTATAAAAATATTAAAGAAATAAAGTAATTGCAAAAATGAACAGTGTGCTAAGGACGTGGATAACAAATGAGATTCATTAATTCTTTTATTACCAATATCATGATGAATGAGCTAATAAAAAGTTAAAATGAAAAATGACGTAAAGAATGATATCAAAATTTAGATTTTAATTCTAACAGTTGTCCTTTGCAAATTCTACTTAAAATTGTTTAGTCAGGTTTTGTATAACGTATCATATACTAGGAATGTATATTTTTGAGTTATCCACATTTTTTTTTCAGTGAGAGATTATCAATGCGGATTTAGACCGGGCCACTCTACAATTGACCAGATATTCACAATAAAACAGATAATGGAAAAATGCTGGGAGTTTGATCGTGAGCTTCATCAGATGTTCATAGATTTTAAACAAGCATTTGATAGAGTATGTAGGGACAGATGTGGACAGCGATGCAGGAACTTGGCTTTCCAAAAAAACTAGTCCGGTTGATACGGATGTGTATGGAACGGTTACGATGTAAGGTGAGAGTTGGACAACAATACTCGGAGACATTTGAAATAAACAATGGACTAAAAACAGGGAGATGGACTTTCACCACAACTCTTCAACTTAGCTCTGGAGCACATAATCAGAAGTGCAAGAATCGAAAAACCGAATACAGTATTTCATCGAGAAGGACCAAACTTACTACTGGCATTTGCAGACGATATAGATCTAATAGGAAACACGCGATTAAGGATGAAGGAGACTTTCGTAAGGTTTGAGAAGGAAGCAGAGAAGATGGGGCTCCAAATCAACGAAAACAAGACGAAATATATGTATATGAGCCGCAATAACCAAAGCAGAGACAGAATCGGTCAGAACATTACCATCGATGACTTTAACTTTGAGCGCGTTAGAGAATTCAAGTATCTTGGAACAACAATAACTGAAGACAATAACGGATCACAAGAAATAAACAACAGGATTCAGGCCGGCAACAGATGTATTTTTGCCCTCCAAAACCTTATAAAATCAAAACAACTAACACGACGTACGAAGATACAGGTCTATAAAACAATCATACGACCCGTTGTGATGTATGGAAGCGAAACGTGGACGATAACAAAGGCAAATGAAGAGAGACTACGTGTTTGGGAAAGAAAAATCCTAAGGAAGATCTTTGGTCCGGTGCTTGATGAAGCATCGGGACAATATAGGATAAGAACTAATAAAGAGCTTGAAGAACTTTACCCAGACGCCAACATCATAAAAGAAATAAAGTCCAGAAGACTCCAATGGGCAGGACACCTCAGAAGACATTCTGACGAACGAACAGTAAGACTGGTGTGGAGGAAGTCCCAATGAAGGAGATCACGCGGACGCCTCGTCTCCGGTGGCGAGATAATATAGCAGGAGACCTGCTATATGTATATATATGTTTTGATATGTGTATCAAAACTCATCATCAATATGGTTCCACCCCTGGTTGTGCCTTGACCTACAGTATGTCAGTTTTAAAACTTACAATGGGCTATATCTGACGAACAAAAGCTGATGTTATCGAAAAATGCTTGAAACCGTACACTATTGAAAAGACAGTTATTATACAGGGTGAAGCAATAATTGTGAAACTTTGGTTTAAATGGAAAATTTAATGAGGTTTTTGTTGAACTACAAATTTGTTAAAAATGTCAACTAAGTAAATGTTCAAAGTGGGTTCCGTTGTTTTGTAAACAATAATACCGCCTATTTTCAAATTCTGCACGAACTTTGGCAAATTTTGTTCTAGTAATCTCGCGAAATGCTTGCGTAATTTTTTCTCGCAATTCCCCAAATGACGCTGGTTGAGTTTTATAAACAACTGACTTGAGAAGAACTGATGGTAACCCCATAGAAAAATGTCAGATGGCGGTAAGTCTGGTGACCTCGGTGGCCACTCAATACGATCCTTCCAATCCATTTGTTCGGATAATTAGTATCCAACCAGTGCCTAATTGGAACTGCATATTGAGGAGGTGCTCCATCTTGTTGGAAATGCAGCAAATCTTCGTCTAGGGCTAGGTTTGCATTGCCTAATATTACTGCCCAAACATTCAGTATTTCAGGATATTGAGTGTGACATTCTCTGAATCGATGCTGGTTCGCGTTTGCATCACTCCAGTACCGACAGTTTTGTATATTTACATTACCATTTAGCATAAAAGTACATTCATCAGTGAAACAAATATTTTTTAGCATTCTCAGTTCAAGCGAATTCTTTCAGTCATTTCTGTGTTCAATTGGGATAAATGTTGAGCAGTGTAGATGTTTTAGCATAAAAATAAAATTAAATAACATTTGTTCAGGCTTTACCTACCATAAACTAGTAATAGAACGTGATAATATATAGGACTATAAGGATACTTTTTATAGCATCCCAAAACAAGTCCTAGAACAGCACAAGAAGAAAAAAAAAACAGGAAAACCTAAGTGATCTGAACTGGAAGAAATTGATAGTCGAGATCGAGGTGGTCCTTAAAAGTCAAGACATTTGGGTAAATCAATATACATAATCAGATACTTTTAACACATGTAGATGAAATACTAAAGTTATACATCAACACATAAAGTATACAAAAATATCTGAAATAAGATTTTTAGCAGTATAGAAGTTATGTACAGAAAAAACAAACAAAATGATTGTTGTTTCGATAAATTGCTCTCGGTGGATTAAAGTATGGGATTCGAAGCAATATGGTAAATATCCAGAATAAGAGGTTTTTATTACGTTCTTACAAGAATCTGGGATATGAGCAGTAACTGTCTTTCTTTTTCTTCGTGTGCGTCACCCTTTAAGGACATAGCAATATTCACGACCCATTTTACTCTGTCTGCAGCAGTTCTAACGAATTCCATTCTTGTTTTCCACTCCACTACTTTTAATTTTTCAACTAGGACCATACTGCGTAGAACGATTAACTAAAATCTTCAGCCCTTCTCTGCTGCTCCCAAGAAATATGATATCATCTGCATCTCTGAGATTACTCACTAGTGTTCTGTTAATTGCCCTCATTTACGCCTTCTAGTGCCTATTTAACCATCTCTTCTGAGCATATATTAAAAAGTAAAGGGGACAGTACACATCCTTGTCATGCTCCTCATCTTATGGGCATATTTTTAGATTTTTGTTGGTCTACTAGTATTATGGTTCTTTGGTATTGGTATAAATTGGTAATGATTCTCGCATCCTGATCATCTATTTCTGTGTTTCGTAATATGTTTGCAAGCTTTCCGTGTTGTATTTCATTGAAGACTTTCTCACAGTCAACTAGACACATGAATACGACACAGCTGCATCTCTACTCTGTTTTATGAGTGTTTGTACAGTAAACAATGCCTCTCTAGTAACAAAGCCTTTTCTAAATCCCAGTTGGTTTCCTGTTATTCTATCGTATAATTTTTTCGTATTCACGTTCATGTATAATTTACAAAAATACTTAAAACATGGTTCATCAAGCTGATCATTCTATATTCTTCACATTTCACTGCGTTGGGTTTTTTGGGCATTGGGATGATTAGCCATTCTTTCGGAATCTTCTAGTATCGTAGATTTCATTGAATAATTCTACTAGTATATCACTGTGGTTATCTTCTAGTAGTCTTCTAGAGATTTCTGTAGGTATTTCATCATCATAACTTCATAGTCCGTAAGTGTCTTTACAGTCCACCAAATAATAATATTGCGAATATTTAAAAACCGTTAAATGCAAAAAAAGTTGAAATTTATGTTGAACAACTTTCATCATTTGAGGATTCTCCAAAAAAGAAGCTCTAGGAATGCTCTGAAGTCAAGTACCTAAGCTATTTTTATAAATTTACGCTATTACAGTACTTTTGAAATTTGTACTTATCAAGTAAGAAAAACTGAAAACCGATAACATTGCTACAAATAATTGTTTAAACAGATGAGATAAGATATCGTAAGTATAAATCATTTCTAATCATAGATTAAGAACGTGTGATGTCACTCGATAATTTTAGAAGATTCCACTCCTGCCAAGTTACATTTTAAATAAAAAAGTTCCATAAAAAACTAGTAAAACAATAGGACCAAAGATAGAAATTCACAAGTAATGAATTTGTATTATCTTATTTGTATTATCTCTGATCACAAATAGAAACATGAAACTATGAAACATATACATCAGAAATGCGAAACATAAAAATTGATTTCCACGTGGTCGAAAGCTGCACATCAAACTCGACGCAATATTCCTATCCAATACAGAACATTGAGCATAAATGTTTAGTATAAATATAAAAATATTTTTTATTTTTGATCGTTTCAATTCACGCAACAATCTTTAAAACATTTTGAAAATATTAAACTTGTGTGCTAAATATAAAAGTTTTTCAAAGAAAATTACTACTAATTCACTTTCGGTAGATGCGTTTAATAGTAAAAATAAAATTGAATAAAGGAAAAAATACAACTTTTCTGACCACTTGCTACGGTAAGGCGATTTTTCATTGTAAAATTGTTTCCTGATGTTTCAATATTAAAAAAAATGGCAAATCCAAACAGGAAAAGTTAAGTCCATTAGGCCAATAAGTCTGATGTCATTCGTACTGAAGATCCTTAAAAACTGCTCGATAAGCATATTAGAGATGGTGTATATTCGTAAATCCGATACATCAGTGACACAATGAGTATCGAGCAGGTCTTTCTACGGAAACGGTACTGTACCATCTCGTACACAGGGTGGAGTACGATCTAGAAAACCAAGACGTGATGTTGGGCGCATTTCTCGATATAGAGGGAGCATTCGACAACATCTCCCACAAAGAAATCACAAGGGCGATTCGTCTAAAGAAATAGACGAGATGGGTAAACTACATGCTGAGGAGCCGTGTGATATACACAACATTAGTGAGATATACAGTGTCAGCACAAGTAGCCAAGGGCCGACCGAGCGAGAGTCCAATCTTCTCTCTCGTAAAATCTGGTATCGGGGGCTATAGCTAGACTCAACAATAGGCATTTTTGGGTTATGCGGATGAACTGGTTATCTTGGTCCACGTTAAATTCGATGGCACAGTCAGAGATAATGCAACAGGCTCTGACTGTTGTTACATAATGGATTTCAAATTTAGGGCTTAACATAACCACCCAGAAGTCCAAAATCATGAAATTTACCAGGAGGAATTTACAGGGATTGTGTTCTCTAAGCCTAAACGGTAAACATTTAAATCTGGTCATTTGCGTTGTAACATTTTTTTTTATTCTTCAACATACAACGCTACTGAGTGTCCATGCCGCTTTGCAATTTTTAAACTGCTTTTGATAATTTTTAAAAGCGCCACATGATTTTCCGTCCCGGGATAAGAGAATAGAATAGAAATTGTATCCTCTAAAATACGGGAGATAACTTAAAGACGCCCGATTAGACACACATACACTTTTTTTTAATTTATGTGTAAGGATAGGATTAGAAAGTTGATATGTGTTCAAGCTGGTAACTTTCTGAAGATAAGAAAACCACTTCTGTAGAAGCTGTTTAGGGATAAGACGTATCTACTTTACGCGATTTTTTTGATTTTGTTAAGTGCAGTAATCTTACTACAACGAGTATTTCCATTAAGAAATATATAATCGTATCATCATCATATCAATCTCTAAACTAAATACATATTTATTCTTAAGTCATACAATAAAACCCCGGAGGTTTATAATAAGTGTAGAGTCAGTGTTTGAATTTTCAAATAGCAGACAATAACTATAAGTTATATTGTGTTACACCTGTATGTTACCTGGATAAGTTTGAGAGTTGCTCGATCTTTGACAAATTCATAAAGATCATATCTTTCTTTACTTGTCAAATGAATATTAAGTACTACAGTGATTAAAAAAGGTTACACTCCACCAAGGAGTTATTGTCCAAATATCGTTACTTGTTAATCAATCATAGTGCAAGAGTTAAATTAAATTATTAGGTTTAGAGTTTCTTTTAACTCGAGTTAGGTCCTGATAGGATGGTACAGGAAGTACAGAAAAGTATGCCTCTATTCGTAACGGAACATCACAAGAAATATGGGAGACTGTTAAACATTGCGTAACAACACCAGTGGATCGCTCAAAGAAAAATAATCCGGTGAAACGGAAACACTGGATAACAGATGAAACTCTTAAAATAATTGAGAATAGAAGAAATCTTTGTAAAAGTGGTGTACATAGTGAAAGGGAAAAAGCTAGTTTAAGAAACTCAATAAAGAAATAAACGAAGATGTAAGGCCGACAAAAAACAGTACTATCAAAGTATATGCAAAGAAATTGAGAGACATGGTCAGAATAATCAGCGAGAGATCTATTTAGAAAAATACGCTACCTGACAAGAGACTTCAGAGCCAGAACTTGGGCCATTGAAGATAACACTGGAACCCTGAGAACAAACAGAGAAGACATAGCAGAGACATGGAGATGTATTGCAGGGACCTATATAAAGATGATCAACGCAAGAGCTTGTTAGCCAAATCTTGAAGAGGTGGAAGAAGAACCTGATATACTCGAAAATGAAGTAAGACAGGCTATCAACAAGCTCAAATATAACAAAGCCACCAGGTCCAGATATGATAACAGCAGAAATGCTTAAAGCCACAGAAGAAACCGGCGTAAAGTTACTTCATCTACTCTGTAACCAAATATGGCATTCCAAACAATGGCCTGAAGACTGGACAAAATCTACAATAACGACCATACATAAAAAAGGCAGTTCCATAAATGCGACAATTATAGAACTATCTCTCTTATATCCCATGCCAGCAAGATAATGCTACATATAATCAATGAGAGACTGAAAACATTCTTCAAAGAGAAATTCCACAAGAGCAAACTGGATTTACCAAAGGTAGAGGCACTCGAGAACACTGCTGAATATAAGACAGATAATCGAGAAATCTAGGGAATTCAACATCCACTATACATCTGTTTTATAGATTACCGTAAGCGTTCGACAGGGTCAAGTGGAGACACTTATGGCGAATACTAAAAGAAGTAGGCGTACCACAACATCTAATTACGCTTATAACCGAACTATATGAACACACTACTGGATCGTTAAAGTACTTGACACACTTTCGAACGAATTTCATCAGAACGGGGTGTCAGACAAGGATGTATACTATCTCCACAATTATTCAACATATATGGGGAGTATATTATGCGAAGAGCACTTGAAGGATGGGAAAAGGGCATCTCAATAAATGGTCATAAACTAAACAACCTACGTTTCGCAGATGACACAGCCCTTCTTGCAATAGTCAAGCAGAGCTGATAGAACTTATACGACTGATCGAAAACGAAAGTCAAATATTTGGTCTGCAATTAAACATATCAAAGGACAAAGATCATGATAGTGGATAGACTACACAACAATCATCCACACATAACCACAATTGACCGGTTCGAGGTTGTGAGCTCATACTTATATCTGGGATCATTAATCACAAACACAGGGTCATTACAAGAGGAGATTAAACGTAGATCTGATCTAGCAAAAGTTGCCACAGCAAAAATGACCAAAATATGGAAGGACTGTCAAATTTCAAGAGCGATAAAGATGAGGTTGGTCAACTGCTTAATATTCCTAATACTGACCTACGGATGTGAATCTTGGACTCTTAGACAATCGGAGAGAAGAAAGATAGACGCCACTGAAATGTTCTGTTGGAGACGAATGTTACGAATTCCTTGGACCGACCGCAGAACAAATAATTCAATTTTAAGAGAGCTAAAAGTTAGCCAACGACTCTCTAGTAAAGTTCATCTCCAACAATTAAAATATTTGGGCATGTTATGAGAGCAAACACAGAAAACATGGAAAGACTCATAATACAAGGAAAGGTAGAAGGCCGAAGATCACGAGGAAGATCCCCAACAAGATGGATAGACCAAATTACAGGAATATGCCAAAGACCTATGCATGAATTAAAAGAAATGACCAGAGACAGAGATCTCTGGAGACGGACAATACACGACATCACGTTCGACCACTACACTCCCCTGGGGGGTCAGGATTGAAGAGAGAGAGGTCCTGATCCAGCAGTAAAGAATAGATTTTTTGTTTTATATTTTTAATTAACAGTAAGCACATTTTTACTGATAAAATACGGTACTATTTAATTTTGCATGTGATTATAAGTTGAATTGTAATATCTGTTTTATTTTTATTTGCATTTCAACTGTTTTGAATGTTTTATGAAATGATGCATTTATTTCTTCTACTAGCAAGTCCCCTGAATGAATTTTAAATTTAGACAATTCGATTACAGAAAGATCAGGCGGTGTAAGCCGTAGGTAAGTACCAACGGCAACTATGGAGGTCCCACTGGACTTCAGTTCTTTACACATAATTATAAGGGGAAGGCCAGAAGGGATATTATAAACTGCGAGAAAACTTAAGCAAAATAACGGTTAGATCAGGGCATCATAAATGATATCAGAGATACCGAATGGATGATGATTTCTGACCATATGCACCCAGATACAGCCTAAAATACCTTTCCAAATGGACATTAGCCCACGAGAGGTATAGGGCAGAGAAAACACTACTCGGCTCAGACTGAAGGGTTATACCTGGTACACAGATGGGTGTAAAACTGGAGAAGGGTCGGTTGCAGGGATACGCGGTAAAACGCATGACAAAATGTGTACTGGACGGATATATGCTAATATGTGTGCAGTACTGCGGAAATCAAGCAGGAATCAGCACAGAGTCAAGACAGGTTTCCTTCCATGGAAAAAATGATAAAAAAATATTATTTTCGCATCAAAATAAAAACAATATTGTATCATGTGTATAATCGTAATAAGCATTTACGTAAGAGATATATAGATAAGCAAATATGCATAATTTTCATTTGCAATATTTGCTATTTATTTATTTATTAGGAAAGAAAGCAATAGGAAGGTTAGTTCAGAATTTGTACTTTTGCCAAAATGATAAGATAAAAATAAACCATAAGTGATCCATCATCAATATTTTACTAAGAAATTTTAAACTTTGTACAAGAATATTTGTACAAGTTTATTTGAATACACAATTTTTCATACATCCTAACTACTTATCAGAGGATGATGAAAATAAAAGTTGAATGTTTAGAAATAGATTAAGAAGATTTGAAGACTACATAATTCAATAGATATTTTTGTCGGGAGTATTTTTCAATTGGAAATATAAAAATTAAAATTGGACTCTTAAAATAGTGAAGAAAAAATAAATGATAATTTCAGTGGAGTGGAAACCGCGAGATCACTAAGAGTCAGGTCATAAACAAGCATAAAAATACATCAAGAACAGGAACTTTGAGAAATCCCAGCCATGTAAACATGCCTCGACGACAACGAACACACACCACAATGAAAATATGCATCAATAATAATAAAAGAAACAAACCTGAAAAAGGAGAAAAGTCAAAGAAGCAGTTGTCTTCCTATTTAAAGAAGAAACATGTGTAGCAAACCCATCAGCAGAATGTTGCAAAATTTGGTTGCTAATACCAAAAGAAATCAAGAACATACCATCTATATTCTACATACTACACGCACAACACACAACATATATCTACCTAATACACTTTACTAACCCTTTCGCACATGTGCCATAAATGGCACAAAAAAAAAAATAATTTAATCTTTTAACTCAATTTTTGCCGTAGTTGCATGGCAGCCCATATCTGACACATACTAATAGTGTACACGAGATATGCGGCATAGTTCTGACGGCGAGATAGGCAGCCGTGCGCAGTTTCAATTTTCATAGTAAACCCTCTCTGTGGCTCAGTGGTAAGAGCGCCTACCTTTCAACCTAAAAAGGTCGTGAGTTCGAATCTCATCTGGGTGGAGAAATTTTCGTTTATTAAAAATTAATGAATGAAAATAATTTCTATCCTTGTGCGATCGGTACTCACCGGAGGGACAGCAGACGTTCGGATACAATTAGCGTCTCTTAGCAAAGACAATGACGTCGACTTTGCTAAGTATCAAGACAATTACTCTACACACACACACACACACACACACACACACACACACACACACTCACACACACACACACACACACACACACACACACACACCACTACACTAGGTACCTGACTGTACCATGCCAATGATCTTAGACTGTTGAGGCATTAACTCAATAATAAAATAAAATTTTCATAGTAAAAACGTTTTTTACGGCGAGAAAAAATTGAAATTTATTGTATTGTGATATTAGATATGTGCTTAGGTAAGTACTAAAAATTTAGAATGTTGAAGTCCCTCAAAAACCCCAAAAATGGTCTGTGCTATATATGGCACAGTATGAAGGTATGGACTCATTGATTGTTTTTGTAGATATGGATCCGAAACTCTTTTATGGTACAAGGAATGCGGTTAGAATTCCAAATAGTGAAGAACCAGATCTCTCTGATGAAGACGGCATAAATGAGATGATATTGTGTCAAGATAATGACAATGAGGAGCGTGAAAATGTACCAAGCAATGTCATTTCTGCCACATCCTCAGATGATGATACCCCTTTGACTGAAAGACTACGATATAAAAGGAAGAAATCTCATAATTAGGCGAAAGGTATTCTGAGAAGGTCGAAAATGATACAAAATTTACTGGTTCTGAAAATTACCTTTTCCGGTCCAATTGTTTCAAGTTTCTCTTTCCTGATAGTCTTATAGAGCATATCACAGACCAACCAAATTTATACTCAGTGTAACAACGTTCAGCTAAACCAGCTAATATAAAAAAATATGAAATAGAAACAATTTATAGGAATTACTATTACATGTAGTGAATTACTGTTACATACAGTAGACGAAAACAGCAACGAAAATGGACCATGAATCACAGAATTCTGGAATATACATGGAATCCGGAACAAACAACAAGAAATTATGCAGGAAATTATGTGAATATCTATCAGTGGGAACAGAATGAAATATGTGACCTAGTCTTGGAAGACGACAAAATCAAAGGCGTACAATCTGCAAATATTTGGGGGTCATTTTCAATAAGAAGGGAAATAGTGCAGATGAAATCAGGGAAAGAATAAACAAGGGTTAGAGCAGCGACCCGTGCTTAATACTCTCTTCTCGGCAAAAAAACAATTCGACGAGAAACCAAAAAACACACTTACGGTAGTATAGGTAGCATGTTAAAAGAATGCCAGAGTACAGATGGCCTAAAAGAGTACAGGAATGGATCCCTCCTGAAAGAAGAAAGAGAGGACGACCACGGAGAAGTTGGCGCAACGATATTGATGAAGCAATGGCGGCAAGAGACTTAGAAGATGTATGTCTGCGTATGACAGAAAAAGATGGAAATTGGGGGCGGAGAGTATATATATATATATATCTAATATATATATATATATTATATATATATATATATATATATATATATACTATTTACATGTCGACAATTCAACTTCCACCAACAAGACACTATTGGAATGCCAATATTGGCCACCGACAGTTAGCGATGTGATGAGCTGTAACAGATTCCAAGAAATAAAACGTAATAGAATTCAAATTCTTATCTGAGAATTTATTTTTGACAAAAAACAAAAATTCATGCGGTAAAGGGATAAACTTATAATACAAAAAGTACACAAAACAGTCAGATTTAATATATTCCGAGGGTAAAAGCACCACCCTTAAATTTTTTCAACCACAAGCATCGTGTGACCTACTAGATAGAGGCCAAGTAAGTCAAAAATCAATTTTGAAAAACATGAAAAACGTAGAAAATATTAAATTACAAGTACTTATGTATGGTATGATATGTATAATGTAACTGGAGACCAAATTAGTGAAAAAAATTACTTATTAAAATTGCCAGCATCATTTTAATTAAGATCTCGGAAAAATCTCGAATATTTAGCAAAAATATTTATTACTTCAAAATATAATGCAGAGAAAAATAGAAGGAAAGAAAATGCAGGCACTAGAAGAAAGCCATTGTTGTGTAAATTGAAAGTGGTTTGGCTGCACCACGAATGAATTCATACGATCAGCTGTACGTAAGATCATGATAGCCTTGGTGATTTCCAATCTCCGACAGGAGTGGCTCAAGAAAAAGACAATGGTACAGAAAATCGACTACCTAGATCATTATTTAGAGCTGCTGTCAGTATGGCGAATATGGTAGCCAACATGATATCCAACGATTGATAACGGTCATGGAAATAGAAGAATCTTTTTTTTAATATTGTGTAGAATTGGAACTAGAAGATGAAACTTTGTGATAAAATTTAAACTCTGAAGAAATTTATTATTGACCTAATTGCGATAGTTCCCTAATGCTATTTATTCCTGATTTACATTCCTACGCTTTAACAACTAACCTAAAACCTGTTTTCTTTGGCATAAGTCTTTAGTTGGAATCATACCAATAGTTTTTTTTTTGTTGTAAATGCGTATTTCTAAGTTAAAAGTACTTACGTCAATATTAGTTTCCCAGATTCTAAAAATAGCTATATTCCCATTAATAATCTTATCTTAAAAATACAGCAAAATCAACAATTTATACAAACATGTATACATGTAACGTAGGGGACTAATAGAATATACGAGGATTGTTTGATAATTACGTGCCCTAACCCTAACACGATGATGGTATGAATTCGGAGAAATATTCTTCACAATTCCATATAGGTAAACATATTTTTAATAGGTTATAACATTACAGAGCAACATCTCTATGAACAGAAGTAATGTACGTTCAAACAGAGATTCGAATTTATCCACTTTAGTCAAATTTAATCAAATCGTTTTTCTTCAAAGCGAGCTGTTTTGGTATGGAGAGGCTTATGAGAGGTGTACACACCCTCCGTATTGGGACCGTGCAAGTTCGGAACAGCGACACCTGGTGCCGTCAATCAGCAAAATTTACTGTGCTTTCATGTTAGATCGAGGTTACCAGATAACTGTCAAGGACGTAGCCCCAAAAAAGAATAAGAAGAAAAACTAAGATAGAGGTTATGTCGGTATGTTATTAAAAGGTAAAAGTTGTATGTAGTGTAAATACAAATAAATATATTATTAAATTACAGCATTACTGTTAATATGGATACAATAATAAAAACTGGATTTGAGAAAGTAAATCACCAAATAACTTTTCAACCAAGCACTGAGTCAAAGGGAAAAGCTTTAGTAGTGGCAAATGTCAAAAAAGAATGGAAGAATTAAGAAAAATAAATTACCATAAATAATGCTAATTCATAAATTAGCAGGTTAAGCCCATGATATCATCATATTGGTTTGAACAATTAATTCTTTCTCTGTAAACTTTTGGACAGCGAATATAATGTATCTTAATGCATCTTCAGAAAAAACTTAACTTGATGCATTTTTGTAAACTTCAAAAAAATAAAATTTAAACATTAAACTTAATTCTTGGGTTAAAATGAACTTTAAGTGAGTGTTATGAAACTAAAATTTACACTTAAAAGTGAACTTTTATTTATTATTTATTTCAAACTGACTTTAAAATCCGGCACAAGAATAATGCATAATTTAGGTTATGTTACTTATGCTTTTTTATGATATAAATCCACTTTTCTCTTTGTAGTAATTTGTACTTCGAAGTTGGAAACGAATAAACCTTAAATTGACAATTTTTTGTTGTATTTTTACAATTTATAACACAGCATTTCCTAAATCCCATTTTCTTCAGTGACAGAAGGTGTAAATAAACAAACGATTATGAAATATGACAATTGACAATATGAATTTATGAAATCTATGAAATGTGCAGTAAAAAATGCAAGATTTCTCCGCTACTCGCGCACGATCGTTTCTCGTATCATATCCAAGTACTTGCACGTCGCCAATATTAAAATTCCGGCAATAATTCTTAGCTCCAGTGCAAAAAATAAAGCACCCTATTGGCAGAACATTTTGACAAATAGTACTCGTCAATCACCGCGAGTTAAATTAATATGATTGGTAGAGCCTACCCCCAATTACCCGAAAGAAGGAGTCACCTAGCTCCTTCGCAGCAATTTCCTAAAATCTTCAACTCATTTGTAGAATGTGAAAGCAACAAGTCCCTTTATCGTGCATTATCAAGAACACGGAGTAAGTACTTTTCATCTTGCATAAATCTCCCTTATTTTTATTTTAAATCATTTTATTAACTTTCTTATTTTTATTTTATTAATCATTTTATCATCTTTCTTATTTGATTTTAATTCATATTATCATATTGTTCTCATTGAAATCATCTCGGGCTGTGGAAATTTCTTGAAAAAGGTATTCTTTCTAGGTGTTCATACGCGACACTTGCATCCGCACATGAGCCCATGGGTAGGACCTACAAATGGTAATATAAAGATTAATACCCTCTGGAATGACAAAGCAGTGCCACCATGTGATTTCGACCATTTTTGTTTTCCTGGTCGACGTGTAAAGTAAGCCGTTTCCATTATTAAGTTTTCTTGTCGTGTGGACTTCTCCAGCGGCCTACACTCGTTATATGCGGCACATACTGGACAAGGTATGGCCCCCAGATGTTTACCTATTTCTACTTCCAAGTGATAAAGTGTTCTTTTTGCTGACTCCTGCTTATTTTCCGCAGTACTTTCCCTATTAGCGCATGCACGATTATTTTGCCATATGTTTGACCGGGTACATTTTCCCGTAAGAGACCGGGTATATGTAGTCTTCGGATGCTTTTTGGCACTCCCACGGCCGGCTCTGGACTGAAGTATTTTGTAGCTGATCCCCTTCTGGTAGGTGCATCAGCTTTGCCATTGCCTTATTTTCACCGGTGACCTGGTATCCACACCAGTGTAATACTGTTATGTTCCGCCATCTGTCGAGTTCCTCTCGGCATTCCATTAGTAGTCTAGAGCCCACCTTAGGGCTTATGAGTGCCCCCATGGCTGCTTGGATATATGTACATATATTGATTTGCTTCAGTTCGAAAGCCCTTATGTTAATTTCTCTTGAATAGAAATGTTTAAATTTCCACCACTACCGAATATTCTGCAGTTTTAGACCTGTTTGTGTACCAGATATAACCCTGCAGTTTTGGTCGAGTGTTTCCCCTGTCCTATCCCTATCGTGGGCTGATGTACATTTGTAAAGATACTTTAGGCCTATATTTGGGTACCATATGGTCATAATTGGATCCATTCAGTATCCATAATTTCATTTATGATGTTATATGTCCTGATCTAACCAGTACGTTGCTCAGGTTTTCTCGCAGTCTATAATATCCCATCCCTGCCATTCCCCTTATAATAATTATTATAATTTCTCTTATTTTGTAGTGGCAGACCACTTCAAGATACCAGTCATTCCATATTATTAAAAAAAAACATTATTCCATAAAATATCTACTTCTATCTCAGAAAACTTCGTGGGGGCGGTAACACATCGAAGGCATCGTGAAAACAAACAAATAGAGAAGAAACCAAAACAGAATTAAACGATATTAACGAAATCGAAAAAGAGTGGAAGAAATACCACGCATTTCTAAAAACACAGATTTAATCAGATTCAACAAAAATAAGGTAAAAATAAATAAACACGTAAGCTAATTGTATCATCATAATGAATGAAAATAAAAAGAAATAAAAACATTAATACAATTTTTAAGACAAAATAACCTACTGGACAATCTGTAACCTTAAAAATCTTTACAACCCGCCTTTAAATGGTAATTTATTAAAACATTTAATGTAAGTTTAGAAAATACAGTGTAATGTTTTAGTAATTAATTTATAAAACGAAGCCTCACCAAACAAATTTAAAATCCATGAAATAAAAAAATTTACGAATTCCAAATACATATATTTTTAAGTAGATAATACACTTCTTCTTCTTAAGGTGCCTTCTCCATTACTGAAGGTTGGCTATAACTACAGCAAATTGCTCTCTATCTTGAGCTGTTCTTAGTATCGCATGTGTGTCCATGCCTGTCCAGTCTCTTATGTTCTTCAACCAGGAGCATTTTCTTCTTCCTGGACCTCTTCTTCCTTCCACTTTCCCTTCCATTATAAGTCGTAGGAAGTTGTATTTTTCTCCTCTGTAGATATGTCCTAAATAACTCGTTTTTCGGTTTTTTACAATATTTAGGAGTTCTCTGTCAGTACCCATTCTTCTTAGCACCTCGTTGTTGGTCACGTGCTCTGTCCAAGAGATCTTCAGCATTCTTCGAAAAACCCACATCTCAAAGGCTTCTATACGCCTCATACTTGTAATTCCGAGAGTCCATGTTTCCACTCCGTATAGCAATATGGAATAAATAAACGTTTTTACAAATTGGTATCGGATGTCCAACGATAACGTAGAGTTTATTAGAAATTTTTTCATTCGCTGAAATGCGGACCTAGCATATTCTATACGAGCACGTATTTCGACCTCGTGGTCAAGATCGTTTGTTATCCAGCAACCAAGATACTGGAATCTTTGTACTGGTTCTATATGTTTGTTATAGATACGAATATTAATGTCGACATTTGGTGTACGTGTAACAGCCATCACTTTTGTTTTATTTGTGTTTATATTTAGTCCCAAGCTATCTCCCTCTCTGGTTATGACATTCAAAAGTCGTTGTAAACCCTCAGCACTGTCCGCAATAATGACGGTGTCGTCTGCGTATCTTAAGTTGTTTACGTATTCTCCGTTGATTTTTATTCCTTCTTCAATATTTTCGAGGGCATTTTGAAAGATCTTTTCGGAATATATATTAAATAACAGTGGAGAAAGTACACAGCCCTGACGAACTCCACTTTTTATTGGCAATTCTGCTGTCAGACGATTGTCTATTTTGATAGATGCCATTTGATCCCAATATAGTTTTTTAATAAGTGCTACAGTGTTATGGTCTATACCATGTTGTGTTAGGGTTTCTATGAGTTCTGTGTGTTTAACTCGATCAAACGCTTTTTCGTAGTCGATAAAACAGAGAAAGACGTCTTTTCGCTGATCTCGGCATTTTTGTAGTAATACCTGGAGGCCAAATAATGCCTCCCTTGTACCAAGCCCCATACGAAATCCAAATTGATTGTCGCTAAGGTTTCTTTCGCATTCTCTGTATATTCGTTGATGTACAATTTTGAGTAAAATTTTCAGAAAATGGCTCATCAGGCTAATTAATCTGAACTGTGAGCATCTATTTGCTTTATTTTTCTTGGGTATAGGTATAAATGTCGATCTAAGCCAGTCTTCTGGG
Source organism: Diabrotica balteata (assembly GCA_918026665.1). Taxonomy (NCBI): domain Eukaryota; kingdom Metazoa; phylum Arthropoda; class Insecta; order Coleoptera; family Chrysomelidae; genus Diabrotica; species Diabrotica balteata. Next base: position 51,222,963 of record OU898276.1, on the reverse strand, counting down.
AAGATTCCAGTGGTATATAAGATAATACACACTTAGATTAAAACATATCTCAATGCATCTCATAAATTTTATGACGTCAACAATCATAAATTACCAAAATCTCCTAAATTTAGAAATATCCAGGAAAACCCATTGAATATACTGACGAGAACAAATGATAAAAATGCCAGTTAATGGAATGCAGAAACAAATTTTTATCATCAAAATTACAGTGAAAAAGAGAAGCAAAAGGATAAGTGATAGGAGGAGAGATATAAGCAAAAATAAATAGGGTAAATATTGGCAACTGGGAGAAAAATACACATGAAAGAAAACTCTTCTTTATTCTATGGTTTAAGCACTTTGCTCCACCTTTCCATGTGATAGCTTACAGTTCTTCTTCCTTTCGGTTTATATTTAGTATTTGTTTATATAGTCATTTAGTATCTGATCTTGCAGATGCTCGTCAATTATTATTTTTGTTTTTATGGGAGTTTTGACCTTCAAACTCAATAACTTACATCTTTTTATGACAGAAAAATATGGAAAGAAATTGGTCACCAAGCTATGACGCTAATAATCTTTTAGGGATTCTGTATTGTACCTGGTCTAATACATCGCCCCCAAACATGTACAAAAAGAAAGGATAAAAACAAAATTGTCAAAATTATTTGTAATAAAAGTATATGTAGTATCTTTATATTATTTTTTAATCTTATTGTTTTACATGCATTGAAAAGATATTAGCAATAAACTTATTAATATTATAAATATGTCATTCAGCAAAAAACATAAACGATAGAATGTAAAAAATTAGATAATTTATATAGTTGTGTGTGAGTAATAAATTATCTTATATATAAAATACTGTAAAATAAGTACTACTAAGATAAATAAGCACATATTGATAACATAAAATTATCACCAATATCCCCTTTTTGAATCAGATATATTAAACATTTGTTAAAACCTTACCAATAGATATGCAACCAAACATACAACGCAAATATCGTAAATGAATGCATGAATTTACAGCCATATAGGAATAGCATTTTAGTAATATATATTTACTTTATTAGCATAGTAAATAAAAGTGTTTATTGACTTTAGTAAATATTATGACAGTAGTAAATATGGTGGAGATATGATTAACCAAGATCTTCAACCAAATAGTAGAAGACATTTTCAAAGAATTACAATGAGAGGAATATAAAATCAACATTAACAGATAATACATAAATCAACTAAGATAGTCCTTATAATGACAGACAAAGAACAATTAGAGCGAATGGCACAACAATTCAATATAACAAGCAATATGAACTGCAACAAAAGGAAAGTGATGATGATCAAGAAAAAACCCAAGAAAATGTTCAAAAAAATCAAAAAGAAGAATTAAAAATCCTAGTTAAACAAAACAAATAGAAGAAGATAGTTAATATCTACATATATTTGGGACAGATAATAAATTTAAATAAAGACAACTAAACTATAGAAACATAGAGACAAACATGATTAGCATGAGATTGTTTGGTAAACTTAGCGACATATTGAAAAATAAAAAGGATCCTCAATATCTAAAAAGGAAACTGTTCAACCAGCGCATTATTCTCGTCCTTACATATGGATGTCAAACTTGAATTCAAAAGTTACTATTGACAGAATAGCAGCAAGAGATAAAGAGCAATGGAAAGACAAATGATCAACATACAACATTGGAGACCCTGGACATACAAACGAAAACGAGGAAGATCACAGACCACAGAATATTAGATGTCTCAAAGCTAATTGATAGATATGAGACATTAAAAGAAGTATAATATATATCCCCGAAGTAAAAAAAATACCACTAAAGCTACACATATTTAGATGTATACCACTGTTCTACCTCTTTAAAAAAGATTAGAATTGCCAGTTCACAACCATATTTTAGAACATATTAAAAAGTAAGATAATATATGGTTAAATGCTCGAATATATAAATTTTACAAATAAAAGGCAGATATCGAGCACAGTTTTTTTATTAAATCTTGCCCAAGTACTTTCGCTCTCAGATGATCTTCAGGGGCATTTTGTCAAAAGTTGTTGGTTATTTAGTACTTCAATGAATGTTATAAACATTAAATACATTTACACAAAAACTAACACTAGACAAAAGACAAACAGTTAATAAAATTGTTTCAATGCTACATTGTGAGCAATGTAGCATTGAAATCATTCTGTCTCAAGCGTTGCCCACAATGTAGCATTGAAACAATTTTTAAACTTTTTGTCCTTTGTCTAGTCTTAGTTTTTTGCATAGTTTGATGCCTTGATTGAGAGGTCAGATTGAGAGATCAGGTGGTTTATCTCGGAGGCAATTTGGTTTTTGTAAAGGGAAAAGCACTATTGATGCAATCGTGAGTGTACTCGAAGAATTGCACAACAGAGGGGATGAACATCACTGGGCGGCCCTGCTGTTGTTTGATGTTAATAATGCATTTAATACGCTGCAGTGGAACGAGGTAATAAAGGCAGTGGAGGAGAGAGAATATCTTGGTTACCTGATGAATGTGGTGGAATAGTATCTGTCCGAGAGAAGGATTGTGGTGGAAAACACACAAAGGGCACGATCGTGGACGTGACGGCCGGGGTCCCCCAGGGATCTGTCTTGGACCCGACGCTATGGAACCTGGCATATGACGGAAGGTCATATGAAAACCGGCCTGGCATATGAAAACCAAAGCCATTATTCTGAAGGGGAAAGGCAACAGGCAAAGTGTTGAATTACAAAGTGCGGGAGCATGTCTAACACCCAAGAAGCATGTAAAGTACCTAGGAGTGGCATTGAACCAGAATGGAAAATGGAGGGAACACGTGCGGGAGGTGGCCCGGAAGGCTGCGAATAAATCGGCTGCATTGGGTAGGGTTATGCCCAACATTGGAGGATCCAAATCCGAGTCTTACACGAGTGGACAGAACATGTCTATTGCGAGTGACATGCGCCTACGGGACCGTCACTGTATGTGTTCCGTTACATATTTTGGCGGTGGAAAGAAAAGAGCTCTATGAGACTTACTTTACTTTATCGTGTCCGGACTTTGTTGGCGAGTCACAAATCTTCGAGGGTACATCTATGATGCATTCTGCATGTAAGAAGATGTTCCATATTCTGTGTTTCTCCAGTCAGTTCACATCATCTTGGTCGATCTTTCCCCATTTTGCCATGTTTGATTTTACTGGAGCTATCCCCGTTCTTATCCTATTCATAGTTCTCCACGTTTTAAAGTCTAGGGATTGGCCGGTCCATTGAACCTAGGGAAGAGGAAAATACTCAGCGGTTCATCCTGCACTGTTCCAAAGAAGCTTTTCCTACATTTTAGTCGCTTTCGTGGTGTTCGGGCTTTGTATAGGACATGCCGCTCGTCCGTGATCTGTTTAATTTTCTCTATGTCCTCTGTAACGCTTCTGCGTATTGAGGGTTCTGCAAAACCCGCTGCTTTACATAGGTTTGAGATTTGCGTTGGTTTCATTCACCCCGTTACTCTGCTCTTAGGAAAGTTGTTAGAAGTTGAAACTAGAGAAGTGGATCAGACTGTATGAGTTAGAATGCGTGAGTTAGAATACGTGAGTCAGACTGTGGGGAAGGAGGAAATGTCCGTCTCGAAGTGATGCCATACTAGGAGCTATGAGTCTTCTACGCGCTACCTGGTACGAGACAGGGAGCCTCCTTGTTAATGAATAGAGTGTGGATGTGGATAAATGGAGAATGAATGAATGAAGGTACTGCTTCGGAAGTGATGCCGGCCTTACAGCGGCCATTTCGCTTTTGGATGGCTGGATGATAAGAGGAGGGCCTGGTTTAGCAGGTAGGCGTTTGGCGTAGACTCGGCGACTAGAAGACATTTTAAAGTATCTCGGGAACTATCGCCGGGAAAACGAAGAACGAATCCTGCACTAAGATCAGTCAGGCGGCGTCCTGGTCTGAGATGTCTTTTGAAGAAGATTCCAGACCCCCCTCTATAAAGACGAAAAATAAAAAGTTTTTGTATACATGTATAATGTTTACAACATTCACTGATATTTTGGATAGCCAACAATTTTTGATGAAATGTCTCTAAAGAGTGCAAAAGTACTTGGACATAAAAATTTATATTAAAAAGTATGACATCTTAAAAGAACATCAATCGCATTTTAGGAAGACATATTCATATCAAAAAAATGATACTACAATTAGCTTTTATAATTCACAGAAGAGAAATACCGACGGTTTAACATACCTTTCGAAACACGGTGAATGGCTCGTATCATTTTTAGAAATGTAAAGTCGTTGTTAGTGCCGAGATTCGAATTCGTACGTATCTTGCCGCTGAGCTACGGCCGTTCACGTAGATTCAAATTAAATGCTACTGCAGATAGCACGAGATCCCCCTGCAAGATCACTACATTCATAACATAGTTAATCAAACTCATAAATTTAAGAATAGGAGAATACAAGATGCCAGATCGATAACAAGATGCCAGTCAAAAAGTAGCCACAAATATTTTTAATTCAATTAATAGTAATTAATTTTTGAACAAAAATTTTATTTCGTTTATTTATTTTTTAAATAAAATATGGTGCTCATGACTTATATGCATGTTTTTTTATAGCAAATTAAAGCTATATTGTTGTAATATGATGATATAAGGTAAAAACTGCGAGGTATCAAAGTTAAGGTAAGAGAGCTAGCGTGCAACCCCACTGGTTTGCCATGGCTATACTACATAAGCAATTGTTATTTTTCTTTTCTAGAGATGTAAACATCAGCGTTCGTTGGCGTTATACGTTTTGTTCAGCGAACATTTTAAACACCTGTTTAATTTAAGTTTAAAATAGATTCAATAGTAAATTGTTAGAACGTAAAGTCAGTTTAAGAACAATAAAAAATTGATACCGGTACCCATGAAAAATAATTCATTGTGAAATAATTATATAAAATAAGGTAGAATTGTAAATCTGTATGTATGTAATTACGAACATATTTATGTTATACAACTTAGGAATAACATTAATCTGATAAAACTAAATTATATTAAGTTAAATATAATTTAAATTACTGGGGAATATTCTATTTAGAAGGAATTCATGTGTTGCCGCCTGCTTAAAAACGGTAACACTGAGCTTTAAGGTTCCATAAGATTTACATAGCCCTATGCTGCTCCTACTGCAAAGTCACTGTGAAACGCAGAATGGTCTCATTTGTGTGTGTGTTTTTAAAGCATGCACCGATAGAGTGTTAATAATATACATAATTAACACTTGTCAAACCGGCGCCGTTGCGCGTTAACTATATTTTATTTTATCTTTTTTAACAGCTGGCAACCCTAATTTGCGACCATTTTTTCGAAGGCAACCTTATAATCATCATATTAAAATAAATTAAGTTTTAATTTGATATAAAAAATATGCATATACATCATGTGTGGCGTATTATATTTAAAAAATAAATAAAATAAAATTTTTGTTCAAAAATTAATTACCATCAATTTAAAAATATTTGTGGCCACTTTTTGGCTGGCAACTTAAATGTATGTAAAAATGTGAGTTTGATTAACTATGATATGAACGTAGTGATCTTGTAGTGGGATCTTAGACTAAGAAATAATGATGAGAAAATTAAAATTGTTACATCCATAAAATATTTGTGGTTCCAGTTTGTTGTTTTATTTACATTGAATGGCAATTTAAATTACATTTTGAAAAATATATACAAAAAGCTGTATTCTGATAAAACTTCTCAATTATAGTATCTCCAAAATCAAAGGATAGTAATAATTCTCTTGCTAATGATTTACTTAGTAGCATCATTTAAAAAAAATTAAGAAATATGCCTAATGTAAAGACAAGAATGCCATAATCAAACCAATCTCCACTGAGTAAATTCCACTTATGCCGTTCCATAGTGATCGATGCTATATTGTAAAACTATTAAATATTTTTATAATACAAGTATTGCAAAATACAAAATAGAGTTCAAACATACCAACAAAAAAAAAATATTTTTTTCTTATCCCTTATAAAAGTCAACAAGCTTTAGAGGATCCCTTACTATTTCTGTATTTTATAGTTTATTAAAATCTACTTACCTCCATGACTAAATAGACATTATTAGCAGATTCTTTGCAGTCTAACAAGGCAACAACATTTTCATGGTGAAGTTCAGTCAGTTCCTAAAATAAAATTAATTGTAATTATATTGTAAGTTCTCTTAAACAACAATTTTTTCTATTAAGAAAAATACTATCAGTTGGAAAACTACCCCAATGCTTCTTCCAAATCTAGACTCAAAAGCAAATCAAAAGAAAACATCATTTTTCCAAAAAAATAGATGCCTTTGAGATGTATACCGGGTGGTGAATCGTCAAACGGGTCATAGGAAACTCAATGGGAAATTTTAAATTGTTGAATTGCTGCTTCCCTAATTATTTTAGATCAAAAGTCATAAAAAACTATTTGTAGAGGACTAAATTCTAAATTAAAAACAAATGTTAAAACCATTCTACGAATCAAATGTGCTTCAAAATTTTGCAAAAATATAATAGATTTTTCAAACCACCCCTAAAAGTTAGGACACATGTAATACAAGAATATATTATAATGTGTGTGTTTTATCATATTGATGTCAGATGTTTGACAATTTGAAATGTCAATTTTTTTTATTTTATGATTAAATTATAAACAATGAATTTTACTAAATACTACTACTACTGAACAATATTACTTTGTGAACAATAAATTATATTGTTTACAAATCGATCAATATAATGAAATGTACTCAGTTGACGAAAAATCGCATAATGTTGTATTCAGGCAATAGCGCAAACCTTTTCCTGTTACTACCGGATCTTTATTTAACGTAAGATATTCTAATACACTAAAATTTAATTCCATGTTACGTTAAGTTATACAACAATTCAACGAATTCCAATATACTGTTACTGTGATCTTTATTCCTAATAATAATATATGATAATTTATAAACATAAAACTATAACAAATGTTATAATAAAACATGAATAAAACATTTTTATTATTGCTCTTTTCTCCTTAACTGAGTACATTTTTTAATCAACTTAATTTTTCTTTTAAATAATATATCACAAAATTTTGGCCATTTAAATCATAGATAAATATAATATAGTTGATTTAAATATTGTCAAATATTAGAAACGTCAATATGACAAAACGCAACACATAATACACATTCTTTTCATGGCGTCTGGCCTGACTTTTAGGGGTGGCCTAAAAAATGTATTATATTTTAGCAAAATTTTGGAATACATTTAAGTCGTAGAACAATTTTAACAATTGTTTTCGATACATATTTGAGTCCTCTACGAATAGTTTCCCATGACTTTTGGTGTAAAATAATTAGGGAAGCAGGAATTCAACAATTTAGAATTTCTCATTAAGTTTCCTATGGCCTGTTTGACGATTCACCACCCTGTATATATATATATATATAGATGAATGTTGAAAATTCCATGGTTACAAAGAGTTACTAATGTTGAGGTACTTGTTGCATATAATCAAAGAGAGGAAAATGCAGTACTTGGGTCATATGTTAAGAGGCAAAAGATATGAATTACTATATGAGTTATACTGGAAGGAAAAGAGGAAAAGTACAGGACTAAAGATCAGTAGGAAGACTCCAGAACTCGTGGCTGAAAGACCCGAGGAGATGGTTCGACCGCTCATCCTCATCCTCAGAAATCATGTTTCCAAAATCAGAAAACTACAATTGCCATTTGGATCGACAACCTTCGAAAGGAGACAGCTCCACTAGAAGAAGAAGAAGAAAGAAAACAACTGATGCTGAAAGTTTTTGTATAATTTTGTTGTAGACTATAATAGTCAGTTCCTTTTTGTTAATTGTAAACTATATTTTTTTTATAGTGTTTGAGGCATTCTTGAAAATGTATAAGGTTTAGTTGCTATAACATGATACTATGGATCCTGAGGTTAAACATTTGATAGAACTGCTGTTAGGGTAACACAATCATTTGGAATTAACTGTACAGCTATTTCTAAGTCCTAGTTACTTGCTAGCTACTCTGCACATTATAATATTAATAGCTTTCTTTGAATGAAAGAACATTGAATGAATTTTTTATTGCTCTGAATAGATACAAGTATTTACACTTTCCCATGAACACATGCAGTACTTGAGTTCTCCTTTTCTTAATAAATTAGCTTTGACTGTAATTAAGTTACAGTGTTAATATTTTCCCATGTGAATGAAAACCACTCCTTTCAATTAGCTTAGGCCGAAATAATAAAGGAAAGAGTAAAACCCTGTTTCTGTCAGTTGTTAGTTGTATATCACAATGCATTGTGACATTAATATAGTTTAGTTGTGAAGAAGACAGCTCCTTTGGCGATTAGAATAAGGTTACACCAAATGCACCTGTTTTTGCTCATATCAAATATTCCCTATGAATGTGGTTCATGTGCTGTAAGTATAGTGTTAAGTTTATTTGACTATATTTTTGGTTTTTATTAAGATCAGCTCACCATACTGATGATAGCCAATAGTCAGAAATATGTATTTATGACTGCCTTCCACCTTTTTTACCTATTTTCATTTATATATATATATATATATATATATATATATATATATATATATATATATATATATATATATATATTGTTATGATATGTAAAATCGAGAAAAATATTGGTTTGATTAAAATATTTCAAAGTTCAAAAACATTAAAATAATTCAGATAAGTAGGATAATAACCAACAAACATTTCGAAGAAGGAAAGTTTTTAAATTTTTGGATTACCTGTATTAAACAAAATGTAAGCTATGCATAAATTATTTCTTTGTTATACTTGAGTGACCCGCATAATTTTAAGTGAAATCCAAAGACAATTGAACCGGGTTTTCCAAATACATTAATGCAGTGATTAAAGACAATAGAAGAGATTTTAGAAAGAGGTTTTTGTTAGTTTTTAAGAATTGTAGAAAAATATTATTTGTAAATAAGTTTTAGGAAATTTTATAATTATAGATAAAAAGTTGTTTGTTATCGAAATGAAAAAATGGGGGAATTGTGACGAGCTTTGATTGGCGGAGATTGAAAAAGGTGGGATAGGTATGTAGGAATGAAAGTTTAGCTAGATTTAGGAGAGAGAAAAGATAATCAGTTGGTTTCCAAGGGTGCAAGGCGAACGGCCGTTGTTCTCGGGTAGTTTCCCAGAGGTAGGAAGCAGTAGCAGTGAAAGTTTGTGAGTTTTCGTGTAGTTAGTGTATCTGACAGAAGCTGATCCAGTAAAATATTGTAAGTCATATTTTTCTACTTATATTCCAAGAGTCACTGTTCAGGCCAACGAGAGATTCAGTTTATCGTAAAGAAAAGATATTCCAAGAGTCATTTTTCACTCAGGCCAACGAGAGATTCAGTTTATTGAGAGAAGAAGAAGCTAGCATAATTTGAACGATTCGTGCATTTGAAGGAGATCATTAAGGACGATATACTTGCAATAATTTGTTGTAAGATTGCTGATTACCTAGGGAGCGGCCACGAGTAAACAATATAGTCTACAAATAACAAGGATTTGGACCACTCATCATCAGAGAGAGATAGTTTTGTTTTCTGCAGTTTTTCTTTCATTGATAACACAATTTTTACACTTAATGCAGAAAGGATATAAATATTTTGATTAGGAGATTTAGAATAATATTTGGATTTTGAGATTTCAACTAATATTGTTTGTACCATTAATTGTGAAGGTTCACGTACGTAGAACAAAATTTTGAGAATCATTATATGAGATTTGTTTATCGAAAACATTTGATTGTGAATTTTATTTCATTATTTTATTTCAATATATAACGTTAGATCCTATATGTTTTTTTTTATTATTCCGGTATTCTTTGGACCTTACCTTCCACATGTAATAGCATAGATATTGAAGCACGAATTTAACCCTGAGATAAGAGAATTAAAAAGTGTGATAGAGTCATAATCATATCATTTAAATAATTTTAATTAATTAATTAATTAATTAGCTAATTAATTGCGTGGCGCACCAAGACTTTAAATATCACAATAATATATATATATATATATATATATATATATATATATATATATATATATACAAAACAAGTAAAGACAGTATTGACACATTATGTCATCATAAACTTTAGAAATGCCATTTTCCCAACAATCTGACAGAAATTAATCATAGGAAAATATTTCCATCATTTATAATCAAGAAAGAAGACAAAAGAAGCGACAATGTATTAAAGAATATAAATATCTACAAAAAAATCTGATTCAGATATTAAGTAGATAGACAGGTTATCATATTGAGCCAGAAGAAAAACTGGAGTTGTGCTTACTTTATGAGGTTAAAAGAAAAACTAAAATGCAGAATTTCCTAGTATTTTACTGTGCTCTATATTGCCATAATCTTCTTCTTCTTCAGCCTTAAGTAATCCAACTTTGGACATAGGCCTCCCCTAAATCAATCCAGTGTCTTCTATTTTGTGCCACTTACTTCCAGTTGTGTCCTCCGATCTTCTTAATGTCATCAGCCCATCTCATTTGTGGTCTTCCTCTGCTTCTCTTTCCTAACCATGTCCAGTCCTAACCTAATGCAGTTGGGCATTGTGTCCTGCGAAACTTCATTTTAATTTGGCAGCATGTTCTCCTGCATCTTTTACTTTAGTTTTTGCCATAATCTACTGTCAAATAATTCATTTATGAAATGGGAATAAAGAACTTCAAAGTTAACTTTTCCTGAGCTGGTTAGAGATGGAACTAATGAAAGTCCAGTTAGTGGGACAAACAGTGACACCAAATTTACTACTAAACGTTCATATGAAAATTCTATAGATCCTATTAGGATCTTATTCTTCTTCAAACTACAGCTCTGCTCATCCTTGCTCTTCTGAACATTCTGAAGTGATTCTTTAGAAGTGTTACTGAATTGGACCTTACAAAATAAAGTAAGGGTATATACCTAAACCAGTGGGGCTTTTTTTCCATTCTTACCTGTTTTGGCGTTCTTGCTTGGATTTGAAGAACTTATGTATTGTATGTCCCTTTTAAGGTGTGACTAAAGCTTATTTTCAATGCAGTTATATAAACTGAATATAAAAAGAATATATAAAATACTAGACATGCTACAAAAGCTCTAAATGGATGGCTGAACAAAATAATAAAAGGGTGGGGAGAAATGTAATTGAGGAAAGGAAGGCTGAAGAATCATTGGTAGCATTAACATTAATCATAAATTAACTTACCTTTAAAATTTTTATTTCCTTCCCAAGCAAATTTTGTGATTTTGCCAAACTCTTCTTTGTTATACTCTTAATGGCAACCGTACATGAGGGATTCTAAAACCAAAAAACAAACAATAAACAAATGGTTTTATTTTTGTTTTTAATTGAGAAATCACTGACCTCTCGAAGTCTGCCCTTAAAGACTACAGCAAATGCACCGTGGCCTATTAAATCTTTGCTACTATATTCATAATCTCCTACAACCTCCATATTTGCAATATTTTCTTGAGATGTGTTGAATAAATAATAAATATGATTTCTAAACAATACTTCACTGTGTTAAATGTTGCACTATTTTATATGATCTACATTTTGATCAGCAAATATTGGACTGGCACTCATTTAATTTAGAGTGAAAGAACAGTTAACAGCGTTTGAAATAATTTAATTACGCCTAATATGTTAAAAATAGATGTATTTTTCTACATCACTTCTGCACTGTCTCCATTGTTGAAAATCGACTAAAAGATTCCGTTCAAGAGAATAGCTTCGGAATTTTGTTAATTTCGGTTACTGTCTCACTTTAACACATCAAAACTGGTAATTTTTTATCATAACTACATTTACACTTGTACATCGACTTTCTCTTTTTGCATAACAGAATGTTTGCTGTATTGCACTCTTATTTGACATGAAAGTTACAGTTAACTTCAGTTGTCATTTGCCAATCACATGGCAGTTGACAATTAAAATGCATCATGTCATAATGTCATTGTCAAACAGAAAGATAAGTAAATAATCTGATGTGGCCAAAAAATTAAAATATAGTAAACTCTAGTTTTTTTATAATGTCTTGATAGAAATTAAATGATAACATGGCGTACCAGACTTTAAGGAATGAGTACATGAATATGCCCCCCGTAACGAGGGCATATACCACTGCTTGTGTTATTACAACTCTAGCTGTGGTAAGTTTTTATGCTAGTAATAAATATTCCTAGAAAAATAACATAAATCTCTTGCAGCAACTGGAATTGGCTTCCCCGTTTCAACTCTATTTTAATCCAATTTTAATTGTGAAGCAAGGTCAACTATGGAGGCTGGTAACAACATTCCTTTTCTTTGGGACATTTGGCTTCAACTTTTTTTTCAATATGATATTCACATATCGATACTGTAGAATGTTAGAAGAAGGTTCATTTAGGAATAGGACAGCTGATTTTGTATTGATGTTCCTCTTTGGAGCAGCTTGCATGATTGTATCCTTTTTAAAACTCTAAATAATACATATATACATTGTAATAATGGTTGCAGAGTTGTAGGTTTTAATATTTTCATTAATTAAACATAATCATGGTCTATTAATGTTTATAGTCATTCAATTCTCAAATATGATAATTGACATGGGTGTATTTAAATTCTGTACTATTTTATACATTTTATCAAAAAAGACAGCAATTTAAAAATGTAAATTTTTTGTTGTATAATTTTTTTATTCCACAGTTAGTATTTGTTGGTTATTAAACACATCTGCAATACATATTTTACTAGATAAAGTAGTTAAATACAGTGTGAATGGTGTTGCTGATATTTCAGTATTAAATTTCATGCTCTTCATGAAGAGAATGAGAGAATTTGATTGTTTATAGTTTGTGCTTGGAGTGTTTTTGTAATAGTAATGTCTACTTAAAAAAACAATTCAGTGTGTTACTTTATAAAAATAGCAGTTTTCCATATTTAAATCTGTTGTTGGGCAATTCTATTAGAATGTCATAACAATCTAAATCATTTTAATAATATACTTATCTCTTTTTATATAATATAAATAGTTCACAGTATCGCAGTATCTGTTTGTGATGCTCAATTATATGGACTATATACATAGAACTGTATAGTAGTTCAGGGATATATTTTGAAAGACATTTAGCAAACTGCTAATAGTAAGTTGTCAAGTACACTTCTTACACCCTTTTAGAATTCATGATAAACTATTGATTTATGTAAATTTGATAACAGGCATTGTAGGTCTAGGATAAATTTTAAACTATAGGCCCCACACATCTGTAGACATTTAATATAACCCTTTTAGAATTCTTGATAAACAATTGATTTATTTACAGTGCACAACAGGCCTAGTAGAAATGTATAACTCTAGGTTTCACATCTGTAGACATTTAATACTACATATATGTGCATAAAAGGGGCTTATACTCAAATTTCAAATAATAAGAAAAGAAAGAATGGAAGTATTGGAAACCATCAAGACACGAAAGCTGCATTAACTGGGGCATGTGCTGAGTAATGAGAGATACAACCTACTTCAATTGATTATACAAGGGAAAATCCAGGGCGAGAGAAGTGTAGGAAGAAGAAGAATCTCATGGTTGCGTAACTTGAGGGAATAGTATGGATGCACATCAATTGAACTATTCAGAGCAGCAGCATCTAAGATCAGAATAGCCATGATGATTGCCAACCTCCGTCGTGGAGATGGCAGAAGATATTCAAATTAGATATGACACAATAAGAAGGTGATCTCTTTATGTAGCATTTGCAGACTCTTCAAAGATAGTTTTTCTAGACAGATTGTTTATTACAATCTGACAACAATGATTTGTATAATAATAAAATAAATATTCACTAGTTTGAATGAATTGCCTTCTTGGTAACATTGTTTAGAAAATCTTATTCTCTTCAGGTGCCTCTTTTTTCAAAGTTTGGCTATCATCATAGCTATTTAAATTTTGGATATACCAAATAATTGATTCATTATACAATACCAAATAATTGAATCAAACCAATCCGTGAAGATTTACAGCAATTTTATTTTTCTTCTCCATATATTTTTTTTTCAACAACTTTCCATTTTGCATTTTATATTTATGCCCTCTGACAACATCTCCAAGATGTGACAGTTAGAATCTTATCTGTCCAGCATACTCTCAAATAACCTTCTATTGATATTGAGATGTTTTTAATTAATGCTTGTGGGTCACTAAACTTTTTAATGTAGTTATGTAGATCTGCTTAATAGATCATCATCATCATCATTTTGGCTTTACAACCCTGTGTGGGTCCTAGCCTCCCCAAGAATTTTTTTCCTGTTGTCCCTATCCATCTCCTTCCTCTGCCAAACATGTATTTCCATATTTATCATATCTTGATCTATGTTATCTAGGAATCTTGTTCTGGGTCTTTCTCTTCTTCTTTGACCAATAGGTCTATCAAGAATTTGCTTAATAGATCTTTAGATTTAATTATGTAGTTTAGATCTCTTATTATGTATTGTGGTAGGATATTATATATCATTAATATGAAATGTACCATACATGTTATGTTTTATTCCTTAATATAATTATAGGGTTTTGCATTTTTTGTTAATTTATTATTCTTAGGGCAGGCGTTTACAATAATGTTAGTGTATGTATGGTCTAGGCGAAACCCATTTGTTGGATTGAATTTCTTTGGACTCCTGAATTTTCAGGTAAGATATCTAACATAATAAATAAATAAATCTAATAAGAATGAATTGATTCTTTTGAAATTTTCACTTAAAAGTCAATGATAAGGGTACTTGGACCTAGAAATGTATCAATGTCTCAATCCTAGGCAAACTCATCATTACTGAATGACTAATCAAAGCTAATTAGAAAAACATCATGAACTATTTTGGAAATATTATGAGAAAGAATAATGATTTGCTAAAAAAGCTGGTAGTGTATGGAAAAGTTGAAGGAAAGGCCCAGAGGAAGATCACCCACACACTATATGTTAATCAAATATCACAAATAGTATTCAGATCTGTGTATGATTTTATTCAAATGGCTGAAAATAAAAATGATGATTCATATGCCACAATGCCATTACAAGTGAGAACAACTATAAAGAAGGATTTATTAGATTCTTTACTGCTATTTTTAAGAAGTTTTCTTGTTGGAAAATTGAAAAAAAGATGGATTCCAGTATGATGGATGATCAGTACATGTTTCATACATGCATTGTTCATGATTATGTAGTAAATCCTATATTCTTTAGCAGCAATAAATAATACCTACTGCAGAAAAAATTGTTGTTTAACTAATGACGGAAAACAGTTTTAAATTTACTGAATTCCCACTCTAGTATTGTTGTAATTAAAAGTGAAACTGGAACAAACCGTGAAGTGGAGATATCCAGGAGTGGCTAGTATACCTGTTGAATACAAAACATGTGGTGTTTGTGTGTATTAAGGAATAAAAAAGGGGGTATAAACCTTTTTTTAATACCTTAATACACATGAACACCACATGCTTTGTTTCTAATTTGTCTTTGATTTTTTTTAATGTATGTTTGTTTAAAAATATAAAAACAAGAAATTGGCATTTTAATTTTAAAAATGGATTCAAAAGCAATAGCTTGGTTGTTAATACTATTCTTATTTTATGGAATCTTTTACAGTTAATTTATTTAAAAGAATCAGTTTGTTGCTTAAGTTAGTTAGTGGGAAATTTTTTCTGTCTTCAAAGCGAATAAAGATATCAATACACATTTTACACCATGACTTTAAGCAATTTTAATGCTGTGATAGAAACACATTTAATTTAAATTTTCTGGAGAAAATTTCATAAATTTGGCATTTGATGTTGAAGTAACGCCCTCTAATAACGGCACTAAACATTACAGATTAATAGTAATTGAATTTTGAATAAACACCAATTCCAACGATTCTCACACACTTGATTCTAGTGAAAATTGCATAAGTTACAGCTAGATGGCGTTAAACCCATAATGGCTCAGATTTTTTTAAACTGTCAATAGACATATTTTCGAGTCATTCATTGAGATAGAAAAATATCCTATCTCCTAAGTTGGACTAACAAATACACTTTTAATCAATTTTATTGCAATTGGTTGAGTGGTTTTTGAATATTAGCTTGGACTAACACCACAACACCAGATAAAAACAAATGAAATGACGCACAAAAACTGATATTATAATTAAAAATCTAAAACATAGTATGAATTTATAATTAATTAAACATTTTTTAAAATTTTCAACTAAAAACTTATGCCTTCTATAAAAGTATGTTACTTAAAAGTTGTTGACATTTAGTTACATACTTTGAGTCATTTTCAATATCTATCTATATTAAATACTTAACACGATATAAAGTTTATTTTAAACAAATGTTTCCCGGAAACTGACAAAATAATTAGATCCCTAAAAGCAGATAGGTATCTACGACTTGCTACGATAATAAAATATTTTCTTGATAACTCATAATTATTAAATTCAGGTAGTAATGGGAAAGTCCAGAAAGATCATGAGCAATAGATAGTTTGTTAATATCTAAGTTATAAAATTCCAACTAAAAGAATAAAAATTTATTTTTTTATATAATTTATTTTTAAAATATGCAAAATAAATCGTGTTTAGCTTAAATATGGAATGTTGTTTGAAAGGAGCACAAATATGCAATAATGCATCTATATTAACTTTGCATAATATTCTGCTCTCTAATTATTGAAGCTTGATATAACGCTCCAAATAGTCGCTTAATATGAACTTGTCATTTGTTGTGTTGTTAGTCTGGGTATTTTAAAATATAATCTCTTTATATCAACTAATAAAACCATCACGATTTTCTCTCCAATATATTTATATTAATCCTAATTTTTTTACTATTTTTTAGGCGCCATATTTGCCGTGGATCCTCTTGGCATTTTCTATAATTTTAGGAAACGCGGTGTATGTAGATTTAATGGGTATTGCAGTGGGGCACATATATTATTTTTTAGAGGATGTGTTTCCAAACCAAAGAGGAGGTGTCAAAATATTGAAAACACCAAGTTTCATGTAAGTATATACTCTTGGATCAAATGAATGTTTCACTGTTGTAACAATATAGCTACCTACCTATCAGAAACGGTGGGTGCCAATGTGTAACAATCTAAGCCCAACTAACGTTGGGAGCCAATTGTTTCAGGTTTCGACTAGCTCTAGTCTTTCAGGTGTAGGCATGTTTTATCTTAGATGTAAATCTGAACAAAAAGAAATGTCAGGGACAAATAAAAGATGATATAAACTAATCGCATTTATTATACATTAAAATGGGAATAAAATTTTAATATCAATAAAAAAATTCTGGCTGAAGCTGTACAAAATGTCTAAATATATGGCTTCTTCATGTAGTTGAAAAAACAACTTGTTGCTGTAGTTTATTCCATGTGATAGTTAAATGTAGATGAAGTGGTTTCAGAACATCTTCATCATCATTGGTGCTACAGCCTTATAAAAGAGCCTCTCAACGTTCCCAAGTCTATTACGCCAGTCAGTTCTATCCATTGCTATCTGTTGCCAGTTTGCTGCTCCTATTTTTCTACCATCCTCATCTACACCATCCTCATCTACACCATCCCTCCATCTGAGTTTTGGCCTAGTTCTTCTACTACTACTTTCCACAGGTTGTGACATAAGAATTCTTCTACGAGGGTTGTTCTGCAGTGATCTTGCCAGATGTCCTGCCCATTTTAGTCTTCGTATTTTTATAAGAGATACTACATCTTTACCACCAAATATATATTTATATCTGTGATATATCTCGTAGTTGTACCTCCTTCTCCAAACACCATTTTCACAGATGCCACCAAATATTCTTCTCAGGATCCTTTGTTCAAATATAAGCAGGAGGTTTTCATCTGCCTTGGAAATGGTCCATGTCTCCGATCCATATGTCAACACTGGTCGTATAAGGGTTTTGTATATGGTTATTTTTGTTTTTTGGCTTAAGTTTATGCTTGTCATATGTCTACTCAATCCAAAATAGCATTTGTTTGCTAGGATTATTCTTCGCCTGATTTCTTCCGTCATGAAGTTCTCCTTGGTGATCAGGGAGCCTAAGTATGTGAATTTGTCCACCACTTCAAAGGTAGAGTTATCAACAGCAAATTGGTGGCCGATGTTTCTGGCTCTATTCAGAACATCTTACTGCAGTTTATTTCTTGTGGTAATTGAACATAGATGAAGTAATTTTAGGCCACATTACTGCAGTTTACTCCTGTTGTAGTTGAACGTAGATGAAGTAATTTCATGCCATGTTATGTCCCATGTGCTTCGAGAAATCCCTGCCAAATAGGGGGAAAAGAAATTTTTTAAATGAGGCCCAAAAACCCAATTAAGATTTAAGAATAAATGGGTTTTTGTTGGGTATTTATCTTTATTGTACAGCCAGCAATTGACGGATTTGTAGTTTACTGTTTTTATTTGCGAAAAAACAACTCAAATTCCTACAATATATAAAATTACCAATATACAAACTAATTAATTCCCATTACTTACTGTTCTCTTGCTGTCTGCTAAATTATTTAAATTGTTTCCCTAATTGGTGACAGTTTGTTTCTGAAGTTTTAATATGTCGATAGTCTATAGAACAATAGCAACAGGAAATTTTGGGTAACATGATAAAACTAAAAAAATTAACTGAAATACATTGTGTTTAAATAAATGCTCTATACAAATAATAAATACTCATAACAGATTTGGAAATAAAACACCACTTTAAATAGACAAAAGATATTAAAAAAACATTCGACTTCCAAATTTCTTGAATTTCTATTAATTTGTCTGAATATTCCCATCTAATCGCTTCATTGCATCAAAAAAAATTTGTAAGTACCGAAAGTATTGCGGATAAGCTTTAACATATGTGGAGTGTCAAATATTACATATATTGGTTGATTTCTGACTGGATGTAAAAAATATGCTTTATTAGAATTAATAGATAAATCAACTGCAAGATGATTAGCCATGCGAATATTTGATGCTGAACCATCAACAGCAGCTTCATGCATTATTTTTGAGCACATTTTTAATAGATTACTTTTTTAAACTCCTGATAAACCATTAATTAGAAAGTAGCCTATGGGTAGTTTCTTTGTGTTATTTAAGCTATTAATTAAAAATACAATAGCTTCTCTTGCTTTTGACTTTGGAAGAATAGCTTTGAGGGTACTTCGTATGTCAAAATACCTACAATTGAAGTTTTCAATTATGTAAATAAAAAATATATGTTATGATATTTTTATAATTGCTAATAAATGCAAGGTAAACCTATCCTAAAAACTTTTCATCATCCCATTCTATTGGGTTGCTATGGAAATTGATGCTTACGATGTTAACGCGTTAAGTCGGCGCGTGTCGATGTCAATGAGTCAAATTCTGATCCCCTCTCTACGTGTTGCATTATTTCTTTGTAATACGTAATCCGATTCACCAAAAAACAAAACTCTTTTGAGACCCAATAATGAGGTTAATGATTATATACTAAATATTTTTATATTTTCATTTTTTACATTGGAACAGAAGACGTTTGAGTCGATTATTTTTCACTCATGTGTATTTTAAGAATTCTACAATTTTTAATTTATATGAAACAATAAGGAGTAACTATTTGTCTCTCTCCAGATTAATTGCAAACTGACAATCTGGCAACTGCTGATTTGACGATTGCCAAATCTATTACCTAATCTATCAAAGGGTAATTGCCAAAAAAAATTCTAATAATTAGGAAACGTTCAAAGTAATTTTAGGGTAAATATTTTTTGTAGGCGGATACTATTCGATGCTCTTCCTGAAGATGCAGACTACCAAAGATTGCCAGAAGAAAACCCCGGTGGCTTTCAGTGGGGAAACCAGAACGATGTTCAAAATCAAGAAGACGCTGATAACAATGCAGAAAATCGATAGAAATAGCTGACGGTTGACCTCAGATATTGTAACTTGCTTTAAATAGCGTTTTTAGTTATAGTTTATAAAAGAGAAGACAATTTATGTATATGCAAAACAATTATCGTTATTTGCCTAATTGATTTAAAATATTTACAAGTTTTAAATAGGTTGTAGATATTGCTTAACTTTTGATATTTGTATTGCCATAGGGTTCGTCTTACAAACTAAATTTAATGTGGGAGAATTTGAGACTGCAAGAATGTCCAAGATATTGGGACTGCATTGATGTCTACTATTGCGATATTTAGTAGAAAAGCGGCTCAATGTTAATACCTCAATAATCTTAACAGTATAGTAAGTAATCAGAATTCCTCACCCGAAACTAATCCGAATTCCTTACCCGAAACTAATCAGAAATGCCGTCGTTTTTGATAAATAGTTGAAATTCTTACTTATTTATTATTTTAGGTACTTCTGCATTCAAGTTATTGCTTATGTAGATTTCCTTTATTTTTCGTTCTGCAAGCTTACGTTCCCTTATCTAGTTACCACATTATTAAACCGTAGAACATATAAATGTTCTATGGTTTTCAGGAGAAGAGCATACAACGATAATTGTTCTACATTTACTATATTCCGTTGGTTGATTACTTAAATTGTGACTAAAATATAATTCTATGATATTAAACAACTGAAACAACAGAATGCTCCATATACTAGTGGCCAAAATTCTGGAAACTTTACAAAATTTTTAGATTTATTAGCATCACTATTTTTCACACTTAATGTTATTTACGAGATTATCTATAATTTTTTGCATCGTTTTATGCTTCTACTTAATATTTAACATATATTTTAAGAGAAGAAACCCTCTAAAAATTTAAAAATAAATCAAACAGTTATTATCACTAGATTAATTTAAAAAATGGCACAATATTTTTATTATGAAGAAAATTAATATTTGGTGGAATAATCTTTATTTTTTAGCACGGCTCGATTCTGAGATGCATGGAGTTCACCAGACGAACCAAATCTTTTGGTGTAATAAACTATTGTATATAGTACATACTATAGTATTGTAATATACCATAATAATAGCTTATTACTATGGCAATAGATTTATTGATGCAAGATTTTCTATTCGATTTAGATTGGGAATATTTCCAGACCAAGGCAAAATGAGAACGTCATAGTTTTTCAACCATTACATTGGTTGTATAACAGGGCGGTCCATCCTGCTGGAAGATTCATTTTTGAGCATCCCCTTTAAACAAATCTCTGATAGTCGGCAGCAGTTTAACTTGTATTATTTCTTCCTATGATTTTTTTTACACTAATATTGCCCTATATTATATAGTGACTTAAAACCGGGGGAGTGTACTAAGATTTTTGCCTGTGTTTTTTGTTCAAGACCGGCTTCTTTCTTGGGGTTCTTGTTCGCAATTCATTTTCACATAACTTTCTTCTGATATTTATAAGGCAGTTGATTTGACAATAGAATTAATATCTTTTGCGGATCTGCGATGATCTTTTAAAGACAAGCGGTATATTCTGAGCTCATCGAATTGACTAACTTTTGGTTTTCTACCGGTCGTTTTGGTGATTTTGTCATTTCCCGTATTATAATAACGTTAACAAACTGTCATTAAACCTGATTTTGTCATGCCACTACCCAATTTGTTTGCCAATTCTTACATTATTCACGGAGGATAATTGCTTTGGCTCTCTTTCCTGGTGACCAGTCAACACGTTTTGGGTTTCTGGGAGTCATTTTCATTGAATAAACACTGATATGTCCCTCTCGGAAAATTAAAAAATATCACCTTCGTAACAACTACTTAAAGTCATTAATAAACACTGGAAGTTGCAGTAAGCTGTTGATGATGGGAAGACCTGGTTCGTTTCTGTGACCCGGGTCTTCCAGGTCATTCATTAAAATGATCCGTTCATAAAGATCCGTTTATATGAACTACTAATTAAATTTGTCGTTTTAAAGTTAAGTGTATAGAGTAGAGTTTAATATTGATTTGTTTATGAATCTTTCTGAGAGTATATATGAATTAATGATAATGCAGAACCCCTTCATAGAGATTCGTTCATTAGAACGAATTATAATATTTAATTATATTGTTGTTTACGTGTAGAATTCGATATTGTTACTATACATTTAAGAATGAAATATGGTTTAAGGCTGACATTAAGATTTGTATTTATTAAATCATCTTCAGAAATCATTGAAATATAAAAAAAAATACTTGAAAAAGTTATGTAAAATTACAAATTCCATATTGTTATGTTCATGAATGAATGATAACAATTAAATGGATTCTAATTCTTCCAAATTCATAAACAAAACAGACTACGGGACTATCGACTCGACAATTCGAATGTATATAATTTTACAGTTTTGCAGCCGGGTTTGGCCGTTCTGGAAAACTGAAATCAGCGTTTGAACGATCCTTTGCGGTTCGCGGTTCATGAATTAATTTGACCGAGCAACGTGTCGCGATCACACAGTTCGTTTCGTAAACACTAGACAGCGACATTCATAGGGTCATTCGAACGATTGGGTCACAGAATGTGATTGTATCAATCACGGGTCTTCGAAAAGATCAAATCTTTGCGAATGGATCGTTCGCGACCTTCTCATCGCTAGAAGCTGTACTAAACGCTTTCAATTCGACGACCAAATCACGCTACTCGTCGTTGACTGACTAGGGAAATTAAACACTAGAAATACATTATTTCCAGTGGTGCCGTACAAATCTCGAATTTTCATACTTTGCTTGCATTCGTTTCCATATTTTATTAAATATATATATATATATATATATATATATATATATATATAAAGCAATAAAATCATCACAAGATCATGAGAGAAGTGTTGCTGGAAAAAGAATAATTTTTGAAAAGTTTCCAGATTTTTGGCCTAGCGTATATATACGAAAGATTGAATGTAAGTAAATATGTGAGCGGCTGCCCCCAAAGGTCACTGTAATATTTTTACACCGATTGATGCTCCGCAAATTGCACAGTGACAGTCGTAATTGGTGAAGTTGTGTTTAGCAAACACAGTTGATCTTAAACAACTCACAATATCGCAGATTAAGAGTATTAAAACATTTATACATTTTTTTTTTCTTAATACAATACTTAGCTAACAATATTTGCGGATATTTCTGGAAGTAGGGGGTAACAGTAATAGGAAACTTAGGCGTCACAGCTAAAGTGTCCCACTAGGAATACCGAACTATGTGCGGAAATTGTAATCTTCAGTAAGAACTGTTGACAATTGAGCTAAATAATTGAATTTTTGAAATTCTGTATATTCACGAGGGAAGTTCGGCTGTTCCTGATTCACTCGCTCAACATCTGCTTAAGTCGCTCAAGTCTTTATCGATTCAAACTGACTTAAAGGTAAGTCGTTGAGTTTAGAGTATTTCCATTTTTTAGAATCTTTCCGGCAAGCTTTACATACAACTTTACGATACATACATTTCCTTGATTTTCATCTGCCTTTAGATATTTTTGGTCAGTAGTCTAAAATCTTGGCTTCTCAATATTTGGCATCCCTAAATAGATTATGAATCAACAAATTCTAAAGGTTCGGAATCAACTGAATGTTCCCCTTCCTCTTATTCCCTCTGGTTGCGCTGTTAAAAAAGTCGCTATATAGGTATCTTATGCTAGAATTTAACCACCTTTCCATTCGACCTAAGAAATCTAGTGTGGCTCATTCCTAGATTAAATTTGCCTTTTTAACAAAGTGTCTTATGACCATTAGTGACACTTCTACGAAGTTCTAGGACTGGAGTTGATAATCCTAGAATGTATTGAGCCTTATCCGATCCAACCCTGGGCAGTTACACAGAAAGTGTTTCGCCGTCTCGTTTTTAGCCTGAAAACATGTTCCAGACAACACACAACCCAAACATTTATCAGAACATGTTTTTGTTCAGAAAATAGTTGGGGACTTTAGACGCGACCTGTATAATGTATTAGAATTGATTAATTCTCCTTCTCCGCTGTCCTTTATAGTTTATAAGGATGTGGTGATGTTATTGTACTCTACTTATGGTTTTTGTGTATTCTTCTCTCACCTGCGCCTGGTGTGCTGCGATGGTAACCATCGAAATGGCGATTTTCCTTGATTGCTTTTAACATCTACTTTTTCTCTAACCACCAATATATCTATGCCTTTCCTTCGTCTGACTATTTGTCCAAATAACCTCAATATATTTTGTTTGATGATTGTTGTAAGCGTATAAGTTCATCTGTTGATGTTGCTAATATTAACGTGTCGTCAGCATAGCTGAGATTACGGATTTTTCGACAACTGCCTGTTATTGCTTCTTGCCATCCATCAAATACAATGGCATAGGTACAGTTGTGTTAGTATGTTTATTGGATGTTCGGGGGTACCATTTTTTTAGTATGCCACACATTTTCTGCCACTTTACGTTGTCTAATGCTTTTGAGTAATGAAGCATAAATAAATTTCTACACTTTTCTATAATTTGTCTCTAATTCGTCCAATCTCTGTTTGAATACGCTACGGATCACACTGAAAGTTTTATAGTTTTCTAGTAATTCCTCAATCGTGGTTTTTTCATTCGTCGGCATTTGAGATATTTTTGTGGAGTGAACTCTCCGAATAGCTACCAGGAGTTAACTTATTAGTGTTGAGGTCAGAGGTCGAAGTAGAAGGTTGACCAACAACGCTACATACGTCAACACTCGACCGGTTTTGGGTGGGCTAAACCTACATACACACATCAACCGTCGGAACCAACGTTGTCGGTCACGACAGTTGGGTGGTTTAGTCGTGTGTAGGTGGTTTAAACTGGCAATGGGATTTGTCATGACTTGACATGTATGGAATGCCAGACAATTTGTAAGCAAAATTGTGTAAACGTTAACGACTAAAGTTGATATCATGTGAAACCTGACATCGACAGCAAAATTATATTTTGTTTACACTTGCAAAGACAAAAAACGTACATGTAACTTTTTATATTTGAAATTATACATCTCTTCTTTCTCTTTTTGAAGTAAACAGGTAATTATAACATGCACGTGAATTAATTTCATCGTTTTTGAAATTTTTCTAGGTATGCATTGTTTAGTTGAGGATTATTCAGCTCTTGCAATAATTAGAAGTTATGACATAGCACACTTAGTTAAAAAATTGCATATTCTGCATCTGTTAATAAAATTAATATAATTAGGTATGTGTTTTTTAATATTATTTCTAGAATTTATTAGTTTCAAATTAATTTTTTTATTTATGGCATATAATGTGAACTGAAAATTGATTTTTAAAACTTTATTATCTTGAATTGAATTACTTGAATGACTATTAAAAGACTATTCTCAATTTGAAAATGCATGATAGCACAGTTTGTATGACAGAAGATTACAACGATATTTATATACCTCTCAAAGCAGAAAAATTATAAGTATAGTTACCTTCTTGTCTTAGTTATGTACAAGAATTTATAAAAAAAATACGAGCACCCCGACAAACTTCAAATACAATACTAGCTAAAATGTAAATGAGCTGTGTCATAAAAATTGTACTATCAGTAATTTTCAAACGCAGTATACTAGGTATATATTCGCACAAAAAAATTCCAAGTATAAACAACACATTATGGTGTACACGGTCGCACTGAGAACTGTGGACGATTTTGTATTGACAATTTTATTAATTTACTAAAAATAATATTTTGTTTTTTAAATAAAACAAATATTAGTAGCTACAAACGTTTAAAAGTGAAAATCTAATAGAGGTGTTTATATCGACTAAAACCTGTTTACTCATAGCTGGTATTTTGTATTGATATATTGGTTACCAGCTTACAATTCGTGTTATGGCATTACTTCTTCCTGACGTTTCGTCTACGACAGCATCAACGGTAATGCGACAACGTTTGGAGTTGTCTTACGGACGGCGACTGAGTGAGTGAACATTGCCACATAGTCTTTTATGTAGACCTCAACCTTTAACCTGCAAGAAGTAATTCTAGACTATGGTCTAAAAGTCTGAAATCCAATATATCGCTATAAAATTTTGGCCATATTTTGAAACGTTTAAAAGGTAATATTTGAATATGAAAACGAAATCTTAGTCTAATCATTCGTTTTGTTTGGGATTTTATTCTGTGAATATGATTTATTTATTATAATATTGATTTGTGTAAAAGATATACTGTATCTGTGGGTCAGATATGTCAGTTATGTAATATTAAATAAGCCAGATGGCACTTTTAACCACAAAATGTATAGTGTCAAAAGTTCTATTTCCTTATCTTGTGATAATATAAGAGTAACGAAACAGTAGGTTTTTGTTAATATTTTTCCTTATTTATGGGTGTAATTATAATAAAATTTTTAAATAACTCCTTTGTAATTATTTAATACTAATAATAGTCCTACTTAGTATCGATAGAGCAGCACTGCATAATATTCGTATCTGTCTGTCCTACATTAGGGGAGATTAAGAAACAATGAGATTTTTCCCTCCAAAAAAATTATTATCCCAGCGTACACTAAAGAAAATTAATCTCACTGAGATAGTCATACTTTATTGATCCTATAAGACATTCAAAATAAATGTATAGGATATGTCACTATAGAATTCAGTATAAAAACATTAATGTGTATAATACAATATTCACAGTGTAACAAAATTGACAAAACATAAAACATTTTTACAAGTAAAATATGAAGCTACTGCAGTTTGTCCTCAAGATATGCATTTATAGAATAATATGCTTTCCTTAAAAGTAAATCTTTCAATTTTTTTAAACTTAGTTGAAATACCACTTAAAGTAGTATTTCTTTCATCGTTTTTGGCAAATGATTGTATAAGGTCAGTCGCATATATCTGAAGCAATTTTGGAATTTGGATGTTCTGTGTTTGGGAACTCGTAAAGATTCAGCACTTCTTGTATTGTAATAGTGATTGTCTGAATTTACTGGAAATGTATTGATTCCCTCTTTTACATAAAGTAAACATTTGTAGATATATAGGCAGTAGAAAGTTAAAAATTGGTTTAGAAGATTCTTGATAACCCAAATAAAAAATTTTAAGGATAATTTTTTTTGGATAATGAACACTTTGTTACTATCTACTGAGTTCTCCCACAAAATTACATTATAGCACATGTGGCTGTAAGCAAAGCTATAATAAACGTTCATTAATGCCGAGATGGGTAGTGTGTTTTTAATTCTAGATATAGCATAAAAAGCTTTATTCAATTTCATGTTCACTGAATTCACTTGCTCTGACCATTTGAGATTACAATCAATGAACACACCCAAAAACTTTGTAGAGTGAGTGGAAGGAAGATAACATATTGTTTCTATCATGGATGGTTAAGATATAGTCATAGGTAGATGAGTTGTATGAATGAAAGTAAATAATTTTCTTCTTGTCAATGTTTAATATTAGTCTGTTGGTATTACACCAGTTTATAAAGCAGTCAAGAACATCAGCAGAGGTATCGTCAGCCAAAATTGATAATATAAGTGCTCTTATGTGATCTGGTAGGTCATTAATAAAAATTATGAATAATAATGGCCCCAGCACGGATCCCTGTGGTACTCCTTTATTTGTCGTGTATAGTTCTGAGCTTGATTCTTTCATTTTAACAACACTCTTCTTGTCACTTAGGAAATTTATTACCCATTCTAGAAATATCCCTCTAAAACCAACGTCATATAATTTATTGCGAATAAATGTTATGTCCATAGCATATGAAGTGTGAATCAAACAACAAATAATCAGGTAGTGGAAATAAGTTATTCTATGCCCAATGTTCAAATAAAGGGGACTTTGCACATACGGGTATTTTCATAATTTACGCCGCCAAAAGTCGATTTTTTTAAATAAAAAGTACTTCTATAAGTAATAAAATAACTATCTGAGGTACAGGGACCTTCTGGGAACAGTACTCACCCCTCCCGATCGCCCTGCACATTCCTTTAGTAATATTACATTGCTTTTAAAAATAATACATAATAATAAAGGGAACTTCCCTGTTTTTTGTCAAACAATTACAATTGCAAAAACTTACGTTCTCCATTCAACAATACAGGATAGTTTGAACCATGTTCTTCCAACCATTAATTAATAGAGTACCGATATGTAAGTAATGTTTTATTATTTACTAATTTATTACAATGCAATAGGCTATTTTATACCGTATTATACCAATTTGTGGGTCTTACCTTGACTGCCTAAACAGTTTATTCATTTTGAAAAACCACAGACATGTAATATTATCATAATTACTGTAATTTATATCAGTTATATTTGTTTATCTTTATAAGACAACACTCTAATATGGGTTTTATTATTTCAGCATTTAATTAACTTTGTATCGAGACCTGAAGATGCTTTGCATATTGTAGAAAGCGAAACCGATCGTCTAGATAGTTAAATTGAACTGATTGGGAGTAAGTCTTATTTATTATTTCTTTTACCTATTTGAAATGGACTCACACAAGCAACATATTCATGATTTAAATATAATCAAATTTTACATTAAAATGTAACAATTCTTACTGAGGCATATGGTTGACTTCTATCAATTGCCAATTGGTTTCTGGTCATTGCATTCACTCCCAACTATTTCATCATCATCATCATTCTGGCTTTACAACCGTACATGGGTCCTAGCCTCCTCAAGAATTTCTCACCAGTCGTCCCTATCCATCGCCTTTCTCCGCCAAGCACGTATTCCCATATTTCTGATGTCTTCATCGATTCCTTTGTAATTTCCAAATCTTCCAGTAAATCCACCTCCAGATAGTTTTTCATTCTACTAATGTCATGTAAAATAGATGAACCAGTATTGATGTTAAAATTGTGTTTACTGGATAAGTGTTGACCAAAACTTGAATAGTTTGTTCTTTTCAAATGTTCTGAAACTCTAGTGGATAACTTTCTAATGGTTTTACCTACATTATAGGCATCACAATTATCACATTTTAATTTATAAATACCACTTTTGTCAAAAGTGTTTATCCTATCTATGTTGTTGATTAAAAAGGAACCTAAAGAGTTGTGTGACTTGAAAGGAAATTTTGAAGTAAAGTTATTCAATTGTAGAAGTAAAAAGTTTAGATATTTTATTGGAAATGTTGCTAATATAACTGAAGGAAAAATATTTGATGTTATTTAAAGCATTAGGTTGAAGAAAACATTGTGATGAATATTCAAGCTTTTCTGCAATTTTAAGTTTTTTTTTTTGGTCAATGCTTAGTTTCACAGAACTCCGAAATGTGCAGATCACACAACCACGACTGTGACTGCCCAGCCAAGCTGTTATATGTCACTTCAACATTTCCGTTAGACCGTGAGCCATTCTGTCTCCGGTCTCCATATATAATAACGTTAAACACATAAAAACTTTTATCAACCATCAACTTCGAGTTTTTATCGAAGTTAATTAATTTCTTCAGTTAGATATCCCTGAAGATATTCAGTTTTAGGCTCACTTCGTCAATTGTGGCCTATCCAACAAGAATAAAGTGTTATAAACATAAGGTTGTGCATCGCACTACACTGCACGGGGGCAAACACTTTAAAATTTAAAAAAAATAGGTGAAGCTACATTATATACGGAGACCGGAGACAGAATGGCTCACGGTCTAACGGAAATGTTGAAGTGACATATAACAGCTTGGATGGGCAGTCACAGTCGTGGATGTGTGATCTGCACATTTCGGAGTTCTGTGAAACTAAGCATTGACAAAAAAAACTTAAAATTGCAGAAAAGCTTGAATATTCATCACAATGTTTTCTTCAACCTAATGCTTTAAATAACATCAAATATTTTTCCTTCAGTTATATTAGCAACATTTCCAATAAAATATCTAAACTTTTTACTTCTACAATTGTATAACTTTACTTCAAAATTTCCTTTCAAGTCACACAACTCTTTAGGTTCCTTTTTAATCAACACCATAGATAGGATAAACACTTTTGACAAAAGTGGTATTTATAAATTAAAATGTCTTCGTCGATGTTATCAAGAAACCTTGTTCTAGGTCTTCCTCTTCTTCTCTCACCAATGGGTCTATCAAGGAACGTTTTTCTAGCTGGGTCATTTTGTTCCATCCGCATTACATTTTCTATCCACCTCAGACGTTCTGTCTTCATATGTTTTACGATATCAGGTTCCTGTTCAAAGTTGTATCGTCTTCTCCACACCCCGTTGTCAGCCACTGCTCCATAAATTCGGTTTAGTACTTTTCTTTCGAAACATCCTAACATGTTTTCATTATTTTTTGTTAGAGTCCAGGTCTCTGAACCATATGTTAGGACTGGGCGTCTTATTGTTTTGTAGAGTGTTATTTTTGTATTTCTCGATACAATTGTGGATTTAAGGAGGAGGTTGAGCCCAAAATAACATCTGTTGGCCGTGCAAATTCTGCGGTAGTATTATTTTCAGTGTTAAGGAGCGCTCCCAGGTATACAAATTCGTTCATTGCTTATACGATGTCGTTTTCTATAACAGGTCGTATTATTTTTGGCTGCTTGCTTATTTTCACCTGTGAGGATTTTTTAAAAACGTAGTCTGGTATTTCAGAGGACAATTTAAACTTTCCATGGCTCTCTTTTTTTATTTATTTTCCTTCTTTTGCTCTTGTCAAAGAATGAAACAAACATGATTTCGTCTTCTTTTGATTTAGAATCTAATAACAGCAATTAATACTCTATTGAAGTTATCAAGCCAACTGGGCGATGAAGAATTGTGAAAACTTTTCGTCCTCATTACTTACGCGATACCTTGTATTATCCAGTAATCCAAGTAGATGTAGATGCCATCTAAGCCTACAATGGCTAGAAATATACTACCCATCAGTGATCAAACTAGCCTGTTTTATAGTTACGTATACAGTTGTGGTAATTTGAAAACTGCATATAGCATGTATAGAGCATGGACATAAGATATAATTTCATGAAATTAGTAGACATTTTTCAATTGTAAGTAGACACCATCTGATTAAAAAGATCTGTTTAGTATCTTTTTAATTTAATATTTCTCATGGATGCAAATAAATTAGTGAAATGAATAAAACTCATTTATTTTTCTATGTAGGTTTCCAAATAATATTGACGATCGAACTATTTTGGTAGCAAATTTAGGAGAAAACATAAAGATTTTTTATTGTAGCATTATGTTGATACCTATTAAAAATCAACTTGAATTCAACTATATTTTATTGTATTAATTTTAAAGCAAATAAAATTATATTTTAATTTTTCTATAAAGACGTGATTTGTTAATAGTTAAACTCTCGTTTTTTTTTTAAATTCTTTGAACGTGTTTTTATACATTATTACTACTTCCAATTTTTAAAATCTGAATAATAACCCGCGAGTAAAAATTCAAGCACGCTTATGCTCATTGCGGAAGCATCACATTCTATCGAAGCTTCAAAACATTGTGTGTTAAAGGTATCTTATCTTATTGTCCATCTATGTTTATACGTCTATGGTATAGAGATAATTGCTACAAATTGCAAAAAACTCGGGAAAGTTTACCTGCTAATTATGAACGATGGATGGTGTTTTGTGAGGACATGATGGAACGCGTGATTATACTCTACGGAAAATAGGCACACAAGTGTTCCTTACAAAACACAATACCGTTAAAAAGTCAACGTCTGAGCTGGTATTTTAGGTGACAACGTAATTGGCCCTTTTTTCATTATGAACACTTCGTGTGTCGTCGTAAATATCTGGATCTCCTGAGAAATCACATAATTCCAGCAGTTCGAGTACTAGCTATTAATGTGGATGACATTTGGTCGCAGCAAGACGGCTGTACAGATCACAATGCACGGAAGGTGTTATATTTTTGAAACATTACGTTTCTAAATAGAGTTACTAGTACAAAAGATACCATAAAAAGCCACCTCGCTTTCCTAATCTTACAGCTTTGGACTTTTTCGTATGGGGTTATAAGAAGCAACAAATTTACCGACATGAGCATGAATGTGCCGGAAATTTAAACGAATTACGTCAAAAAATCATTCAGGCCTTTTAAACACGCCAATACCCGAAATGTTGACAATATTTTAAATTGTTATTTTTTAAAAGAAATTGTTTTAATTTATGCCGTTAAGTATTTATTATGTTATTTTTTATGAATTGAGAAGAAACTGCTGATTTAAACTAAGATATGAACCTGTTTTTAAATCTTGTAATATTTCCCTAGATCATCTAAAAAATAAACTTTCTTTCGGCAACAATGTACAGACAAGACTGCCCATAGTGCTTACGGGTCTCTCACAGACATGCATACTATTCTGTTCGTTTTCTCAGTTTGCGTTGTCTTATTGCCCTATAGTCAGATATTTTTTTCCATAACTGTACATATACTTATCTTAGTTGGTTTTCCATAGCTGTATAAGGTTAGATATCGAGTAAACTAAACCACAGCATAGATACAGATTGTTCCTTATGCTGTGCCCAAAACTAGTAACTAAATGTCGAAGAGATTAATACGATTAGGAAAAATGCGCAAATAAAAACAAACAGCTATCAATAACAACTAATTTATTAACCAAAAAACTGCATTTCCATTGCAAATAAACAAGTGTTCTTGAGTATACAACTAGATACATGTAGATTATAATAGTACACGAGCAATTTCAACCTAAATGTTAGGTTAAACCAGTTTGGTTTCACGATCACTGATAAATTTCGTTCATAAGGAGTTACATATATCTGCAGAAAGAAATAGAGATCATAAACAGTGTATAGAAATTATTTTACCTGTAGGACTTATCAGGCAAATAGTCACTCTAATTGGGGAATCTTTTTTCTTATAATATTTAATCAGTTAGTCTTTTAATATGATTTAAAAAATTCATCTCTTTGATAAGATGTTAGCATTCCCTTGTCTTCAGTGCTCAGTGGTTTTTGAAAAGAGTATTAAAAAAGCAATAGCCCCGTTTAATGTAAAGCAGTGATTCAAAAATATTCACATTCCTATTTGACAATATCTCTTAAACACAAAGGATTTTCTTAATTGATACACCCTGATAAGGTATATAGAATATCAGAATTATATACTTTATTTTCGTCAGAAATTATTCAATAAATGACGCCAAAACCCTACTTTCTGGTCTAAAAATAAATAGAATTAAGTCTTACATACAAAATTTATAAACAAAACAAGTTTAACAACGTCGAGTGGGGAAGCGAAACTAGAAAAGAACTTTTCAACATATTTTTGTATCCTACATGTTACTGATGAAATAAATCTTAAAACGTTGATCTACATACTTTAAAAATAAAATAGATTTAAGATATACTGAGTTTGGTAAAATTAAAAACATCCACACAGATAGTGAATTCACAAAGATATCACACGTATTTATTATACAGTGCAGTAATTGTTGAATTAGGCATACAAGTAAAGTTCTTTGTTTTTAACCTAGATAGAAAGGAGCTATATTATAACAATTTTTCTGTGCGAACTTTTCTTTTACAAGCAAAGTTACGAATCGAAATTATTTCGAATCAATAAGGAATCTTTTTAAATGAGAATTTCTAATTCTTCAAGAAGTTTTGCATGTTCCACGACTAAATCTACATCTAAAATAAACCAGAAGTTTAAAATTTTCACCAGAAGTGAAAAATTGTTATGATTGGAAGTTAACCAAGATGTTTTTAGACGTATTTTTGCCTTATCACGAATATGTTGCCAAAATAAGTCTATCTATGGTCATTTGCGAGTTATATAGTTTTTATTAATTTTTTCAAAACCGGAAGTACGAAATTATTCTGCTTTTCCCAAAACATTAAGTTTGTATCTGTTTTGACAATTTTTGCCGTGATAACTTTTAGTGCTAAATCGGAATCCGTCGTCAGTTTTTTGCTATTACAAGTTCTTGAATCTAAAACTGGACAGATAAGCATAATCTATAGAATCGAAAGTTTATTTTCGTATTCTTATTTCGGTTTAATAAACCACATAATACTAAAGCGATAACGCCTTTTTCACATTTGGTTAAAGAATATGCATCTTAGACGCTTCGGAAATAAAAAAATCTATTACTTAATATTGAACTTCAGAAACATTTCTGAATACTTTTGCGTCAAGCTGCTATTTTTGATTCATTTTAATTTTAAACAAATCGAAACTTTTACTGTCTACAAATAATAAGGTAACATTACAGCTATACTCAGCCTTAAATACATCCAAACAACGTTTACGTAGTTTATTTTTCTAATGATACATTTTTTGAGTTCATAGACTATAGACTGGAATTATTTATTTCTGATGTTGCATCTCTGACTGCGACAGTCATTATCAAAGGCGATGCGACAATGTTCATCGTTAACTGTCTTTCGCTAACTAAGGGTGCTTGTCAAATCTGTCCACTATTTATAGCTTTCATGTTTTCCCGACTTTGTAGATCTATTGTAATTGTTATTAAAATTTTCGGCATTCTGAGGAAAGGTGTTGTATTCAGAAGCGCTAAGATCCACACCGTTTAAGGTTGAAGTCGATCAAGTGTTTTTAGATTTTCTAGCACGTTATTAAACACGCGTTCATTCTAAACTACACGATGTTCTGATAACCTTGTATCAATTGCAAAAACTATCCAAATTATATGCACAAAAGTTGCAGTAGACTGTTACAGAAATAAAACAAACTATCTTGACTTAGAAACAAAGCTTACTTCACCAAAAAACGCTATTCTTACGCCACAATCATATGATCAGTAATTTCGTTAATAATCTGGTTCTACAAGGTTTTAACTTCAAGAAGTAAATATAAAATCGATAAATCTGGCAACGTCGCACAGATTAGTCTACAAGTTGGGTCGGCAACCAGCGGCTCGCAAATCATTATGCAAGTAAGCGACATTCCATACGCACCACACCGAGTAATTAATTAAAAACACTAGAAATTAGTTATTATTTCATTGTTTTCTGTGCACGGAAGCAGGATTCAGTTCAAACGATCACAGTCTAAAAACTGTTAGATTGTTACACGATATGATCCCTCTTTCGTTTGAGAATGTGCATTGCGAGCGCGAGGTAGTCATAGCTCATGTGTAATGTTTCACGGATAATTATATTACCCATCACATGCGCGCTGAGCTCTCTAGACCTGTCATCACCACTTCTGCGCTTCCTCACTCCTGCTCGCTCAATTTGTTACAAAGTATAGGGTACGTTGTAAAATTTATTGATTGCTTTACCCTTTGCATGTGTATTTATTACTATTTATTTATCGGTTGCTTTATCTTTTATTTATTTATTTATATTGTGGAGCTAATTTTTAAAGATAAATCACAGTCTTTTTATCGTTTCTCTCTAGTAGTAGACGAAAGTACGGGCGTATCAGCTACAGGACAGTTCCTCTTATTTGTACGTGATATTGACGAAAACTTAATCTTTGCGAAGAGATTATAAAAATGTACAGTTTGAAAAGTACTGCTGTACAGCTCTTTATGAGCCAAAGCCTTCTTCAGAACAATCCTCCATTCGCCCCTGTCTCTGGCAACTCTTCTCTATGCTCTAATTCCGATAGACTTCAAATCATTTTCTAGGTTGTCTTGGTACCTAAGTCTCGGTCTTCCTCTTCTTCGTTGTCCGATCGGCCCTCTTCGGTAAAAAACTTTTCTGACTATGGCATCCTCTCGTCTGATTACATGACCTATCCATCTAAGGCGTGCTACCTTAATGAATTTTACAACGATTATATAAAAGATATATATTTATTTATACAGTCATTTGGAACCAGCCATTGAGATTTTACAATTAAGCTGAGGAAAGTTGATGAAGTGTTTACTACTGGCGTAGTTAAGAACATGAGCGGACAAAACATAGGTAAAAGGAGAATCATACCTAACAGAAAGACTCAACTAAGGATCAGCTGCGTTCTTGATATTTCATTGTATTGTTCATCAATAGGCGCTTTACGCCAAGGAAAGAAATAATGGCCACTGTAATATATACTGTCAATTTTATTAGAAAAAATGTGTTAGCACAATGTATGTTAAAAGCTCCTGGAAGATCTGGAAGTTAACTATGGTGACATGGTTTATTACTGTGAAGTGAAGTGAGGTGGTTCAGAGAAAAGCCAACTGAAAAGGATGTAAGGAAAACGTTAACTTTTATACGTACACTTTTATAAAAGTTTATTAAGCAGATTACAACGTTTGGTGGTACATATCTATTATCCTCCATCGACCGATGAACATCTAGATCCGATATGGATCTAGATGTTCCGATCCGATGCGTGTTTCTATTTCTAAAATCGAAGCAGACATTAAACAACTTTCAAGTAGGGTACAACTTCAAAAATTACCTTAACTTTATAAGTTTTAAGTACTTAATGGTGTTTATTAGATGAAATATTCTACCCGCAACAAATATTCTCATATTTGCGGCCTTTATATAGGAAAAGGTAGCCGATCCGTGGTCTACACCCACTCACACTTTTAGTAATGTTACTGTGATACTATTGAGGAAGTTAGTGTTAATTCCGTTATAAGTAACACAAATGTGATATTATTTGACTTATTTTCTTACAACTAGCAGTTTTCTTAGCCGACCATTTTTGAACGAAAACGCAAAATTACAGAGAACTTCCCTGATCAAAAAACCGGAATACAACTTTTGACGATAAAAACTCTTTCATTATTAGATAAAACCACTTTCACTCGATTAACTGATCGGCAAAAATCAGCGAATTTATAAAAATACATATTGCAACTTCTGGATAAAATATAGGGCTGTTACCGATATGCAACATGTTATCCGCCTGTCCCATTTGACAGCATAAAATACAATGTTAAATATTATTTGTTAATTCTTTGAGTTCCTATCAGGATTCCTATGTATACGGAAAGTTCGTTTAGAACTATACATATGACCGTTATGCCCAATCTATGAATTAATGCACTGTATAACGGTGTTCTATTAGCTTTTTATATTACTGTATTTACATAAAAAAGAAAACTACAACTCCCTATAGATGCTTCTACGGCAATCTGAAAACTTATTAAAAGATCTTGATTGAAATGCAATTGAGCATATTTGTACCAAACTAATTCAGTAATCTTGATTTTAAGTTGCCCTATTAGTTTTCAGATAGCTGCTAGAGCTGTTTTGGAAAAGCACTGTTTATATTTACTAATTTTTATTTCATATCATTCTACATGTGTAAATAAAAAAATAAATTACAACGATGATGAATAACTTACATTAGCGTCTAGTACGTACAACCTAAGATCCATAGAACATACAAAAAATAATTATTGAAGAATATTGATATTTTTCGACGAATTCCTTTTTTAAAATCATTTATCCAACAATCATTATCGTCATGTATCTGGTTGTTATTTACGAAAATACAACAATTTAGTATACAACCTATATCTATTAAATCCTGATTGGGATTTTAGCTTGTCTTTATGATCTCTTTTTTATCGTATTTTAAGAAATTTTTTCTTGTTAGTATCGTGTATTTTAAACTCTGATCCATCGTAGATCATTGTAATACTAATAAATTAATAACTTTATATCATATTCAGTTGTAGACTGCTTAATTTGAATCACACATTCATCACTTTCTGATAATGTATTATTTTTAACTGTACTATTCACATTGAGCTTCTAGCTGAGCAGCATAACTCGCTTGTGCTTCTGATGTGCACAGTATAACCATACTCGTATTTACCTGAAGCACTAAAGATTTCTTAAAATCGAGATACGATCCATTTTTTAGGTTAGTAACCTAAATATATATTTTTATTTATTTTATTTCGGAGACTGCTCACTAGCTCAGGATATACCCAAATTGATCAAATAATTGAGGGCTTTCATTTGATTTGAGACATACTTTGAACTCTATTGACAATCATATTTATTTTACTATAAATATGGTGTAATTTTTCAATTCTGTTTTACTCCCTTATTCTGTTCCAGCAAAATTTAAAAAATTTACCAGTACCAATGTAGCTATTAAAACAGTGATAGAATTATTTGTGCTTGCGTGAAACCGTTTTGTAAGTCTCGGATTTGTGTTCGAACAAATCGTATTCTCACATTTAAGTTTTTATTGCGATAATATCTACCAATATTGATATTTCACAAATACTTGTAACATATTATTAATTTTTCAACAACTAATTTATTTTGTCAAACAATTTCAATCTTGCATACTTTTGAAGCAGATAGATCAAAATTAAGTAT
Organism: Diabrotica balteata; assembly: GCA_918026665.1. Lineage (NCBI taxonomy): Eukaryota > Metazoa > Arthropoda > Insecta > Coleoptera > Chrysomelidae > Diabrotica > Diabrotica balteata. Next base: position 51,184,773 of record OU898276.1, on the reverse strand, counting down.
AGATTTATCAATCATTTTAAGTTATATTTTGTTTGTCCTATGGAATATCAAAAACACTCAAATTCAACAAATAAAAAACACGAAAAAGATCACATTATATTGACGGTTTTGGTAGTACAATTATAATGAAATGCAAAAATCGTAATTTGCTAAACGTTGGAAAAGACGTCAAAATCATCAACTACCTAATTTTCTAAGGCTTCATATTGCAACCGTTGCTAGGAGCACCGTAATGTCATCCGGTTTTCCACCTGAAATATAAAAAACACATATCAAGTTAAATTCAAAAACAAATATCAGAATCTCATTGTTAAATTACTGTTCTATTTTGCTAATATCAACTGATATGAAAAATTGAAATGAGGTTGAATGCTCGAATAAATGAACTTTGAAAAATAAGGCTATTATCGAGCACAAGTTAATTAAATCTAGCCCAAGTACTTTCGCTTATAATAGCATCTTCAGGGGCATTTCGTCAAAATATAAACTATCCGGCAAGCGTAGAATGTGGAAACATTAATAATAACATAAAATTGTACAAAACACTACACTAAAACGAGGACAAACAGTTTAAAATTAATTTAAAGATTCTACGCTACATTCTTTGTCAGTATAATAATTATCCCTCCAGATACTGACAAAGAATGTAGCGTAGAATCTTTAAAGTAATTTTAAACTGTTTGTCCTCGTTTTAGTGTAAAGTTTTGTACAATTTTATGTTATTATTAATGTTTCCACATTCTACGCTTGCCGGATAGTTTATATTTTGACGAAATGCCCCTGAAGATGCTATAAGCGAAAGTACTTGGGCTAGATTTAATTTACTTGTGCTCGATAATAGCCTTATTTTTCAAAGTTGATATGAAAAAGATGGTGCTCTAACAGAAGTAATCCCTTCAAAAATTATTTGTAATATAAAATGCATATAGTTGTTATAAAAAGTATTTGTTTCTTTTTTTGACGTATCATCTTGGGTTACAATGTATTTGTAATAAATATAATATCAAGTAATTAATAAAATAATCTTTACTGCTTATACCCAAAATATAAAATATATAGTATATACAGATCACGACATTGTTTTATTGACCATACAACACAACAGCAATTATTGCTGTGACATGTTACACGTTTCCACCTCTATATTCATTTCACAGTAGGTACGAATTGTCGTATTTGTCACATTGACATTAAAAATTTCAAACGAAGTTCTGAAAGAATAAACAAATAATTAATATTCTATTACATTGTATACCGTCCAAGCAAAAGTGCAACTTGTAACAAGGTACTTTCAGAGTCATTCGATACGCGAAGTAATTGATTTTTTTATTATTGCCTTCGAAAATAGACCCCACCAAGTGTTACAACAGTTACAAGTGTTACAACAGGATGCGTAGACAGTTGTAAAAAGTGTCATGAAGATAATGAACCACGTGTTAGACCTGTCGATGACGAGCGTCAAAACACGGATATTGATATTTGTGCTTTTGTGGAAGCTAGCGAACTCTGCAATAGTGTACAAATTGCTAGGGAAGTTAACGTGAATGCTAAAACTGTCCAGCGAGTTCTCAAAAGGAATGGGTATCACTGTTTTAAGATAAAACCAACATAAGAACTGTTTCAGTAAGATAACTTTAGGCGGATGGAGTTTTGTGAATGTATGTTAGATAGTGTTGCAGTGCGAACGCAGCATCCGCAAAAGTTAAATGTTTGGATTGGGAAGTTAGGCGACCATATTATCGGTTCATTTGTTATCGATGGAAACCTAACCGGGCCCAAATATTTACAATTTTTACAGAATGAGATTATTCCGGCAGTTCGACGCCTTCACGTTAATTTTCAGGAGGTTTATTTTCAATAGGATGGGTGTTCGGTTCACAACTCCAGAGCAACTATTGACTTCCTCAATCAAACGTTTCCTAATCGACTGATAAATACACGTGATACAATTAAATGGGCTGCTAGAACCTGTGACTTAGCGCCTAACGATTTCTTTTTTTGGGGGTTTCTCAAAGAAAACATTTATAGGCATCAGTTTGAAAGGACCACAAACCTAGTCGAATTAAGGGCAAAAATACTTCATTTTTCTACAAGCATTACACCCCTACTTCAAAAAATGAGGAGAAATCTGTATGACAGATTTGGTTACTGTTTAGCACAAGGAGGTGAAATATTTGAGCCCTTAATTCATTAATCTGCTTTCCTAATTTTTATTTTTTGTTAGGTACATTTTACGAAGTTTGTAGGTTCTTAATTAGGTAGTATATTTTATGTTTAAGTTTAGAAGAATTTTATTGTTTTTTTTTTATTTATAAGTACAAACGATTCTTATTCTGATTTTTTTCTTCTTTCTTGTCTTATCGTTATAAGCTTTGTCCATGAAATTTGGACAATTTTCAGTGACAATAAAACATATTACTTATTAATTGAAATGAGGTTGAATGCTCGAATAAATGAACTTTGAAAATAAGGCTATTATCGAGCACAAGTTAATTAAATCTAGCTCAAGTACTTTTGCTTAAAATAGCATCTTCAGGGGCATTTCGTCAAAATGTAAACTATCCGGCAAGTGTAGAATGTGGAAACATTAATAGTGACATAAAATTGTACAAAACACTACACTAAAACGAGGACAAACAGTTTAAAATTAATTTAAAGATTCTACGCTACATTCTTTGTCAGTATCTGGAGGGATGCTCCATCCCTCCAGATACTGACAGAGAATGTAGCGTAGAATCTTTAAGTAATTTTAAACTGTTTGTACTCGTTTTAGTGTAGTGTTTTGTACAATTTTATGTCACTATTAATGTTTCCACATTCTACGCTTGCCGGATAGTTTACATTTTGACGAAATGCCCCTGAAGATGCTATTTTAAGCGAAAGTACTTGGGCTAGATTTAATTAACTTGTGCTCGATAATAGCCTTATTTTCAAAGTTTATATTACTTATTGACTTACTTATTTATTCGTATAGCTAAAAAATAATCAAAAAATTAGTTTTAGAACATTATAATAAATATACTCTAGAGATGGGATTGCAATAAATCTTAATTCCTATGGTCAACAAAGCAATGCCGTTATCTGAATAAAGATGAGAAAGACAGCTAAGACAGATTTGATTGGACAATGGTTGTTTAATGAAAAAAGAAGTTATGGCATTTTAATTTTTTCCTATCTCCTTTAAGTTTCGGTATACCTTGCAAAACATGTCAATTTGGGACACCCTGTACATATTACAACACATGAAATCATATGAACACTAAACGAGAGATTGATGCACACAATATACAATTTTTTTTAAATAATTTACTCATACAAAATAAAACCGTAAATAAATTTTCTTACAGTAAAAATCAATAAAAGAAGACTTTAGTAGTAACTCCTTTAGAACAACTGACGGCTAGTATAAACTAGATTTGATTATGAGTAATATTAGCAGTATAAACCATTTTATTAATAATAATTGGTTTAAGTACATCCATACTACGCATATAATTAAAGAGCTCAGTGGACCTAGGGAATAACAAAAAGTTATATCATAGATACTAGCCGTTAAACTTTTATTTACTATGGAAGTATATTTTGCTTTTTCAACTTTTTATATTAAATTTTAAATGTATATAAATTCAAATTTTTAGCATTACGTTGCTTCTATCGTCGAACTTATATTTTACAATCATCTTATGAAGATTTGTGCAGCAGAAAAAGGAGTTTTATCTATTTGGGGTTAATACTGACCTTCTGAAAATATGTAATAAGCTCTTTTCAAAAGATGTAAGACTTATATTTTTTTACACGAGTAAATTTCACACATTTTCTAAATTGTAATTTATTTTTGCTAATCTTTCTTCCTATTGTTACGATAAATATGACTCATAACTAAAAACATATTTCTAATTCTATTCCATTCAAGTCTTTTCTAGATCCTATACCAGTAGACAGACATTTCTAGTAAGAAGATCCACGGGATCCACTAGAAGGTCACCGCCGCTTCGGGATTAACGGTGCTTGATATATAAAAAGGGAATTTTATTAAACAGAGTTAGTTCTAGTTTTGAATATCGAGTTTAAATTGTAAATCGGAAATAAATCGTGAAATAAATTAGTGAATATTGTATATATCAATTAATAAAGACTTTAATAAACTTGTAAGTGTTGTAAAAGTGTAGAACCCTTTTATAATAAATAAATACAATAAATTAGATTTAATAAAAATAGTACACTATTCGTAAAATTAAAGTTATGTATTTGATTTTAAGACTCTCTAAAATGCTGAGTGATGTCTACAATTTTTTTTTAATTCGGCAAAAGTCACTTAACAGAATTACCTGAACTTGCCAATCCTGCTTTCTTGTTCCGATTTTCTAGCGTTTTAAACCCATCCGGTAAGAATCAATAAATGAGCTATCACCGAGAGGTGATATTTTATCTCCCACAGTACTACTCATCCTCTAGCCGACCTAATACTTTCGTAGCTACTAATTCATAGTCGTAAATCTCCTATGACTCTACCTCCTATGTTTGAAATTAAAATTTCGGACTGGGCCAGGGTTCGAGTAATTAAAACTTCTTAATCTACATACATCGAATTGTGTAAAACCTGGTCAGCCAGTCAACCTAGTCATCGAAAACTTTTTTTGATGCGTCTAAAATCTATATCCGAATCTAAGTTTACCGAAGCCTGACCTATTGTCCTTGAACACATTACTTCTTTATTACCTATAGTTAAAATGATTATCAACCTGTATGCGTCCACCGCTGGACATAGGTCTCCATCAGCTCTTTTCATATCTGTCTTGTGCAGCTTGCATCCTGATATTGCTTACGCGCCTTCAGGTCGTCGGTCCATCTAATTGGTGGGGGTCTTCTGCTACGTATTGCTTCTTGTCTTGGTCTCCACTAGACAATACGTTTTGTCCATAGGTTGTCTAATAATTTCACGATGTGTCCTGCCCAATTCCATTTTAGCGGCGCGATTTTTTCGATGGCGTTTGTAGTTTTTGTACTACGACGTATTTCTTCGTTTGGGATTCACATTACCTTGCATTGTTTTTCTTTTATGTAGTTTACAGTTGATCAATTTGTCCACGATTTTAAAATAATAATAATAGTCCAGGTTTTTTTGATGAATCTACCCTGCAGATTCTCATGGATAGATCTAAATTTGTGAGAAGATCTGGGGGAAATACAAAGCGAATGGTATTGTAAGGACGGTAAAGCACCTCTGAGCATCATGGTGTGGTCTATCATAAGCAGTCAAGGAACTGCTAGACTTTACATTGTCGAAGGAACAATGCGACAGGACCAGTACAGTACTGCAAACAAAAATGCTCCCCAGTTTCAGGAATGGTCCCCGAATAAGAATTAAAAATGTCGAAAAAAATCCGATTTTATCGTTTTTTGAAGCCATATTTCATTGGTTTGAACATCGAATTTAAGAAAACAAAAAATATCAGATGAACGTTTATAAAAAAAGTCAAGTCGTTTCAAAATACGTAATTCAATTTTGATTTAGGTATATTGCAAAAGTCGTTTAAAAAATTCAAAAACAAATTGATATACCGTTGTGCTTCGAGATGTATAGACTGATTATTTCTTGTACACAAGCTGAGTCATGTTTTAATTGAAATATGATGCTAAAATGTTACAGTAAAAAGTTTACCGTAAGTTACCATACGGGGACTCGTTTATTACGAACGAAAGGATAAATTGGTTTCAACAAAAAAATTTATTTCTTGAAAAATTGTTATAAATAAGCAGGTTAAACCATGGTAAACTTTTTCGATTAAGACAAGATTCAGTTTGTAGACAGTAAAAAATAATTCATGTGTTTCGAACATGGACGTATAAACATAGATGGACACAGCAATAAGATACCTTTAACACACAATGTTTTGAAGCTTCCATAGAATGTGATGCTTCCGCAATGAGCATAAGCGTGCTTGAATTTTTACTCGCGGGTAATTATTCAGATTTTAAAAATTGGAAGTAGTAATAATGTATAAAAACACGTTCAAAGAATTTAAAAAAAACGAGAGTTTAACTTTTAACAAATTACGTCTTTATAGAAAAATTAAAATACAATTTTATTTGCTTTAAAATTAATACAATAAAATATAGTTGAATTCAAGTTAATTTTTATTAGGTATCAAAATAATGCTACACTAAAAAATCTTTATATTTTCTGCTAAATTTGCTACCAAAATAGTTCGATCGTCAATATTATTTGGAAACGTACATAGAAAAATAAATGAGTTTTATTCATTTCACTAATTTATTTGCATCCATGAGAAATATTAAATTAAAAAGGTACTAAACAGATCTTTTTTAATCAGATGATGTCTACTTACAATTTAAAAATGTCTACTAATTTCATGAACTTAAATCTTATTCAATACATTAATGAACATGAATAAACCCAATGGTACGCCTATTAAAATGTAAACAAACACGCTTCCTCATTTCCTCATCTTAAATAATGTAAATTGTATGTACTTACAAATGAAATGAGAGATCGGGATGTAAATATTTCGTTTATTTTATTTCACTTTTCACAAATATCACTCAAAATACAGCCAAAATATCGAAAAACAACTTTTACTAAAAAGTAAACAAACATGGAACAGCATTTGAAGTTTGACGTAAATCCATAAGACAGAGAAATGTAAACAACCATTGCCATTTATAAATAGTTTTCAGTGCTTCTACATATAAAATAATTGATTGATATCTATTATACGCTATTATTAAATGATAATGCACACTTTATATTTTGATTACAATTAAATATATTAATCTAACCAATAAATTATTATTTTGGTTTGATAGCACCTGTAGAGTATAAAATACGGAGTAATATTTTCAGCGACTCGCGAATAAGAAATTTTAAAACAAAACGTGACAACAGTTGAAGGTGCTGAGAATGTGACCTATTCAAATAATTTTGACTTCACAATTTTATGTAAATAACTGAGTCCATCTGTGTTTATACGTCCATGGATTCGGACGTTAAAGTTTAGACGTTGGTCAAGTCTATATATCCCGAAAAGCAACGGTATATAATTGTACAAACATTTGGTATATTTTTTACCTACCAGTGCGCTCATACTACCCGGACTATATTCCTTCCTGCAGAATAATATATTGCACAATATACACAACATACTTTCTTCAACAACTAGAATATCCGTTACTATAAGACATTAGAATTGCCCAGCAAGCAGCAGAAGTTTAAAATACACGTATTGTGCCACCTGCTTTAATTATAAAAACGAAACTTAACACAAAAGTCACGTACCACGTTTTCCCACTAAGCTATTAAATTATTTTGTATCCTCATATAGTTTGGGTTATTTTTGAACCTAATAGCTTATAATTCAAATATCGATAACAATAAAAATTATTAATGGTAACAATAAGGAAAGTTGAAATAATAAAATTACTCATAGCTTTGTTTTCAGTACCACAAAGTTATGCATAACTGTTGAACTATTAATTAAATCAATGAATACATGAATCATCAAGGCAATTATTAGAATAGAAAATTGTTTACACAAAAACAAGATTCTTGTGTGATGTGATCGTAATATTTAATGTTATTTATTTGTTAATAGGCGAGCCATTTACCCATAGGTTATCTTATTTGGATACACATTTATTAGGACAACCCAATTGTAAAGCCTCTAGACCTTTATTTTATCTTGCTATTTAAACCAGACCTCCACAGCTTCTATCTATTCGTTGAAAGAACATTTACGATCTTTTTCGGTAAAGAATTACATAGGGATAGTCGGACGAAGCCAAAAATGGTGAATAAGGTTGAATTAATTCGACCCCTATCCCTAAATCGTTAATTATTGTTTTAATGACAACATGAGATTATTGTGTAGGCACATCATCATCTTTCTGACTTCATATCACTGCGTGGGTAATAACCTCCCCAAGAATTTTTCGCCAGTCGTATCTACCAATCGCTTTCCACCGCCAAGCATGTATTCCTATATTTCTCCGGAATTTACCGATGTTATCAAGGAACCTTATTCTAGACCTTCCTCTTCTCTGACCAAAGGGTCTATCAAATAGCTTTTTTCTAGATGGGTCATTTCGTTCCATCCACATTACATGCCCTAGCCACCTCAGACATCCTATCTTAAAATATTTTAAAATAGCTAGTGCCTGGTATATTTTAAAAAGTTCGAAGTTGTATCATCTTCTCCACACTCCATTGTCATTCACAAATTCGTCTCATAGATTCGACCCAATACTTTTCTTTAGAATATAGTCTTTCAGGGACATAAGTCCTGCCAAAATAAAATACCTTTGTATTTCTACCCTTCTACGCTTCCGGTGAATATTCAGAAATTTGGGGAGCCAACTTATTCATATCTTTTCTAACGCTAGTTACAGTACAATGACCGCTAGACTCCAGTATATTCGATCATGCGAATTCAATAAGAAATTACCGCCTATCAGCATCAGCACCGAACCTTCTGGCTGGAACCTTGCAATTCCAATTGAGACGTACTAGAACAGCAAATTCAGCAAGGGTATTTATTATAAATAAAGCATTGTAAAACCACTTTTTTTATTCTGACAGTATATTTGTATTTGAAGTCTAAATAATATATTTTTAATTGTAACTCAAATCTGTGCTAGTGTAAATAAAAGTTTATTTGGAGTGTACTTTTTAAAAGTGTTTTTCAAAAGAACATTAATACTTTGCTGTTAACAGTTCTTTAATGACATATAATACAACTGCTTACTTTATTTTTGGCCTGTTTGTATAATTTGAAAAATTACACAAATACTCAAATATCATCACTCATTATAAACTATTTACTTATTTAGACAACTTACCTATTGTATTAATACCATTGGCAAAAGCACTCTCTGCGAAAGGCGATACGAAATTTTCATCGAATGAAAGATTCCTCGCCATCCATGCTATCGAATTAGCTACCATTTGGACCCGACCAGCACATCTTTCGCCTTGTATCTAGAAAAGAACAGAGAATGTCATAAAAGTATTTTAGAAACCTTAGCTAATATTATCCGACTAAAGATTAACAAAACTATTACAAATTACAACAAATTTTATAATTACATTATAAAATACAGATTTTGACGTATTTTATATCGAAGAAAGTAATGAACTCCATTCTACATAACAAAGTACATTTCCCGCCGATCGGTCAAATAATTTAACAGTTATTTAATTTATTTATCCCTGAGGCTAAATATTTAAACTATTGAACTTGCTCTATTAATGATGCTAGACACATATGCATATTGCGTTTTCATCAAGATTATTTACAAAATAAACAATAAAACACTGAAAACTTTGTTTTCAAACTTCCACAAAATTTTTTTTTAAATATTATCACTACAGCTGTTTCGGCTGATTGCCTTTCTCAAGTGATCTATGATCTATTTTGGCTTGGGTTTACAAATTTATAGTCTCTAATGAAATAGGTTGAGGAGGGGAGAACTGTTTGTCTCAAGTTGGTCATTCAGAATTATATCTGTGTTTTTTAATTTGTTGATTTCCATAGATTCTAACAAAGATAGCTTAAGGCCTTTATTTTGAATGTGAAGAATTTTAAATTTGTTATTAAAAGAATGATTATGATCTAGAAGGTGAAGTGCGTATGTCGAATCTGTTATTCTATTCTTGAAAGCCCTTTTATGTTCTGCTATTCGTTTATCAAAGTTTCTACCAGCTTGACCGATGTAAGTTTTTGGGCAGTCGCCACATTGAAGTTTGTACACACCACTATTTAAGTGTTTTTTATTTTGGCTCTTGTTATTTTTAATATATTTGCCTAGGTTATTTGTTCGGAAAGCTGGTGTTATTGTTAGAAAAACAGATTCGACATACGCACTTCACCTTCTAGATCATAATCATTCTTTTAATGACAAATTTAAAATTCTTCACATTCAAAATAAAGGCCTTAAGCTATCTTTGTTAGAATCTATGGAAATCAACAAATTAAAAAACACAGATATAATTCTGAATGACCAACTTGAGACAAACAGTTCTCCTCTCCTCAACCTATTTCATTAGAGACTATAAATTTGCAAACCCAAGCCTAAATAGATCATAGATCACTTGAGAAAGGCAATCAGCAGAAACAGCTGTAGTGATAATATTTAAAATAAATTTTGTGGAAGTTTGAAAACAAAGTTTTCAGTGTTTTATTGTTACATACAATGAATTTCCATCAAGTAACGGTCGAATCCATCAATTACAAAATAAACGTTTGGAAAAGGGGTATGCTTTTTGCTTATAAACAATTGTAACTTCTATATTTTTCAAGCTACAGACTTGTACGTACTACCATTGGATAGCTGGTAAAAAAACCCAGAGTAAAAAACCTATGACCAATAGGAACGAAGTTAGGGACTATTTTGATGAAATTTTGGAGCGTGGCAGCTGCTACTCATCCCGTCTTTTTAAGCATACTTATAAGATATATTACCGGTTTTCTTATTATGTAGACCACAAATGAAGTTATTTTCTATAAAGCTGTCAAATAAAAGTTGCGAGATTTTTATAAACTGTTATGATTCTCATGAGATCAATAAAATTTATCACTTTTTTTGTTTTTTTAACACTCACAATTTTTGTTGAAAATGATCTCGGCTATATTTCTTGTTTCAAACACTTTTTCTCTATGGCGTACAGACTCTTGGTAAATCCATGTTTTCCTTTTTCCATTCCTACAAGTGAGAGTTTAGGGGAAAGCCCGCCGAGGAGTGGCACACTTTTTGAATCTTTTTTGAGGTCCCAAAATTGACACTCTTAGCAAGATTTAGCTTGTTTGTTTCGTTTTTACAGATCAAATCTCTAACGACTGGGCTATTATTACACTGGAATTGGTATTTTAAATGTTACGTATCAATCAAATTTTGAATACAAATAATTACACAAATAGAAATAATTAATCATAATTCATCAAAATTTCCTAGACATATTGATTTGATTTTTTACTTTTTAGAGACAATACATAAACAATCTCAGAAAAAGTCAAATTACTTTGTTTTCGACGATTTGTTGTTGGACTTTGGTTACCACTTTGATTTCGTAATGGGATTTAAATGTTTTGATGGAGCTTCATTAAGTTAGTTTCGGTGATTAAAAAAATCCAATTTTGTTTATTGGTTTTACAAGTAGCACAACATGTTGGTATTATGTCACGTGTCATAAATAGAATGAAATTTGGAGAAGGAAAACATATCTAGACGTTTAAAAAACATTTTCTATTTAAAGCTTACATTTTTGAAACTATTTATTGGATTAACGCTTACTTGGTGGAAATTGAAAATAGAAAAACAACAATGTTTTTGAATTTTCATAGAATATCGTTAACTTGATAAATACGTTTTGAATACAACAGCTTCCTCAAAAGAGAAAAGTGTAATAAGGTTTAAGGTTCTGAAGCTACTTTCTTGTGGCATGCCACAATTATCGAATGTAATGAAAATCACATTTTAATTAACAAATGTTTGACGTTTCGATTTTCACTCCGGAAATCGTTTTCAAAAAAGATTATTATATAAATTCTGAAAAATGTACACCCACAGATTTTGTTATTGGTTATGTCATTACAGAATTGACATGCTGGACCTCGATTTTGTATGCAACATCATATAATAGCTGTACAATATTTGAGGGTGGTGCTTTTACCCCAGAAATATAAGATTTTTGTTGTTTTGTGGATTTTGTGTTATATTTTTGTAAAAAACTGGATCGTAATTATTGTTGAGTGCGTAAATTGAGTAAAAACAATAAGTTTGTGTTTATTTGTATTGTGTGTTGCATATGTATTGTGCGTAAGATTTTATATGATGTTTTTCGACCTTCTATTACTCCGCTATTAAGGTCGATTCAGACACATCAGTCACGTCACAGTCACGGTACCGAACCGGTCCTGTTTGGTCACAGAACTATCAACTATCTGACAGCTGGCAAACTGTTCGTCAACTGATGAGTGTGAATGCCGGCGCCATATTTGTATTAAAGAATATTTTGTATGACGGATTGTTCGATTCGGCGCAATCACTGTGACGAGATGGTGACGAGACGTGACTGATGTGTCTGAATCGACCTTTATTGGTATATTCTTGTTGTTGACTTTTTTTAGTATTGGCAACCAAAGCCTGCTGCATTCTGCTGATGGATTTGCTACACATTTTTCTTCGTTGAGAAGGATGAAAGCCGCTTCTATTCATGACGTATGTTTCATGCTTGTTTATCTGACACTTGACGGTCTTGCGATTTCTCCCACGTAAAAATGGTTGCATTCACAGCGTATTTTATAGATGCAGTTTTTTTTATCTTTCTTGTGTGTTATTGGATTTGGTTTTGGATAGGATGGACCTCAATGAGTTGGTTGTTGTGATGTTGTACTTGCTTCCTACCCTCTATATGTGTTATTGTTATCATAGTTAAGTCCCTTCTCGTGTGTTTCTGGATTGCTTATGGTGTTGTGTTGCTTCAATCATGTGAAATTCCTTGTGTATAAATGATAATGGGTACTCATTTTTAGTCAGAATCTTTGTTAGCAGGTTTTTTTCTACCTGCATTCTAGCATCTTCATTAGAACAGGTGCTTTGGACTCTATCATATAATGTTTTGTTAGTTCCTTTTTTGATGTTTACGTTGTGCTTGGAGTGGTAATTTGAATATCTGTTGGAGTGGGTTGATTTTCTGTAGCCTTTGGATGCATACCATGTGTCATCCAGAAAAGAAGGTGAGTTATTGTTTTCTTGTTTCATTGTGAATTTGATTGATTCTACTTTATTGCTGATATCCATCAGAAATTTATCCAATGTTTCTGGTCCGTGGAGCCAAATGGAGAACACTTCATCTACATATCTCCACCATACTGTGGGTTGTTTGTCTTGTTTGTGTACAATAATTTGTTCTAAATCCTCCAGGAATATATCTGCTAGTAATGGAGATAAGGACGAGCCCATGGCTAATCCTTCCTCTCTCGTTAGCCTCTGATTCTTTTAAAGTTTTCTCCAATTGTACATTGGTGAAAAGATTGTTAACACCAAAACTGAATAGTATATTGTTAGAATTATAATTTATTTCTGCTAGTTTTTGCAAGAAATGTTGTGAGTTTTTTATGAAAGATGTTGTGTTATGTGCTAGATGCTGTATTATGTCTAGGGGGAACTAGGAGAAACGTTTCAAATTAAAATTTTTGTGACGTTGACGACATTCTGTCAAAATTATAAAACAGTGTTGTGCTTTCGTTTTGTCTGATATCTTTTCAAAATGCCAAACAAATTAGACCAGCGCCGACAATTTTTGAGACCAAAAAAATAGTAACAGGATGGAACTTGAAACCGACAATAGCTGAAATTTTAAAAAACTGACAAAAAGTAAAAAGTTTGTTTTGCATTTTCTGAGAAAATTTGCCATAGTAATGTATAATTTTTACACCATCAGAAAGTAGAGATTTCAACGAACAAAAAGCTTAAGACTTTTTTTTTAAAAAGCAGATATTTTGACGTGGGATTTTTCGATTGAAAGTTTTGCAGTGTGTTTGGAACATAAAAATGTAAGTTTTAACCAAATTTCATGAAAAACATTTCTTTTGTGGGAGATAAAAATAAAAAAGCTAAAACTTGGTTATTTTAACTTTTTGCATAAATTTCAAGATTGTATAAAAAAAGTGTAAAGACAGAAGTTGTAGATCTTTTTATTAACTACAACTTTGCAACTTAACTTTATTCATGGGACTTGTAGTGTTGTCGGATATAGGACAAACCGTTATTACCGAAAAAATCCGGTACGTTATATCTTGTACAATTTTCATTTGTTTTAATAAATTTTATTAAAAATGCTCTTTACCCGTTAACTGTAATATGCACAACTTTATAAAGAATAACTTTTTTATAAAACTAAAATATTCTCTATTTACAATAGAATACAGAATTTAATAAATGGCAGATATTCAAACATTCCTGTCATATTATCAAAACTTTTTTTAACATATTTTTCATCACGAAAAAAAAAAACGAAAATTGTTTAAATCGATTTATCTAAAAAACGGTGTAACTTACCGACTTAACGTAAGAGTATCCTTTAGTACTAGAATACCTGATAATTTAATAATCTAGTATCACGGATGTTTAAAAAATAAAGACAGAAAATGTATGTGTTAAAATAACCGTTGCCCTTCTCAAAACGGACGCCAATGACCGGTACTAGACATAGGTACATGAATAGATTAAAATCTGGAGGATAAACATTCCTACCAGTTTTCGCTTTTCTAAATGGAAGCGTTCTGGAGGTATTTTAAAAAACTAATTACAAGGCGCCATCTTCAAAGAGCTATAGCTCCCCTAGGAAACATTTTCGGTCTAGGTGAATTGTGTTAAATTTTCTTAAAATTATCTAAGGAATCTACGGTCTTCGTTTGTTAGGAGAGTTTCTGGACACCTTGTGTAACTTTAATTACATTCCGATGATAATAAAAGTTCAGTTTTTGCGGGACATGCGGGACTGTCCCGTCCCGCGAGATGGAAAGGGACAGTCACTTGTGCTGCGATTTCATGCATGCGATGCGATGCATCCCTACTATTAAATGAAGCAAAGGGGTTATAATAGCAGACTTTTCAAAAGAATGAAGCATAATCTGCTTACTAGTATTACAAGCAGAATTCGCTAATAAGAAAATGCCAGCATTGATAAAGTAATAACCATGGCGAGGACATTTATAATTTAAAAATACCATAACATACACTAACAGCAGCTACACAGAGATCAATTTACTCTTATACTTTTCAAAAATTGCATAAATGGATAATGCAACTAAGATCGGGTAACGTAAGTCTAGGAAACCAGGAGAAGTAACAAAAAACTCCTGAAACTAAGTTCCTGGGTAATAAACTATTTCATAATAGCGAATAAATTGCTCAATTTGTAATCTAAACCAAGCATTAATCACTCGGACACATACTTTTTCACAGTCCAGTTTACAAACTAAAGCTTGCTTTCACGATCAATAACCAGATACCTATATAACCTGACTTAATTACTTAATACTGATTAATAGGCCGAAGTTTTAAAATCAACTGGCATATTATCCTATAAATTCAATTACAGTTAGATCCTTCATTGCGAATGAATAAATGCATATTTTTGCACTATAATTTTTACAATTAGACTAATTCAGTGGTTAACTCTCTTGTAGAAATGTATTTTTTCTTAGATACCAGGTGGTCTGATAAGTAACCTTTGCAATAAAAACATGTTCATCCAGAAATTTCTTATATTTTACTCGATATACTCTCCTTTTAGCTTAGTACGAAGACTCCAGTAATTTTTAAACTTTTTATGCCGTCTGAGTAATAACGTTTAGAAAGATCTGCAAAATAGGAATTTGTTTATCAATTATTTCTTTGTTCCAGCAGAATTTTTTATTTTGGTGCCATCTCTTTAGATACGGGAATATATAATAATCGGAGAGGGGCGAATCAGGAGAATAAGCTCGATTATAAAGCAATTCAAAGCCCAACTCATGAATTTTTAGCATTTTTATAATGCTTTTGTGAGCCGATGCATTGTCTTGAAGGAAAAACACTTTTTTTATTCTGCACATGGGACTATTTCTCACATTGATAGTTTTACTATTGCCAAGATAGTCAAATCAAACTATGGGCACAGTATAAAGAGGTTCCAGGAACCTCTTTATACTGTGCTATGGGCTTGAAATCCCAAAATACAGTGGCCGTAACCCTTCCGACCCACTGAGCCATTCTTGAATCTTGAATCTATGTCAAAAGTCAGACAGATTGCGCTTCATTAGGTCCAAATACTGCCGAGAAATTATCACATGATCATGTTTTTGATTAATGGTCAGCAAACGCGGCACCACGCGCTCATCAAAGACATATGGCATATGAGAAAAATAATGATACAGACGAGAAGAAATATAGTCCCACAAAACATTTTACATGAAGATGAAATTGAAACGGTTGGAAAGTTTAGATACCTGGGAGTAGAAATATATGCCGACGGATCAGAAGATGGTGAAATACGGAAGAGAATAACGCATCCAAACAGAGTTTATTTTGTCCTTTCCCATATAATTCGGTCTAAAAATGTCCACCGAAATATAAAGATGAGAATCTATAAAACATTAATCGACCAATAGCATGCTATGGCAGTGAAGTATGGGTCCTGAAAGAAACATCCAAAAGCAAACTCGATAAATTTGAAAGGAAAGTATACAATAACGAGCTTTATCAACTTTATAAGGAAGCACCACTGTCAGATTTCATTAGAATACAAAGATTGCAATGGGCCGGACATGTGATAAGAATGTCTGAGGATAGGCTACCAAATGCAAGAAAAGAGACCGGTTAGAAAGCTAAGAAAACGCTGGGAAGACACAATAAACAGCGACGCACAAGCTCTTTTAGGAGTCCGTGTATTGAGAAGATCAGCCACAGACAAGCAAGTGTGGAGGCAAAAAATAAAGGAGGCCAAGGCTTAATTTGGACTAGAGTGAAGTAGAAGAAGAAGAAACGCGGCACCCACCGGCAGAATAATTTTTCAGGTGATGAACCATGTCGAGTACGTGGTTTATCTAATATATACGGCCTCTTCAAATTCACGGAACCATTTGACAGCGTAATCTACACTAGTATTAGTCCCATAACATTTATCCAGCATTTTTTTATTTCTTTCCCCGTTTTATTTCTTAAATAAGGATGTGTAATGGGATATCGAAAATCGTTTTTCTCCATACGCGTAATTTTCCCAAACACGACTGATAAACGTGGCGACGACCTCGTTATAGGCTTTCGCCTCTTTAAGGTATGCTGCCCCCAATAGTATGTAATTTGGGGCTGGAAAATGCAACAGAAGCTGGGATTTTGGTTGATAGTTTGCTCGCATTTTGTTTCGCTATTAGTTTATGATTTGTTTGGATTGTATGTTTGTTAGAGAAGGTAAGTTACTTTTTACCATTTAATGTCTATTCCATCCAGTTACTATTAAACAGTACTAACGGTTATTAGAAACGGCTCTTTACTCAGCGTTTTTGGCTCATGCAGGCTATTGCCTGCGATATTTCATTGGAATGGTTTCTAAAATGTTCCAGCACTCATCAGGAAGTTCGTTGCGTACTATGTTTAGATGCTTAGTAGGCAGGAATGGAACTTTTGTTTTTGGAATTCTAATGAGTACTTGCCCTCGTCGGTGGCAAGGATTTTTGAGGACCTCCTTTGCTCTGTTGTTTGAGCCATTTATTCGATGGAGAGAACGTATCTCTTACTTAGGTTAAGTATATTATCATGGATTGAGTCAATGTTCGCTACTTGATGGATTAACGCTGATGGATAGTCATGGTTTTTACCCATGATTCTCCTCAGGATTTTTCTTTTGGTGGCCATGACTTGATTGAGTTGTCTTTTCCAAACTTTATGCAGCTGCCAAAAATATACTAATGTCTGCACCTCGCTAAAATTTGGCATGTATACCTAAAAAAGGATATATTTTCTAGAACTAATTCTTGAGACCACAGTGCCCTAATCGGTGAAGACAACCAGATACAATAAATTATATAAGTAGTGTATATATTGATATACTCCCCTGGGAAAAATACGTTGGCACCGAAAATTCTCTCCTGAAACTTTTAATAAGTTTTATGAATATCACGGTTAATTTATAGCTTCTAAAAACAATAAAATCGGCATATACGTTTACAACCGAAACATTTATAGGTGGGTATCGAAAAATCAAAACAATCGAGATTAAAGAAATTGCGACGTATTATTATCGTTATACCGCCAAAAACCAAAAGCTTTGAATTAATATAAAACGTGTTTAATCAATTGTATATTAGTGCAACATGATAACTACAATTGACGTATTAAAATACAAGTCACGATAAAGTTATTTTGGGTAAATTAATTACTATTTTAATATTAATACTTTATCAAGCACATACATGTGATAAAAAATGTTGGTCAGTAATGATATATTATTTGGTGAAAACAAACCAAAACTAAACAACTTTTTTGAATGTACTGAATGTGCCATGACTCTTCAACTTTTTAAATCTAGTCCCATCTATCTAAATTATCTTAACATCTAACTCCCACCTCTAACACAACCTCATCTATTAAACAAAAATGTAATAAAGTAGTAAAATCGTTGTTTGACAATCAAAAAAATAGATGAAGCAACAAAAAAGAGATTATCTAACTACAAAGGTATATCTGGAAAGTTTTATTGTCTACCAAAGGTACACAAACAACCACTATCTGTTAGACCCATTTTAGCCTCTATTTGTACACCTACAGAAAACATTGCTAACTACTTAACAGATATTTTAACGAATGCATATAATTGTGAGAATGAATACTATATTAAAGACTCATTTCAAGTTAATAAATTATTTAATAACATACAATTACCAGAAGGCTACGTTATTGCGAGCCTAGATGTAGTATCCTTATTTAGCAATGTTTATCTTGATATATGTATACTTGCCATTAGTGATAAATGGGAGAATATTGCTCAACATTGTAACATAGATAAAGAAACTTTTTTCAAACTGTTAACTTTTCTGTTCGAAAATAATTATTTTTCATTTAACAAAAAATTTTACAAACAAACTTTTGGTACACCTATGGGGAACCCTATATCACCAATAATTTCCTGTTATGTAATGGACCACATACTAGACACCATCCTCCTTGTCCTACCTTATAAATTTCGTTTTATAAAAAAATATGTTGATGACATAATATTAGCATTACCAAGCACAGGAATAAATGATATACTTTGGTATTTCAATAGTTACAACCCCTACATTCAATTTACATTAGAATGTGAAGATGCTACAGGTTCAGTACCTTTTTTAGATACGAAGTTAATACGAAAAGGTACCCATTTGCTGGTTGATTGGTACAGAAAACCTCTCAGTTCAGGTCGATATCTCAATTATTGGTCATACCATAAATATTCAATGAAACTTAATTTAGTTAAAGAAAATGAAAAATCGTGTCCTTAAAATCAGTGATACCTCTTTCCATACAAAAAATCTAAAAATCCTTTATAACCTGTTCATTGAAAACTCATACCCAAGTATACTACTAAAGAAAATTTTGTTTAACACTCCACAAAATTTAAAGTAGTCATTTAAGAAACGAAGAAAATATGTCTTTATCACAAGATAGGATTGGATCTGTAGATCCTTTACAAAAACCAAAACCACAATTAGATATGTATCTCTTCCATACATTAAGGACATTGGGCATAAACTAAGTAGAATTTTTTCATCAATTAATAATATCAAAATTGCATATAAAAACGGTACTAACAGTTAAAAAGTTTTTTCTAAACTTAAAGACCAATCCGCACTCTTATCCTTAACGGATGTTGTTTATTGTATACCGTGCGGCTCATGTGAACAAGTATACTATGGTCAAACATCAAGATGCCTTAAAGACCGCATTACATCCCACAAGTCTGATAATAGACTACATCCTGAAAGAAGTGCATTGGGGTGAACAGCATTTAAAAATGGGCATCGGATAAACTACAATAACATCAAAGTAGTAGATATATATATATACTTAGTGGCATTAGAGTGTTTCACTCAGAAGGAATAATTTCTGGAACTTAATTTTTGGCAACAATATGACTATGTTTTAAACATGCTATGATAACAATACCAATGTTTTATCTTTTGTACTTTTTGTAAAAATAAAGTTTTATCTTTAAAAACTAAACATTATCAAATTCTAAGATTTCCTACATGGCGAAACTAAATTCAAATCTTTACCACTGTGCTTTCTAAAACTTGCATAGCAGACAGACTGATGAATTCGTCGGCAAGGGGATCTACAATTTGCATTCCACATGCCGTTCATCACGATAAAAATTCTTAGTGAATTTAGTTTATGGTAGTCGGAACAGAGTACAGAACAAAAACAGAAAGACAATATAAGATTTAATTTTCATTGCAGGGCATCTTCAAGCCGTTTATACGTATTTCAACCTCTTTAGGTTGCATCAGAACGACATGTCTTTTCGAATTTCTTCGAAAGGAATGGTTTTTTAAAGGGTAGAAATTATGTGGTAAAAAAATTAAACAGTAAAGAAATCTAAATTTAATGTCACTGTATATTTCTATTATTCCAAGTTGCTTGAATTTTACAATTATACGATTTTTTCTAATAGGGGTCGTTTTTACACCTAAAAAATAAAAAGCAACCAATGGCACAAGTCAAATTTTGAAGTGGAGGGTAAGTATAACCTGAATCCAAATTTACATGCAAATCAGTGGAGACCAAGGTATTGTTTTAATATAACTAATCTAGATTAATGAGATTTAGGGGTTAAACTATGATAAAAATTTTAAATTATGTTGTGTAATGTAAATTGACATTCACTACAATTATACGATTTTTTTTCCTAATACGGGTAACTTTGTAATAGAAGTAACCCCTAAAAAAATAAAAAGTAACCAACGGCACAAGTCCAAAGGTGAAATGGAGGGTAAGTAGAACCTAAATCCAAATTATCATGCAATTCGGTGGTGACGTGGAAAATGTTCCTGTATGTCTATTATAAAGATGTTCGTTCACATCCACTGTAGATGTAGTTGTTGGTAATTTTCATAGTAGTGCCAAGATTAAGTCATATTTAACTTCTAAATATATTATTTATACTCCAAATCAATAGTAATAATTGACTCGTATCGGTAATAGCATACTATTCGTATAAAGCTAATGCGTAGAGTATTTTTAATACACAATATTACAATTTTATTTTCATTTGTACACATTAATTGCTTAGAATATTATCGGCATGTCTCACCAGTAGTTTACGAGGAATACGTGGGCTAACAGGCACGTTTTTTACGACAAAAAAGTTTTATTTTTCAATATACATAGTTTATTGCTCTCTCATTAAAATAAATTTATACGATATTTGAAATTAGCAATCCCTGCATTGCAAATCCATTAATTCAAGAAAAACTTTTACTGCCGAACCATTTTTTTTTTCAAGGTGTCCAGGCGGGATCTGTTTTCAAACATTTTATTGAATTTATATTGAATTGAATAAGTCCTGCACCGTTCTTTGTATATATTTGATTATTAAATTCAAAGTACCTGGTTTAAAGATGATGTAAACAACACAAGGTCCAAAAGAAAAAGCACTTATACCAGTGGTGTATACAAAGTTAAATGTGACGACTGCCCAAAAACTTAAATCGGTCAAACTGGTAGAACTTTTAACAAACGTGTAGCAGAACATAAAAGGTAGAAAAACAGATTATACGTACGCACCTCACCTTCTAGATACCTAGATCATAGTCATTCTTTTAATGACGAATTTCGAATTCTTCACATTTAAAATAAAGACCCGAAGTTATCTTTATTAGAATCTATAGACATGAAAGATCAGATCAGGTTATCGAAAGATAGACATGTAGTTTATATATTAGTGGCCGGTGTTTACTGCGTTAATTTTTTCCCAGATTTTTCTCGTTATATAGAAATGTTACTTCTAAGACTTTTGGGTTGAAAAATAGGTTAGGGATATATTCCTATTCGGTTTTTTAGTCTTTTACAGCAAATATTAGGATAAGGTCCTTAGTCCTCAACTTCTCATTCTACAAGCGTTTCACAATTCTGGTTATTGCTTTTTATATTAACCTTCGTAAACCCTAGCGGGGTGCAGTTGCACCCCAGATAAATGGCAATATTTTCAAAAAAAAAAAAAATTTATTTAATTTCCATTCAAGTATATTTCTTAAATATATTTATAATTTAATATAAGAAAGTTTTAATAGAATTACTATTTGTTGCAACAAGTTATAGTCAGTTTTATTTCTTCGGGTTCCGTTGGACCTCGCTTGGTAAGTAACGACAGGTATATATGTTGAAAACCAAGCGCAGTACAAATGAATAACAAATTATTGTTCAAGCGAAGGGAATTTCCCATATCTCGACGTCAGCGATCTAGGGGAATCCCAATTTACTTCATAGCTGCTACGTAGACGTGTTTATCTCACTATCTCAGTATAATTTTAGTTCTAGTGTGTTTAGTTAACTCCAATGCATTTTACAAGGTAAAATTGAAGGAAAAAGGGCCCCAGGACGAAAGACCTCAACACATCATTCCGTTTAGCAACAAAGTCATCATAGCCAGAATGATCGCCAATGTTCGGAACGGGCAGGCACCCTAAGAAGAAGTGTTTAGTTACGTTTGTAGTGATTGTCGAGTACGTGCTTTATAAAAATGAGTGAAACACCAAAATTTCGAAATCCAAAAAAAGATAACTGATGATGGTAACTATTCTAGATATTAGAAACAGACCTTACAACGGTTATTTTAAAGATTTAGTACTAGAAGAGACTTGATACCGAAGATACCGAGATGATACCGAAGTAACTGATATGAGTAGAGTGCCAGAAATTGATGAGATAGATGAAGTGTTGCAAGTTCCTACGTATACGTCTAAAGATGGTAGTGTGTGGACATAAGTTCCAATTACTATGAGGATAAAGAGGAGAAAATGTAATATACAAAATGTTTCAACAGGTTTGACTAGGTATAGTTCTTAATTTTCCACCATAAAAGAAGCTTTTGAAGTATTTTTTTCGCAAGATACTATGAATGTGATTTTATTGGAGACGAACAGAAAATCCGAATCATACTATGCAAAAAATAGAAAGGCATTTATTCCTTTTGTGCAAAAACTGGAAGCATTTATTGGTTTGCTTATTATTTTTGGAGCCTAGCACTTTACTAAAGAGCCAATATGTGTATTATGGGGCCAAGATCCAACTTTATGTCGTCCTGCAGTACCATCTACCAACCAGTATCATCTATCTGTCTCGCAGATTGCAACAGACTATGTGCTTCCTAAGATTCGACAATTTTGAAAAATCAGAAAAAAAAACGCACTGATAAATTTGCCGCAGAGATCTCTTTGATGGTTTTGTATCAAATTGCAAGAAATCTTTAAACCAATCTGAAAACTTGTGCGTGGAGAAGAAGTTAGTGCCATTCCAAAGCAAGGCTGCTTTCCAAGTTTACATGAAGAGTAAGCGGACAAGTACAGTTTAAAGATTTAGGGCTTGGCTGATTGTAGTTCGGCATATACAGCCAATATGCACATTTATTTAGGTCAGCTAGTTTATGAAAAAAATTATACCCTTAGCCAAAGAAGGAAACAAACATAAGACAGACCAAGGATAAAGAGTAGTGATGGACCCGGTAAAATACTTATCTGCAGGATATGGAATAACTGTTGATAACTTTTACCAGTATATGGTTAGCCGATAAGCTTTTAGATAAAAATATAAATAAAACCTTGTGTGGAACACTGCGCAAAAAAAATCCCTTAGATATATTCTAAAAGAACTACTTCCACCAAGATATAATTAAATACTTTTGAATTTTTTGTCTTTTATGGAAACCAAAACGTTAGTTTATTACGTCCCAGAGAAATGGGCAGCAGTTATTCTTTTATCGGCAGAACATAACGATGACAAAATAAGTGGAGAAGAAATAGATTACAAACCGAATATTATATTTCACCATAATAAAACAAAGGGTACACTTTATACAACAGAAAAATTAGCAAAAGGGTTCAGTACTCAAAGAAAAAGTAACCGGTTGAAAAGTGAAAAAATTTTGAAAAAATTGAAACGTTAAAAAATTGTACCATGACAAAAATTTTTTCAATTTTTTAACGTGTTTGTGAAGTCCAGTGTCGGCTTTTTATATGTTTTTTATATGTTTTAACAAATTTCAACAACTAAAAAAATCATTATTTTTGAAATATAAGGAAATGAGATCTCTTCTTTGTAGTGGTATTTAAAAAATTGACGTAAGTTAAAAATTATAATCTTTACCAATTAGTACTTATAAGAACATTTTATTGTAGCATAGCTCTGATGATGGCTTTGTAAAGCCGAAAGCGCTCAGCTAGGAATTGCCTAAAATATACACACTTCAAAAATACTTTTTTGCATTTTCTTTCGACTTAAACTTTGGATGTTGAAAAATCCAGGACGATTGTTTCTATTGGAGTTGGACCAAAAATTACTTAATTAGGAAAAATATAATTTGTAGGTACCAAAGTGACAAGTTTACATTCAAATGTAAACCAATTCATTGATTAACTATTTTGCCAGAATTAAACGTGAGGAATAAACAACTTGTTCCCATTATTATGAGACAGTGGCAATGTTTTTTGTGTGCCACAATACAAGAAATCTCGAAAGTTTTGTATTCGGTGCAATCGTACGTACTTATGTGCAGAGTTTGTAACACGTGGGATAATTAAATTATTATTTAAAATGTCACAGTGTCCTACTTTTTGTCTTTTTCTTGATATTATTTATAATTAGACTTCAAATGCAAAATGCTATACAATAACTAATGTCGCTACTCGGATTAAACCTTACAAAGAGCTATCTATGATTATGGACAAAGTTTATTGTTCAATTTGTGGCAAAATTGTAAGTACTAAATATTTAATAGTTTTCTATATTTGATATTTTATATAAAATATTTCATGATTGTATAAATTAAAGTTAATAAAACGGGAATAATATAATTAAATTTTAGTGTTAAATTCTTTGGCCAACTCACCCCAGAACTTTTCAGCTTTTTAATTTATTTTTATTTAACAATCATTTTTTGAGTAATTCTTGAAGCTACTATTGTTTTTGCAATTCAGTTACGCGCGCTAATTCAATGTTCAATAAAATTTGTATCAGCTCGACGGTAAAAATTCGATATCTTTTGATTTAAGTAACCTATCGACAAAAATCAAGATGCATTTTAAAGCTAAAGAGTTTATCTATTGTATTCAGTTTTTGTATTTGGCCGCAATAAACTCAGATTTTATACATGTGTTAAATAAATAAATGTGGTGCGATTTTTGCCAGATTTTAAGATTCTCACGAGATCAATACAATCTATCCCTTTTATTGATTGATCACTACGCAGTTTTGATTACCAGAGTATAACTTTTAAAAGCTATAGCATGAAATTTTATTTTTGCGTTTTAACAACAAGTGTGAGGCATTTGAAATATGCTTTAAAAGGTTGGATTTAAACTTTCACACAAAAAACGATCTAAAACATTTAAAACTTTTTTTTTTGTTACACTAGTACTCTTTGCCTTTAAAACGCATCTTGATTTTTGTCGATAGTACATTTGGACATCGGCTATATTTTTTATTCATGAACATTTTTTTCTATTGTGTACAGATTCTTAGTAAATCGATTTTTTTACGTTTTTACTCCCTTGCGACGGGGGTTTTAGGGAGAAGTCCCAGGGAAAAAAAGGTAAACTTTTTGCATCTTTCTGGGGCTCTAAAATTAATATTCTTGGAAAAATTCAGCTTGTTCATATGATTTTTAGGGGTCAACTCTCTGATGACTGGATTTAGTGTATTATACCCCCACCTACCATTTTCTCCCACATAACGTTAGATACCATTTTTTTAAATTAAAATTAAACTAATTTGCTTGGTCTAAATTCTAAAAAAACAACAATTCTTTTTCTACATTTTTAAGAATCTGATCGCATTTTAGTCGAGCATTTTTCGTTTGGTTATTATTTTAAAATCTACAACTCAACCTAATCAAAACTACTTGACATGGAATTAGCTAAAATTTAATTCAAATTATATAAAAAACTTTCAAATTATATAAAAAAAAACTTTTCCAGAAACCATAAAGTGATGTATAAAAAAGGATTAAAATAATTAAGTATGAATAATAGCGTTTAATCATGGGAGTACTTTTTATATTCTTTGGCTACAATAATACCGCAATTATAAGAAAGTCATTATATTTTAAAGTAATAGCCTTGGAAGTGTTAAAATGATTAATATAAACATTCTATACATTAGGTAATCTAATTCACGAAAATTTTGTTTTAGTTATATTGTATTCTGTTAACTAAATATATTATTGTCTTAACTGAACAAATGCTCCTGTAACTTACAGAAATATTCATAAGCATTCAAGTGTGTACAAACACCATTTAACATATTTTTGATAACATATCTGAACTGTAATAGAATTATTTTAATTATTTGATTGATATATTTGTCACGATTGCACGGAATTTCCTAATCATTGGGCGTTGTTCAATATAGAATGTAAGGATAACATGATACAATGATGGTGCAATGATTTATAATGCACATGATACAAGACAAGTAATCTATCTAAGAAAACATATGGATTGAACCGGCGAAAATACGAATATACACAAATATATATATATATATATATATATATATATATATATATATATATATATATATATATATATAAAGGTAATGGGCGACACTTACCTCAATTTAAAATATATATCAAGATATTTTGGGAACAATTAGTGTGATTAAATTTTTGGTATATTTTTACGTGATCTAGGAGAGATAATTATTCAAGACATTATGACTTTTAACATATATTTGTGTAAAGCAAGTACTGTATAATTTTTTTTTAAATCTTAAGTCAAATGTCCTCATTTGCCCCAATGTACGGGGTAAATGAAGACTGCAGTTTTTTTCCAAGTTAACTCACCTATAAAATAATATGGGTAAATGAAGACAAAAGCTTATCATTTAATGCATATGAAAAAATAATAAAATCAATAATTTCCCTTACTAGTTTATTCAGAAATTAAACGGTACATTGACAACTAAGTGATTAACTAAATTTAAAACGAACAAATTAAATAAAAACAATACCATTTGTATTGTTTTTATTCTACCGCTACATTCTTAATCTTGATGCATTGGCCATCTAAAAGAACTTCCTAGTCGATATAAAAATGTCATTTTCACATCTTTATGGGAAACAATTTCCGATACTAAACCAATGTACCATGTTTTCGAAGTGGTTACTGTAAAATAACGGTTACGTAAATCTTGGCAACTATCATTGCAGCCAGATGGTTGGGAAATATTACTAGTGGATGGCTTATCTGTTGCCATCTATTCTTCTCGCTGCGCTTTTTCTCGCCTTAATTCAATTGTATTTTTCTACGAAGAACTAACATCTTCTTTTATTTCAGGCGTATCATCGTCGGCATCATAATTTAAGCTTATATCGCTATCGCTCTCTCTCATATTTTCTTGCATTTCTTTTTCCAAGTCTTCGTTGGTATCAGATTCGCTTTCCCAAATATTTTACTTTGTTCTATTTTGTGGAGTTTTATCTTTTTGACTTGTTTTTCGTTTTTTAACTTTACGTTTTCTTCTCTCTTCTTCTTGACGCAGTCGTTCTAAAACGTCTTCGGAAGTTAAAACTTCTCCATATTGACTGGTGTTGGAGAAACCCAACTTTTTACATTCGGCTTTAATTTATTTACGAATAAATCAATTAAATTTGTAGATTTGTACCTAGCTAACGCAACTTGGTCATAATTATCCTCTGGAAATTTACTTTGGTCCACTGGTAAAGAAGCTATACCAACAAATCCCCGAACGATGATATCCGGAGTTGGATATTTTATCCATACCTTTGATGGCAATAGAAAAATCTTTTTTCGACATTTTTTTCTTATTGATAACACCCAAATATTTTCTCATTTCTGTGAGTAATATTCTATTCCATCCTGTTTTTAGACGACTAAAAACAGAACAATCTAGAGGCTGCAGTCTGTGTGTTAGATAATTAGGAAGTCGAAATAAAATTATTTTAGTTTTCTAGGACAGCTTGTACAAGTCTTGCACTTATATGGCTTTTGTGTCCATCAAACATTAAGCGTGCTTTTTGAGTAGACTCCACATTTGGCAGTGATCTGTTAACTTTTCCCACATGGGATATAAACTGACCACCAAACCAATTAAAGAAGACTGGCTCATCCATATATCCGTATAAACCGTATTAGATTAGGCCTAATGAAGCGAGAAGCAAAGTTTGGAGAGAGTATCAATCATTATCTTTTTGCCAACAGGCACTATAACTATAACGTAGTAGCTATTTTCTATTACTGGATAGATATCAGATATTATTCAATATCTAATTTAATTTCCTGCTTAGCCTACAATATGCTGGTATATTGGATCGACGAAGGATGAATAATACGGCGAAATATAGGAACTTGGTCTTGGTGATACTCTTCCATAGATTCTAGATGTATATCAGTCGTGCTATGTATTTATATAAATAAATGTTAATTAGAAAATATTCTAATTTCTAAAAAGCAACGTTTTCTTGTAATTGCAACAAGCACACGATAAAAAAACTTAAAAACAACATGTTAATACTTTTCGTTTCATCTAATGATGGTAAACAAACTTTTTGGCACACGTTTTTGTATTTGTCTGCCAGATTGTGTTTTTCTACAAGTTTAATTTGGGATGAAGTACATAAAGTAGTTGATTTTTATGTAGTATAATCTACAACAGGTGATCTGCAATGTTATTATTTAACATTATTATTATTACACAACTTCCTCATATTTAGATGGTGTCTTTATGAATGAAATTTAAGACATTTCATTAAACTTAATAACAAACAAACAAAGAAATAAGGAACAATGATCGTATGTTTAAGTTACAACTCTTTTACATGTCACATAATGTAACTTAAGCATCTGTATAAGTGCAATCAACTTAGAACATTAAGATCTTTTTGCGACGAGTGTATTTTAGAAGACGTAAATCCATAGAAATTCGTCCGTGTATAACCAAAAAATCTCTCTTCCTTGATTAGCAATACCATTAAGCTTTTAAAAAACAGCAGCTCTTTTACAACAATTAGTGTTTGACAAGCGTTATTATTTTCACCTATTTAAAATAGGGCAAACATTATGATTTATTAGCAAGTGAGCAATTGGTATCAAAAAATGATAATTATAATCTACATAAAAAAATAAAAGAAACACTGGACGCAAAAAAAATAACAAATGGTCAGGAATGGGAAAATAATTATGAATGTCAAAGACATATTAAATAGGCGGCCTGCGCATATATACGATTTTTTTATAGACGAATCCAGACCTATACTAAAAAAGGAAGAGTGAAGGGAGAGAGTCCAGAAAAGGGCCAGAGACAGATAATTTTGATGAAATTTTTGATTAATGTTAATGTCTTACTTCACTTGTAACACAATTCACAAAATAAAATTAGAAAAAAATCACAGTTTACTTCTACTTGTCAGCAGATGTTATGGAATAAAACAGCTGCCAACAGACTACAATAATCAATCAGATTTGAGATATATTATAAAAAATGAGTAATCGTTTTGAAATATCTAATTTATGCAAAATAATTGCAAACCGCAAACATATGAGATACATTGGAAAATGTACAAATCCCGATAATCGCTAATGTGTATATTACATAAGAAAAAACTAGATAAACATATTATTTATTCATTTTTATTCGATTATTTACAAGTTAATTATAACTCTTACAAAATCTAAATTGGTTTTAATTAAATTTAATTCAAATGATGTCTAAAATTTAGAATAGTAGAGATTTTAACGACAGCCCTATATTTCGGCTATTAAAGAAAATACAGATTTGAAGTTTTGACTTGAAGTAACAAAATTTTTAAAGAAAAAAATTAAGATTTTTTCAATTTTAAAGAACTTAAATGTGTGGTATTATAAAAATATTTACAATGCTGCAATACGCAGACAAAAAATTTCATTAACCCACTTAATTATAGCAATAAACCGCTATACGAAGTATTCACTTGTAACTGTTTCAAAAGTTAACCCCTTATATTTAAAATAATGTTAATCCCGCCATCTATCCGTCAAGTACGGAAACATCTAAATTGAGGAGTTGGATTCTTAAATGCAGATCATAGTCAATTCCGATTTTGGCCTCATAAATTCGAGCGCTAGTTATCTCCCCGCAAATCATCATTCTTTCTCTTTCTGAACGTACAGCATAAAGGACGCATGTTGTAATAGTGGTCTCTTAACGAGGTAAGTCGAAAATTCCCTTTTTTCTTTTATATTTTAAATAAATACTGCCCAGGCCATGTTTGTTGTCCCGATGTGAATTTCATTATGGAATAGAGTATGATTGTTTTGAAGTCAGGCTGTCTAATTAGTCGCCATGGCATGACACTCCCAACATTCACCGGTTTACTGTTATGATTTATCATCTTATATAAGTGCCTTTTGTGAAATATCCCATTTGTTTAGCCGACCCGTCCTATGGATTTTTATAGTGGATGTATGTTTCTACCGCTAATGGATTAGACGCTTTGAAATCCATGACTTAGTAACCAGTAGTAAAATTATATCCTTTTTTAAGCTACCAAAGCTTTGCATAATCTAGGTTGTACCATTTTTTTACTTTTTTTAATAGCGAAGATTATCTATGAACTTAGATCAGAAGATGGCAACAAGTTGTTAGAAACCGAACAGAATGGCAACTAATCTTAGAGCAGGCCGGGATCCACAAAGAATTGTCGAGCCAAAGATGATGATGATAATGACAAAACGGCGAGCACTTGGTCGAAACAAGCGCTAACAGCGAAAGATATGGGTTGCTGCAATGAATTCTACAAGGAAAACAAGGACCAGGAAGGCGAAGGATTTCCTGGCTGAAAAATCTACGTACGCGGTTCAACACAACACCCACAAATCCTATCAGAGCAGCAGTTTGTCAAATACAGATTGCCATGATGGTCGCCAAAATCCGAAACGGATAGGCACTACAAGAAGAAGAAGAATCTATGAACTAAATAACAGTAATGTGATTTTATTATTATTATTTTAATTACATAAATATCAGAATTTTTGTATGTGAATGAATTTCGAAATTTGGGTAAAAATTAATTTTAGTTTCATATAAGTACTTATATCATTCTTAATTCAATACAGAAATACAGAATGTTTATTCTTTTGCAATAGGACGCAATTTTCCTAAAAGCTTTCCGAAATACATTTAATCAATAAAAGATGGCGCCCATAAATTTATTTTGATATTTAAGACATATTAAAACAGATTGTATTATAGGGCTTGAAAGAATCACACCCAAATCTCTTCCGACATGAGCAAGGGGCCTGGAATGGTAAGGTAGGTGATGCTATACCGGGTGCTCTTAGAAAATTATACCTTTGAAATTTTTTGACAAATCAATAATATTCTTATTTTGGTTGTGTGTGTGTTTGCAAGTGTGCCTACACACTTCTGTCGGCATTCCTATATGTCTATATAAATTTTCGAATGATTATCCCATTTTGCAAAAAATTTCGGAATTACGAAATACTATGCTTACCTTTATAAGTTCGTTGACGATAAGAGTCTGGGGCAGGTTATCAAAAACACCATCGGTGGCGACTAGAATGACGTCTCCGTCTTCGACAGGAATATTATCTGTCATGGCGGCGTCCGGTCGATCGCTTAGCACTTCCTGTCTGTATCCAGGAGGAGGTAACGACAACTGGAAGGGGGTGTTAAAGTAGTGTTGTTGTTCTTCTGATTTTCTTATTACTTTACCCCGCCGCACCAGCATAAACCCGCTGTCTCCAATATTCGAAGTATATAAGGTACTGTTTTCTCGATTTAGGACTACGACGCATGCTGTACTACTACCTGTAACAAAAATAAAAGATGTATAAACTCATAACACTTAAAGTAGTCATTAAATTATTACATTGACCAAATACAACAATACCACTATATGTTTAAATTATTTACATATAGAAGTCACATATATTAGAACTTCTAATTCTAGACTCTAACTCAGCAGATCCCTACACATCCAACATGCCTAACCCAATTATTAAAACAGACATGTTATTCTGTATAGTAATGTCTGATAGTCATTCGAAATTAGATCTAGGATAGAGCAGGCTAGAGCTGCTTTTAGAAGGATGTCCAAGGTGTAATGTAACAGAGACCTAAAATTGGCATTGAGGATCCTGGATCCTCCAACTGAGGAGTAACCAACATTCTGAAAGGACATGGTACATGAAGAAGAAGAATGTCTGATATTTTTCTAGTATTAGAACTGGCTGGTGTTGGAACTGTTAAGTGATTCAAAGAATAACGAGTGAATACGAAAGTAGCTTGATATTAATCTCTGGCTGATGTCTCTGGAATAATCCTTCTCAAAGCTTGCCTATATATTAAAGTAGAATAATCATGAATGTGTTGCTTGTGTGAGTCCATTTCAAATAGGTAAAGAAATAATAAATAAGACTTACTCACAATCAATTTAATTTAACTATCAGACGACCGGTTTCGCTTTCTACAAAATGCAAAGCATCTTCAAGTAACTTTGTATCGAACTTTGTATCGAGACCTGAAGATGCTTTGCATATTGTAGAAAGCGAAACCGGTCGTCTGATAGTTAAATTAAATTGATTGTAAGTCTTATTTATTATTTCTTTACCTATTTAAAGTAGAATACTGTAATTTTCTTTGTGATTTATCTTCGGCCAGGTATCGGATTATAGTTGGCCATAAGGAGATATATCTCGGATTATAGATGTCACTAAAGAAAATTCATTGTACGATTTTTCGGACATTCTCAGATTTTTGTAATCAAGTGCTTCTACTAACAATTCTTGAATTAAATGGAACTGCGACAATTCTCGTCTTTTTTTTTATCAAACTTTTAACCCAAAATCTAGAACGTTTTCGTTAATATTCATTATTTCGTGGTGTGTTATAGCGAGATAACACAATATTTTACACTCCGAACAAGATATGTTAAATTTTCATTCCAACGCGACTGTTTTGCTCTCTTGTCTATCAGCATCAACGAGCCACGAGTAAAACCGACATTATTTAAAACCGCGGTATAGATAGAAGCTTCATTAGCTTGGGCTTACAGCTTACTTTAATCGCTATTCATACTGACTTCATTTTGGCTAGTTAGAGGTCGCTATTAGCATTTATTAGTGCATTATTTTACTAATAATTATCACCTGAATGGTACGTCGTAAGTTCGAAGCATCCACCGAGGTATTCGGTGTGTCTGGATGTGATTCGACCGCCGCTCGTGAGGCGGAGCGAAGGTTCTTCGCCTCCATCCCCTACCTCGTGGTTATCTGTATATACTCGTACCACACTCCATGAGAAGCTCACCGGTGGCTCTGTAGTCACCAAGGGCCCACACAACAAATTTTCTCTTACATGTATTAATTATTGATCCCGGTGTATGCCTTGGATCTCGCAGGAATGCCGGCCCTTCACGCTTCGACGTGTGGTCAAGTACACACTCCACGAGGTGTATAGGTACACCAGCGGAGTGGTGACTTTATGTTGGTGCTACACTTCATACGTCACCTCCCGCCGAAACAACCTTATGTCCTGTAAAGACGTTGATTGTTTCCGTCGAAAGGTTCCTAGCGACGAAGCGCTACTTCAGCTCGGCCACCGAATGAGGAGTAATTCTAAGCCCAACTAGGACTTTTATTCACTCCTAACCGTCGGTGGTCCAGTGGAATCCACTCGGCACGATCCGAAATATATATGACAGTCTTCCATATCTCGAGGATCGATGGCTACCCGGGCAGGGAATGTTCACTCCCAGCTGATAGTTTCTTTCGTGAGGTTTGTTGTTAAACTTTTCTTCACCTCGACAAAACAATGACCAACAGTCACTAACTCCGGTTTCTATAACTCCCTGCGAATACTTCGTAGCCGATAAAGCTTCGTAGTATTCACTACGAAGGCATTCGGACTCTTCTTCAAAGAAGTCTTCTTACAAGGGTTCACTCTTGGGTAATAATAATAAACGTTGAATTTTCAAGAGGCACTCGGCCAATAAGATCTAGCAGGGGCTAGTGGTGTAATGTAAGACGACTAGATCGCGATCGAGATCGAAAAATGTGCTGCCTTTTTATGATACTCTTCGTGTTTGCAATTCAGCAGCGATCTTACGTCGGAAGGCCAATAACAAAGTAGTTAATAAAACCGTTCGTTCTGTGAAGAATTTACGTGCCATCTTTGTATTGAGAACAGGGATAGGTTCTAAACTCTTTGAACGTCTTTGTAATAAAAAATGTTGTTTATTTTAATTATTTCCACAAACAAGACTCTCGTTTATTAAACCATCAAATCTAATGACTGTATAGAAATATTTTTTATAACAATGACGTACATACTACATATTAGATATAACATCGGAATTCAGATTCTATTCATTTCTTAACTCATATAGGTAAGACAGGATAACATCTGTCGGGACAGCTAGTACAATATAAAAGTTAGAACAGCGTATCATCAAGTATATTGAACGCAAAGGAAACTGTAAAAAAATCGTGCGTTTTCCTACTTAGACAAGATTAACGTCAAACCATCCTCAGTTGTAAAAAATTCTCGCACGTTTAAAGTATCAAATGTTTTAACGTCTTTATTATCAAATTTGTTTTGAAACATGATTTATTCCCACGACCCAGACGATTCATTATGTAAAATCGTATTGTACACGAGAAACGATATTTTTCTTGGTCTTAAAGCTTTTTGTTGTATTTTCAATCTCAAGTTCTATAAACTATGTTCATTCATTTATAAGATGTAATTATTGATCTAATATGTTATTGTAGACTACAGTCTTTAAAATTACTAAACGCAATACGTACATTGACCTACAATCATAATATAAAACCTCATATCTATTACAAAAAAATTCCATTGTCTGTTGACATCATTTGCATTTTTGCAATTCCTCTGAAAGCCGAGAAATCCCATTACGTCAGTGTTAAAAGAAATGTGTAAGCACACATAAAAATGCAAATATCTTGTTTTATAGAACCGTGCAAAAAATATTTACCAGCAGACGACATTATATCATCAAATTATTTCTTATCGTTAAAATTTTTTAAATTCTTGTTTCTTGAAATGATAACTCTTCAGTTGTCAAAATGAAGTCGTCTATATAGTTGGATTACTCGATGATCGACAGTTGAAATCATATTAAAAATTTCCCACGAAGTGGATCAGAAACCGTGCGACTCGAGCAATTGGTGCGTAGAAACCGTAATGTTTTTCCAAGAAGTCTTGGGAAAAGAAACAGAATTTGCAATAGCTTCTCCAAGCAAGCTACTGAAAAAGTAATTAGTGGTCAAACTCCCAACAGAAGATTGTTAAGTGCACGCTATTAATCTGGAAGACTGCGTCATATTATACCGACGTGCGCATTGCTGGCAGTGTCTCTTTATTGATGAATCAACGATTACATTTGTACACGTGCAATAGACGCATACTGGTATTGGGACCGTGCAAGTTCGGAACAGCGACACCTGGTGTCGTAAATCAGCAAAATTTACTGCGCTTTCATGTTATATCGAGGTTACCGGATAACTGTCAAGGACGTAGCCCCAAAAAGAATAAGAAGAAAAAGTAAGATTGAGGTTATGTCGATATGTTATTAAAAGGTAAACGTTGTATGTAGTGTAAATACAAATAAATATATTATTAAATTACAGCATTACTGTTAATATGGATGCAATAATAAAAACTGGATTTGGGAAAGTCAATCACCAAATAACTTTTCAATATAAGGTTGAATGTTCGAATAATTAAACTTTGATGGTATACAAGGCAACTATCGAACACAGTAATTAATTAAATCTTGCCCAAGTACTTTCGATCAATAGATCATCTTCAGGGGCATTTCGTCAGTTGTGGCCTATCCGACATTCTGCTCATGTCGGATAGGCCACAACTGACGAAATGCCCCTGAAGATCATGTATTGATCGAAAGTACTTGGGCAAGATTTAATTAATTACTGTGTTCGATAGTTGCCTTGTATACCAGCAAAGTTTAAATAACTTTTCAACCAAGCACTGAGTCAAAGGGAAAAGCTTTAGTAGTGGCAAATCACGTTAAGAATGTGGAAGAATTAAGAAAAATAAATTACCATAAATAATGCTAATGCATAAATGTATAAATTAGCAGGTTTAGCCCATGATATCATTATATTGGTTTGAACAATTAATTTTTTCACTGTAAACTTTTGGACAGCGAATATATCTTAATTCATCCTGAGAAAAACTTGAACTTGATGCATTTTTGTAAACTTAAAAAAAAATAAAATTTAAACATTAAACTTGATTTTTGGGTTAAAGTGAACTCTAAGTGAGTGTTATGAAACTAAAATTTACACTTAAAAGTGAACTTTTATTTGCTATTTACTTCAAACTCACTTTAAAATCGGGCGCAAGAATAATGCATAATTTAGGTTATGTTACTTAAGCTTTTTTATGATATAAATCCACTTTTCTCTTTGTAATAATTTGTGCTTTGAAGTTGGAAACGAATAAAACTTAAATTGACAATTTTTTGCTGTATTTTTACAATTTCTAACACAGCATTTACTAAATCCCATTTACACAAGGTGTAAATAAACAAACGAATATAAAACATGACAATTGACAATATGAATTTATGAAATCTATGAAATGTGCAGTAAAAAATGCAAGATTTCTCCGCTACTCGCGCACGATCGTTTCTCGTATCACATCCAAGTACTTGCACGTCGCCAATAGAAGAAAAGCAACAAGCGATACAATGAGACTATATTGTTACAAGAACGCTTTTTTGATCTAGATCAGTTTGCTTTTGGGGAGGAATATGTATTGACGACTGCGTTGACTTCTTATTTCTTGTGGTTTAAACAATGGCTACTATAAGATACCAGGACTGTTGTAAAGTGGATAATGATGCCTGGTTTTGAAGCAATAGGCGAGAGATTTTTTTACTCTTGGTTTGTCATAGCGGCAGCCTAAGCAATATTATTGGATTTTTTTAGTGGGGTTTGCAGCGAATTCGGTTTTAGTTGTTCGCACTCTTCGCGAAATTAAAATTTCTATTGTAAAAAATACTCATCGTAATGTATTTGGCGACCTTTTACTGTAACGGGACACTAATTCAGTGATTATAACAGTATTTCCTTTCAATTCTTGGCGTTTACAATTTGAAAATCCAAGAATATCCACTTCCATTTTATTGTTAAGAAGTATTTATCGGAACTGTCCAAGTAATTACAGTACAGAAGTTTAAAATCATGTTTTCCTGATGTTTGTATGATGAACATAATTTCAACAATAGAATAAACCTTATTAATGATTAAGAATGTTTTGTTTCTTTTTTAGATTTTTATTACAGATAAATTCGTGCTTATAACCGTAATTTAAAAAATGTATTGTAATAATATATTTATGATTATTATTTATTATTTCTTTAATAGGATCAAGTAATGATGAATCGTTCACGAACGATCCCGATCAAAGATCTGGGTTTTTGTACTGACTTTTATGACCTGATTCTCAAAGTTATTACGACGCGGTTCTTTAAAGACCCGATAATGTCAATAAGGAACTGTAGAACTGCCTTAGAATTATAATAATTTTAAAGTAACTATTTTTGTATGCGAACAATTTGTTAAAAAGTGTACTCTTATTACGGTTTAATAACTTTTTAACCTAAATAACCCTTAGAGAGATTAGTGGGTAATCATAAGTGATAAGCGTGAGGAGGTAAATGTTAAAATCACTGACAGAATGCCGAATAGACCATCCCTACACTAACATAATCAAATATATCTACCAAAATGCCACATAAGGCAATCTGAACAAGAAACAAATAAATTCCCTTTAATTAATTATTATTTATAGGAGTATCCTTTTTACGTACAATAAGTGAATACCCTCCTTTAATTTGACCTGGTCAAATGCCTTTTTAAGTTCCACGAAACATATGATATGCTGGTTTGTTGTATTCCAATGATTTCTCTTTCACTTGCCTCATTATAAATATAGTGTCGGTGCATGATCTTCCCGACCTAAAACTTTGTTGTTCTTCTGCTAATAGTGTTATGATTTCATTCAGTTTTTTTTATCACTTCGGTTGTTAATTTTAGTGTTGTGTTTAATAAATTAATTCCCCTGTAATTTTCCGGCTCCGATTTGTCTCCCTTTTTGAAGAGAGGTATTAGGATGCTTCATCTCCATTCTTGAGGAATTCTGTTTTGTTCTAGTATTTTTTTGGATTAGTTTTAATAGTTGCTTGGTCACATCTGGTCCTCTGTACTTTAGGAGTTCGTTCGGTTCTGACATCTCCTGCTGAGTTTCTATATTTTAATTTAATTAGTGCTTCCTTTTACCTCTTCTTCAATATTTATTTCTTCATTTGTCGCCACCTCTGGTGTTGTTGGTTCATTATCGTCACCTTTAGCAAATAGGGATCAAAAGTAGTCTATCCATGTTTAGTGTTCCGTAGAAGTCGTGTTCCATCTGTTTTAAAAAGCTGTCTGTGTTCCCATGATACTATAATAATAAGATAGGATCTTCCCGTATCACAAAATAGGTCGTGTTCGCGCATGCGTGTTCACAAAATAGGTCATTGGAGAGTAGAATTTGAATTCTTGTTAAAATTAAATGGGATTTGTATGCATTCTGTGATGAAATTATTAGACGAAAATAAGTTAAGAGGTTCAATAATTACAATAATCGTACACATAAGGATATCTCCAAACTATTTATTAAAGATTATTTATTGATACATACCAAAATCTGACATTTCGAACGTCAAACTCTCCAATGACGTCACGACTTATGCGCAATATCTTATCTTCTTAGTCTTAGTATCATGAGTGTTCCCTTTTTATTTGTCTAACTGTATTCGTTTCATTTCTGATTCGTTTATAGTGGTTACATGCATGTTGTGTTCTGTATTGGAAAAAAGCTTTCATCTTTTCTTCACATTTTGTCTTCACTTCCTCTCTAAACCATGGTGTTTTCTTTTCTGATATGTTGGTGTTTGTTACTTCCTCCCTTCAAGTGATTCTGTTACTGGGTTAATTATGTTATTTTTGACTTTTTCCCAGCTTTCCTTGATGTAATCGTTTTCTGATATTTCCTGGTTTGGTTTGGTTGGTTTAATTCCGTAAGTTTTCATTCGAGATTCGATTAGGCCAAGATATACGAAGGATTTTTTGTAACGCTCTATTGGCGAAAACTTTTAATTGGTGTACTATGGGTGCTGATATCTTCCACGTTTCACAGCCATATAGTAATACAGCTTTTATATTTGTATTAAAAATTTTTAATTTCGTTTTAGTTTGGTAAATCCTGGATTTCCATATGTACGCATTTCGAGACTTATTAAATATTATCTGCACATCACGCTTTTTGCCACCATTACAGTCAATTATACTGCCCATGCGAACAAATTTCATCACTCTGTAAATTTTCTGATTGTTGATCACAATAAACTGGTTGTTTCTGGTGTTAAATCACATTTCTTTGGTTTTGGCGAAGTTTATTTCTAGACCAACCTTTCTTCTTCTGAGATTTGTCCCTCCTCCTCATTCCAGACTACCCTAAAAACAGCTCCCTAACTTTCGCGTGATTGGTTGGTGGGTGGGTCCCAATTTAAAAATTGGCGGGTTTCATGTTTATTAAAATGACAATTGAGGTATTGTGGCACAGTATGTCGGTAAACAATTTATTAGCAATATATTCATAGATTAAATATATATAAGTAGAGAATATATTGTGGTATTGGTACAAAGCGGATGATATTCACATTTTAGGATTAAGCTGACTAGTACCTACAGTTTTATTAGAAATTAAAATGTTAGTGATGCTTTTTTTATTAGATACATAGATATTGCTTTAATTTTTTTGTTTAGGTAATTTTTTACTAAGATTTAGAGGTTCCTCTTATTATTTTTATTTCTAGAACATTCATTACCATTATTATTCTCATTAGCTTTCTCTATGTGGAATCGGCTTCTCTAAGTATTTTCCTCTAAACTTTTCTGTTCTCTTCCAGGGACGAAGTACCTCTCCGCTTTTTGTATGAGTATATGGATTTTCAGAAACATGTAATTTCTGTTCATCCCCTTTTTTTACTGCCCTACATTCAGTACCATACATCATAGCTGGTCTAATGGCAGTCCTATACAATTTACCTTTTAGTTTTCTAAAAAGCGGAGAGGTACTTAGTCCCTGGAAGAGAACAGAAAAATTTAGAGGAAAATACTTAGAGAAGCCGATTCCACATAGAGAAAGCTAATGAGAATAATAATGGTAATGAATGTTCTAGAAATAAAAATAATAAGAGGAACCTCTAAATCTTAGTAAAAAATTACCTAAACAAAAAAATTAAAGCAATATCTATGTATCTAATAAAAAAAGCATCACTAACATTTTAATTTCTAATAAAACTGTAGTACTAGTCAGCTTAATCCTAAAATGTGAATATCATCCGCTTTGTACCAATACCACAATATATTCTCTACTTATATATATTTAATCTATGAATATATTGCTAATAAATTGTTTACCGACATACTGTGCCACAATACCTCAATTGTCATTTTAATAAACATGAAACCCGCCAATTTTTAAATTGAGACCCACCCACCAACCAATCACGCGAAAGTTAGGGAGCTGTTTTTAGGGTAGTCTCCTCATTCCTTGAGCCTTTGTCAGGGCATGGTGACACTAAATATTATTAGCTTGCTGTTTCCTTTTACTGCGATCCTGTGCCACATTGCCGGCTTCATGTAGGGATTTTCCCACCAGAGACTTCATTTGGTCTGCCCATGGTCCCCCTTTTTATAGCTATGTGGCCGAAGTAAATTACATAAGCTCGGCTTACTTTTTTTAATAGCCCATCTTTCATATGAAGTTCTTCCAGAATTGACAGGTTGGTTTTGTGTTCTGTCCAGGACACCCGTAGAATTCTTTATAGACCCACGTTTCGAAGTCTTTGATCTCACTCCTATCGATTTTTTTGAGAGTCCATGTTTCAGCTGTATATGTAGCTATGGGAAAAATAGGAGCATTGACCAACCTGACATTAGTATTCCTTGTTATTTTGATGGTATACAAGGCAAATATCGAACACAGTAATTAATTAAATCTTGCCCAAGTACTTTCGATCAATAGATCATCCTCAGGGGCATCTGAAATAAGCCAAGAAACGTTTTTTTTATAAAAAAGGAAAATTAATTCACTTCGATAAAAAACTCGAAGTTTATGGTTGAAAAAAGTTTTTATGTGATAAACGTTTATAGACTTACTTCGTCAGTTGTGGCCTATCCGACATGAGCAGAATGTCATACATGTAAATTTGGACATAACAATAAATACACAAAGACAAACAAACACTTTAAAATTTTTAAAAATGGAGAAGCTACATGTTATATAGAAGCCGGAGACAGAATGGCTCCCGGTCTGGCGGAAATATTGAGATGACATGTGACAAATGACAGCTTGTAAAGGGCAGTTACAATAGATATGTGATTTGCACCTTTCAAAATTCTATGAAACTAAGTATTGACCAAAGGTCCAACTGACACCACTATAGGAAATCAACTGATGAAATATAAAATTATATAGTATATTTTTTTATGTAGATTGAATAATCCAAATCTCACACTCAAACCTGTCTATAATAATTAGGATGTTAGTTTGAGAGCAATTGAAATTGACATAAAGTATGAATGTAAGAAAAAGACTAAACAATATATTAGGCAGTGGATGGTTGACTACAATAAAATGGTCCACCAAGCGCTATCAGTACTGTAAAAAAGAAAAATCTGAATATTCAGTTAAATTACTAAAAGTTAAAATCAACATTGAAAGCAAAATATATAAATGGGTTATAATCCAAGTAGTTCAGTTAAATCCACAGTCAATGGAAGAACTTTAAAATTAATATCGAAATGCTCAGTGCATGAAGTCTAAACAGTCGAGCTGGGTCCTCTACGAGGTGAAGCTGTAATAAAGTTTTTAAATAAAGGATTAAAAAATTTAGTACAATTTAAATTAATTTGAGTATTAAGACAGTGAGAGTTTTCATTTGTTTCCCTTGTAATCTCCAAATCTTCCAATAAATCCAACTCAAGATAGTTTTTCTTTCTACTAATGTCATGTAAGATAGATGAACCAGAATTGATGTTAAAATTGTGGTTGCTGGATACTAAGTGTTGACCAAAATTTGAAGAGTTTGGTCTTTTCAAATGTTCAGAGACTCTAGTGGATAACTTTCTGATGGTTCTACCTACGTAAGGCATAAGAGGCATCACAATCATCACATTTTAATTTGTAAATACCACTTTTATCAAGTGTATTCATCCTATCTTTGGTATTGAGTAAGAAGGAACCTAAAGTGTTATGTGATTTAAAGGAAATTTTGATGTTATCAATTGTAGAAGTAAAAAGTTTAGATATTTTATTGGAAATGCTACTAATATAAGTGAATGAGAAATATCTGATGTTATCTGAAGCATTAAGATGAAAAAACTGTGATGAATATGCAAGCTTTTCTGCAATTTTTAGTTTAGCTCTATTTAGAAGTTTGTATATAATGTTAGGATCATAACCATTATTGAAAGCAATCTGCTTAAGAGTATTAGGTTCTGTATTAAAATTATCATATTCCTTGTTATTGTTCGGTTTTTCCATATTTTAATCAGTTTAACTGTTGCGGTTCGAGTCATTGCTAGTCTACGCTTGATTTCTGAGGAGCAATCGTCATTGTTGATTATCAGAGAGCCCAAGTATATAAATCTGTCTACCACTTCGAAATTCGCCACTTGGTGTACGAGATTTGCTACTAACAATAAAATATATTTTTTAGATGATTCTGGAATACCTGTGGTAAGAAAACTAGTTTTCAGTTTTTTACAGCTGATATCGTGTATCAAATGGTTTTGTTCCTTGAGATTATAAAATCTTTTTGAGTTAAGATTTCTTAATAGTTGGATTTTGTTTGCTAACTTCCGATTATTCTAAAAACGAAGTTACTAGATTTTGTAGTATCCCTTATACTAATAATTTATTCTATTATTTGTAGCACATAAGTAGAAACCGGGCTAAGTGCCAATAATCGAAAAAAATTTTCCAATGTTGTATAAAGTGGCTAACTTCACAACTACTCAGAAGTGTTCTAAAAATTCCACAAGATCGTATGCATGTCAAGTGACAGGCACGACTTACAACTAACATTTTCGCTCTTAACCCGGTTATGTGTTACATTTGTCTATTATTTTAATTATGACTTATCAAATTCAATAAGGAATGCGTTTCTTTAAAATTTATTGAATGCCTTGTCGCAATGTCTTACTAGATAAATAACAAAACACGAGTATGAAATTGTATAAAACAATTCGAGAAAACCTTGACAATTAGATCCATATTTAAATTGTGGAGACATTCATCTAAATCTAAACTGTTTATTTTTATAAAAAAAAACAAACCAGTCATTAAAGTTAGTCATACATCATTTTTTATCACCAACATTGTTATATAGTTAGTTTCTTGATAAAACCTTGTAAATCATGCATAGGGTATTTCCCATTTAAACGATATTTAAATAAATGCGACGAAAATAAAATATTCATAAAGCAATCTCGAAAGGCAGACAGAAATGTATTATATATCTACGTATACATAATGTTGATTAACTTTTATATTTTTTGTTTTTTTAGTAACGTCAGCGTTCTTGTACGAGGAATTGTTCAGTTTACTCCTTTTTTTATTCTCTGTCATATGAATAGATATTGTACAGTTTTTTTCATGACATTTTTAAATTAAGCTGCTAGTGTTCACTTGGATGTTGCAGACTGTTCAAGTGTAATTTTGTGATAAAATGTACGATTAGAATGAAAAATAATACTAAACCTAAAAATGTAGAATTACAGCAAAAGGAAAATTTAACCGATAAAGTTCTATACTTCGCACAAAAATAATATAACGGGTGTTTTTTAGGGGTATAGAAATGTCAGTTGACAACACTTTTTAACTGGTGGCCATTTTGACAGCTGTCAAGTGATTTAGGTTTAGGTTGGTTTGGCATTTCAGTATAAATAAACTTACGCCTGAACAACGCTCCCAAATTGCGCAAATGCACTACGTCCATCTTATGATCAACATAATATTCCATCAGAGCAATTCATTCGATTAACCATAGAACGTTTTCACACCACGTTTACTCTAAATAATAATACGCATCCACAGAGACGTCATACAGTGCGTACAGAAGAAGTTGTTGCTGCTTCAGCGTAGCATAGAGGAAGACCCGAATCACTCTATCCGCCATCGTCCACAGCAGTTGGATGTGTTTCCATCCACTTTATGAGAAAGATTTTACAGAAAGATCTTGATTTGCGTGCTTACAAAATTTAACTCGTGCAAGAATTAAAGCAACACGATCACCTTGCAAGGCGCAGATTCGGTGAGTGGGCCCAAAACGAGATTGCCGTTGATCCCGATTTTCATAAACGAATTTTGTTTAGCGATGAAGCTCACTTTTGGTTGAAGACTATCTACGTCAACAACCCAAAAAACTTTCATTTAGAGTGAAAATAATCCTCAAGTGTATGTTGAGACACCAATACATCCAGAAAAGCTGACTGGTGTGCTTTATAAGCTGGTGGAATCATTAGGCCGTACTTCTTCAAAAACAATACCGGACATAACGTTACAGTCAATGGTGACCGCTATAGAGCCATGATTACTAACTTTATCATTCTTCAACTGAACAACCATTATGTGCAGGAACTGTGGTTTTAACAAGACGGCGCAACATGTCACACAATTCATGCCACAATTGATTTAGTGAAGGAAACGTTTCGGACCCGTGAATTAGCCTCCAAGATCGTGAGATCTAACACCGCTAGACTATTTTCTGTCGGATATGTGAAATCGTTAGTCTACGCCGATAAACTTGAAATGATTGACCACTTAGTAGACAACATTCGCCGCATTATTGCCGATATACGGCCACAAATGTTGGAAAAAATCATCAAAAAATTGGACCTCCAG
Source organism: Diabrotica balteata (assembly GCA_918026665.1). NCBI lineage: Eukaryota > Metazoa > Arthropoda > Insecta > Coleoptera > Chrysomelidae > Diabrotica > Diabrotica balteata. Next base: position 51,139,992 of record OU898276.1, on the reverse strand, counting down.
ATTAGATAACATCAGAGCCAGCCGTAGCGGCCAAAAATCATATTTATTATAATGTCAAAAAATTATCTTTCGAATAAAGTAATTTCAGGTCAATTTAAAAATGGTTGGTTGAAATGAATGAAACTGATTTATACTTTATTTTTTCAATAGATTATTCTAGAGTGAAGTCACCAAATCGTTGCCGTGTGGATTTAGTACAGGGAAATAAGGCATTTTTCTAAGGGCATCTCAATAGTCACGTATTTAACGAGAATTTTTTAGATAATATGCCTACAGTAAACAAACCTATATGTTTTCTACAGACATTTCGGCGTGGTTTTTTAATCATTAATAATTTAGTGCAAGTAACGCGATTTTTTTCGAATTTTCACTTACCATTAAAAAGGTATCTATACGTAAATATAAATATTTTATCTGTTAAGAAATAGAAAAACCTTCAAAATGGCGTATTATAAAAATGTTTAAACTAATTGGTTTCTCAAAAAAAAAAACAGCACAATAAGGTAAAATGTTAATTATTATTTTGTAAACAACATGTAAAATGTAAAAAACATTGTAACTTTTGTAAAAATCTACTTACACTTTTGTGATTGCAAAAATTGTTAGATTTTAGCAATGGGGGATTACGAGCACGGGCATGCTTACTTGCACAAACTTTTAGAAGAAGTAGAACTAGATAAGAGTAATAGTCAATCACACGCGAAGATGAATTAGAGGAAGAGGAACAGAACATTGAGGAGGTTATAAATCATGACAGTGATTCAGAACAGAAGATATCAGATGCAGATGAAACCGTTGCGGTTTGTCAGTCTGTCCGTCTTTTCTATATAGGTATCCTCCAAAGCTAAGTACCACTAGAAAAAGACAGGATAGCATAATAATTCGCTTACCAGAGTCTACAAAAATTACTAAAAATTTTAAGGACGCTGTCTACATTTGGAATTATTTCTTGAATTGCACGATAATTGTGGAAAATAAAAATAAATACATAACCTCCATTCAAGAAAACTATCGGCGAGAGCGAAATGCTAATCTCGCTGATGAAATTGAAATTCGTGCTTTTATAGGACTCTTGTATTTATCTAGGCTAGGTCACTAATCGTGCCAGCGCAGAAGATCTTTGAAGGAGAGACGGTTATGGTATAGAATTTTTTTATCTTGCGATGACTACAAAGGTTCCGATTTTTTCTTTGTTGCAATAGGTTTGATGATAAGGACATACGTGCAAAGCGATCAAAAATTGACAAGCTAGATCCCATTCGTGTGGTGTTTGACCAGATTGTAAAAAATTGTCAAAATGCTTATAATCATTCAGCATTTGTTGCCATTGATGAAATGCTCCCTGCTTTCAGAGGGAAATGTTCCCCCCATCAGAGCATTTCCTCAAAACCTAATGAATACGGACTCAATATATTAGCAGTTTGTGATTCAAAAGTATTTTACGCTTCAAAAATGGAAGTCTACGTGGGATCCTAATCCGATGGATAGGATGGATATAAATTTTGTAATAACCCTAGTAATGTGGTTTTAAGATTGTGCAAACACATTTTTGGTCACGCGTTAACTTGGCAATGGATAACTGGTTTCTGTCAGTTCCACTTGTGAAAAAGTTGCTGCGGATTACAAAATAACTAAAATTTGAACGCTAAGAAAAAATAAAACAGAACTGCCAGTCGAGTTTTCATACCCTACTAAACGTTCAATCCATACAAGCATGTTTGGCTTTACAGAGAATTTCACAATCGTCTCTTATATCCCAAAGTAACGCAAAAATGTGATTTTAATATCAAGCATGCACCATCTGTAAACCAGTAATAATCACTACTGAAAATTATACAAAAGGGGGTGTCGACGTTGTAGATAAGTTGTGCGCTAGTTACAACTGATCGCGGAATAGCAGAAGATGACCCGTGGTGATATTATATACATTATTAAATACTGCAAGAATCAATACTCAATTGACATATAAAGCAAACAACGACATTTTTTCCGAGGACGCTGAAGATGAGATAAGATCTGCGTTAACATTTCCAGCTCTCGTACTTGTGTTAATCGGCATAAATTTGGTTTTATTTTAATTTATATCTAATCCCTATTGTCTTGTCTGGCAAAATTAGACCATGCCCTGTACAGTACGACCAGGATAGCAATAGACGTGAACTGCGCGTTAAGCGTTGTAGGGCTGTAGAATTCATTTGTGGGTGTAATGTAAGATTGGGTTTATGCTGGTTATGTTGTGACGTAGGACATAATTCGGTATTTTGTTTTACACCCACAAATGAATTCTGCAGCCCTACAACGGTTAACGCGCAGTTCACGTCTAATGCTATCCTGGTCGTACTGTAAATGGTCTCAAGACGTGATATGCCCGTTAGATAAAAAAGACGATCAGTTCCAGGGTGACAACTACATAACCCTTTTAACAACTGCTTACAAAATACTAGCAAATATTCTCTACGAAAGTTTACACAGTTGCCTTAAGTAGATGGAAAATAACAGGTCGGATTTACTAAAAAATAAACAATTGGGCAGATTCATTCAATAAGACAGATCCTCAAGAAAACATTAGAATTTAAAATTGAAACCCATCACCTATTCGTCGACTTCAAGGCCGCATACAACGGTGTCAAAAGAACAGTACCATACCAATCAATGCGTGAGTTTAATATACCAGAAAAACTTATCAAATTAACGAGAATGACAATGTCATAACTTAAAAGCCAGCGTTAGGATACAGGGAGAAAATTCTCGATCCTTTGAGATAAGGGATGGACTCAGACAAGCGGATACCCTGGCTTGCCTCCTATTTAACATTGCCTTGGAAACGGCAGTCCGAGACAGACGAATTGGAGACGGCGGTACTATTTACAATAGATCGATACAAATCTTATTATACGCTGATGATATAGACATAATAGGGAGTAGGAAGCGAGATGTTGAGCAATATTTTCTAGAATTGAAAACGGCGGCGAAACATTGGTCCTTCGATAAAACAACATCAAAAGGACGTTAATTGGATTGTAACTTCGAAGGAAACGACCTTCAGCGACCTGAATAGCTGTTTCCCAGTTCCGTACAAGATCAACGATCGAATTCGAAGTGTGGAGAAAAAAATAAAACAAAGACCAGAAAGCACCGAAATTAGGAGTAGGAGCCTTACGAGAGCCTTTGAGCACCAGAGAACCTGAATAACAGTCTATTATAGAAAGTTACCTAACTAACATCTATAAGTAGCTGTCAATAACACTATAATTTTTTTACTCTACGATCTCAACATTTTATTGTATTATCATCGTCGATCGAGAAGAATCGGACAAAGGGGCATTACAAACAATTCGATCCTGATATTTACATCAAATCTGTCCATTAGTCATCAACGAAGACAAAACCAAGCACATGTTGGTTACTAAGGATCCTATAGAAAATGAGGAACGGGAAACAGCATTTGGAAGTTATATCTTTGAACGTGTTGACAGCTTTATATACCTTGGCTCGCTCGTGACTACTACCAATAAAACAAGCGAAGAAATTAATAGACGAATAAACCTTACAAATAGGGCATATTATTGACTCAATTCCATTCAAGAAATATCCAAAGAAAAACTAACATTATTATATACAAAACACTGCTGAGGCCGGTCCTCACATACAAGAGAGGAAATCCTTCTGAAACTATTCAAGTGTAAGATACTCTGAAAAACATTTGGAGCTATAAACGGGCAAGGACAGTGAAGAAAAAGATTTAATTTCGAATTATACGAACTCTTGAATGAACCAGATGTCGTAACGTTCATTAAAATACAGCGACTTAGATGAACAGGGCACATAATACGAATGTCTGACAACATGATTGCTAAAAAGTTAACGACAGGAACACCTATAGGAAGAAGCAGTAGAGGCTGTCAGCGAATTAGGTGGTTAGATGGAGTTGAGACCGATTTATGGATACTAGAAATCAGAAGATGGCAACACGTTGCCAGAAACCGAACAGAATGGCGACTAATCTTAGAGCAGGTAAGGATCCACAGAGGATTGTCGAGCCAAAGATGATGATGATGATGTAATCCCTGCCTTTTGTGCTTTGACCGTCTGGTCGCTGCTTAACTTTGGACTAAACAGACAATGTCAACATATGGAATATTATAAGGAAAAATAGAGGAGGCTTATGTTCAGCATGTTATTAGGCCAATAATGAAATAAAGCAGGCTTTAAAATATAATTAAAATTCATTGTCGCACTAAAACAATCTAAGAACAAATATCATATACTATTGTCATTGGCTTAGACATATTTTATAAATAAAAACAGTATTTTGCAAACGACGAAAACAACATCTCATTAAACTTCAGTGTTTTCGTTTCAAAAATAATCCAATTGCAAAATCTAAATATACACCTATGCTGTCGATCACACGATTTTAAGAATATTTTTCTCGCTTTTTGCCGGTGCACATGACTTTTGACGTCATAGTTTAGATCACAAGGTAGTCTCTTTAAAATTTACATGCATAGCAGTGGCGGCGAACATATAAATTTACAAGGACGGATGAAAATAATTTTTTCATGATTTAAGTATATCAACAATAGTTTCAGTAAATATTTTTAAAATAATTTATGTTTTAAAAATATGTTAAATAAATACACTCCGCGTCATAGAAAACGGGCCACCCCAAATATTTAAAATATTTTTGAAATTATTATTTATTGCTACAAAATTATGCATTTATTTTGTTGTATATTGAATTAACATTATTGTATTTTTAATGTGTCTTGGGTTATTTAAGTTAAATGGGTTGTTGCGAAAGCAACAAGCTGTAACTGGATTGAGGATATTCGTAGAACCTATAAAACAAAACAATTTTGAGAAAAAGTTGTTTACAACTTGATTAATTTTCGAGGAAGCGATTGTTTTGAGAAATGTTTAATATTGTAAAGGGTTCTAATGAGTTTTAAACGCAGTATTACAGTAGCCGACTTAGTGTGAAGTAGTCTTCAGTTAATAACGATGGAGAACTTTCAAAAATCGGTTGAAATTGTAACGTTACTGGGAAGTGGATTAAGTCAAAGACAAGTTGCAAGACAATTGAATGTTAGTCGTTCGACTGTACAAAGGACCCAGCAACGATTTATTGTCACAGGATCTCACCAACGACGACCTGGTACGGGCCCAAAAAGGAAAACAACCGCTAGGGAAGATCGCGTCGTCCTTCTTGCTGCATTACGGAATCGGACCCAAACCGCTAGAATGCTTCAAGGACATTTACAGCAAGCTCAAGGACCAGCAATAAGCCTTTCTACTATTCGGCAAAGATTAAGGGAGCAAGGTTTGACAGCTTGCAGTACAGCAACGGGACCCTTACTTTCCCCAGCTCACAAAAGTCGAAGACTAGATTTTGCCTGTGAACACATCAATTGGACAGCAGACGATTGAAAAAAAGTATTGTTTACGGATGAGTGTAGAATGTCTATTTATGGTAAAGAAGGACGTAGTAAGGTGTACAGACGAGCTGGAGAACGTTTCGCTGGTTGCACTCTGGCACCACGGGTTACTTTTGGTGGTGGTTCAGTAATGTTTTGGGCAAGGATTTCTTTTGATGCGCATACGGATCTCGTCGTGATCGACAGAGGTGCGTTAACAGCAGTGAGGTACATAACGGAAATCTTACAACATCATGTGATGCCCTATGCTGGATTTATTGGCAACGAATTCCTACTAATGCAGGATAATGCGAGACCACACACGGCAAGGATAGGAACGGAGTACCTTGACGAGTTGTTATTCAAAAAATAGACTGGCCTGCTCAAAGCCCCGATTTAAATCCTATTGAGCATATATGGAGCCTGCTAAAAAGTCGCGTTAGGCGTCGCATATCTGCTCCAACAACACCTGGAAAGCTCCAGATGGCACTCATTGAGAAATGGGCCCCTTTTCCCCAAAGAGATATCCAAAACGTTATAAATTCCATGCCAAATCGAATGAGGAGTGTCATCCAGAATCGAGGTGGCAATAGCCATTACTGAAAATGGATACCAGCTTTATTTTTAATATACAGTTCATTGTTGTTTTAAAAATTGTAAGTTGATTTTTTCAATAAATTTCCTATTTTTCTTAAATTTTTTATTTTCGATTGATGTTTTACGATAATGATGAAATTTTATACTAAACGAGTTATTGATTCAATATACGAAAAAATAAATACTTAATTTTGTAGCAATATAATAATTTCGAAAATATTTTAAATATTTGGGGTGGCCCGTTTTCTATGACGCGGAGTGTAGAAAATGATGAGCTTTGTTATGATTCCTATTCCAATTCAGACGATTCATTCTACAACGCATATTGCATATACAATTGCATATTCTACACGTACACGCAATATGTCACGTAATTAATTATCCATAAAACTAAACATAACAAGCTGATTTTTTCTTTATTTACAAACTACAACTTATTTTGTTTTGTTAGCCTCACTTTCTTGTGATTTGCATTACCTTCTTCTATCAGATGTTTTATATCTCTCAATTGTTACCATTCGGTCTGATGACATTCTCTCAATGTGCTCATCATTTTTTTACATTTTTAACACCTTTTTTGGTTTAAACAAAAGGTTTAAGGTTTTTGAGAGTTTTTGCAACATGTTTGTAGTTCACAATTGTCTCCATATTTCTCGGTATTCGCTGTTATTTTAACTTGTATATCATAATAGTAGAACAAACAGTATTTTTTGTCTACGTTAGTTACAGATTATAGTGTATTTTTACTGCGATTTTACATATTCCTGATTTTGCGGTAATTTATGTTATTAGTCCTTTTAGCAAAAATCCTTACATTGTATTATAATTGAATTGTATGCGATTCATTGCACCTATTAACGGTCCAACAGGTCGTTCTTGAAATCGTGTCGCCTACTTGACAGTAGATATATACTAGCCTTCACAGACTCCGTTGTCTGTTCCCGTATCTGAGAGAAGGTACATCTCGACCTCTCAAAATTTATATAAAAATACACGCGCTCTACGTAAACTTTAGTTTAGATAGCAGAAAAGTAAAGTTTGGTTTTAGTTAAATAAGTTTGAAAAAAACTATCTTTTATAACACTACAATGTAAAATAAAGTGCCCTTAAATTCATCATGCATTATTATTACCATTTTGACTTGGAAAATTGTTTCGACGAAGGATTAATCCTAGTCTACATTCTTAGCCAGTTCCAACGTCTGGCCCGCTACTTGTGTTGTAGAAAGGAGGCAATTCACAACATATTCTATATCTTTGATTTATTCATGGTATCCACTCCAGAATTTTTGGAGTCATTGGGCAGTCTCCAAAAATTATTTGCTACCTGCGATCTTTTGCCTTGGTCATGCAAAATACGGTTAATTGTTTCTCTCTCACAGAGTCTGCAGTTTAAGTTTCCGTGAAACAACCTCATTGTATACAGGTATGCCTTGACTAGCACGTGTCCAATACGGAAACCTGTTATGATTCGTAACTATCTCTATGAGCTCACATCCGTCCAATGTAAGTTTTGCCATATGCTTGACCGTGCATACTTCAACAGTGATAGTTATTTTATGTTTAGATCCAGATTTTTCCTGTAGCGAGCAGTGCATTTTGTCACTGTACGACCGGCTTTAGACAGCTGATCCTCTTCTAACAAGTTCATTAGCCCTTTGGTTGTCGTATTTTTTTCTGATAGTTTACGATAATTTTGTATATCATAAATTATATTATTATCATAAATAAATTATAATTAAATAATATTTCCTTTCAATAAAAAAATATAAACATCGGACAAACGAAAATGTATTGAAAACGTTTATTTTCAAAATCTTTCTTATTGAACCAAAGAACGAGATCAATATTCCATTAAACTCTATCATTAATAACAAAATATAGAAAAGACTTAGTCTCTATAAACTTTGAATTGCCGTATTGGCGGCAAACTAAACGAAAATGTTGCATAACATCGTAACAACTAAATGTTCGGACAATTCAAGAAATTACTACTTTAAAATATGGGGTTACATCGGCATGCGCCTTTACAACTGGGGCAATTCTATCTGGCATTCACTAGGATCGTACTAAGGATTTACACAAGACAGGGTCGAAACCATCCCATAATTTACCTAATTTACTTTTCAAATAGACGACGGTTCATCTTATACAACTATGTCTCACTAAAATTAAGGTCTGGACTGTTCTAAGGCCATGAGATAACTTGAATGTTATTGCTTCCAAACCATTTTAGTTGTTTTAGCCGTATGGTATGTTGCACCGTCCTACTGAAATTTAAAATTCAAGTCCCGGTAGAGATCGTGAGCACTTAGTACAATACTATTTTTGATAATTTTTATACTTTACTGCGTAAATTGTGCCTTCCACCACTTTATATCTTCCTAGACCCGCTGATGACGTGCAGCCCCAAATTATAAATCCTTTGGAAAACTTCACCGTTATTTTGAGGCAATCTTAATGGAATGCTCCATTTTTACTTCTGATAACCCGTTTTCGAAAGTCTCCCATGCAAACATCAAATTTCGATTCGTCACTGAATATCACTCTGAACCAGTTATCAATGGTCCATGAGAACTTTAAGCAACCGTTCAATTGGGCAAGATCGAAGATTTCATGGACTGTTGATGACTGGTTCAGAGTGATATTCAGTGACGAATCGAAATTTGATGTTTGCATGGGAGACTTTCGAAAACGAGTTATCAGAAGTAAACATGAAGAATTCCATAAAAATTGCCTTAAAAGAACTGTAAAGTTTTCCAAAGAAATTATGATTTGGAGCTGTACGTCATCAGCGGCCCTAGGAAGATATGAAGTGGTGGAAGGCATAATTAACGCAGCAAAGTATCCAGAAATTTTAAAAAATAGTCTTGTACGATCTCAGACATTAATTTTAGAACAGTCCAGACCTTAATTTTATTGAGACATAGTTGTGTAAGAGGAAACAGAAATTGCGTAATGATCCCCAGAGAACCGTCACCGATTTGAAGAGTAAATTAGGTAAATTATGGGATAGTGTCGATCTTGACTTGTGTAAATCTGTAGTACGAACAATGCCAGACAGAATTGCTGCGGTTATGAAGGCGCGTGGCGATGTAACCCCATATTAAAGTAGTAACTTCTTGAATTGTCCGAACATTTAGTTGTTACGATGTTATACAACATTTTCTTTATTTTGCCGCCAACGCTGCAATTCAAAGTTTATAGAAACCGAACCGTTTCAATATTTTATTATTAATGATAGAGTTTAATAAATTGTTGACCTCTTTCTTCGTTATAATAACAAAAGTTGTAAAGATGAACGTGTTCAATAAATTTGCGTTTGTCCGAACATTTAGTTGGTAGGGCTCGTACTTTCATATTTAATAATAAAAGTTTCATATCGGCCCTTTTTATTGTTCACTGGATTATTTTTGTTGATTAATGTTTACTATAAACTATGTTCAAGAATAAATCTCAAAAATATAAATGATTGAATCGTCATTATAAGTTTTATTTTACTGATCTATAAATTGGGCACTGGTACTTAGCGTTAGAGAAAGAAGGCGAACCACTTTAACTTCAGCGACATCCAACTTTTTAGAGCTGCCATAAATAAAGTGAAAATTTCGATGCTGATTAGTTTCTATATAGAAATTTATCAGACTTACCCCACAATTTGATACAAACTACTATATTCAATAATTTCCATAAATATCATTATCCAAATTCACTTTAATAGGTACCAACTTAATTGTAACAAATAAATTTCTTCTATTGAATGACCTAGCGCTACCACTGATGGGATAACGTTTATTTCATTTAATCTTTCCGTTCCAAGCCGACACCTAGTCACGTGAAATTATTACTGTAGTTATTTTTGTGACAATACAGATAATCTACACACAAGCCTACCTTTATGTAATTTTTTAAATTTCGCTAATGTTGGCTAAACTTAATTCACTTACTGAAATAAAACAAAACTTTCTATTTTTTTTGTAATCGGTATGTTTTTAAATTCGAGACTAAAAATACATGCAGAAAGAATTCTAAGGGATTACCTAAACGATTTTAGACCAGAAATATAGACAATGAACGCCATGCACCTTATACACAGTAGAAAAAATAATCCATTAATCTGAACAGCACACGTAATATTCATCGATTTCAAAAGTGATTTCGATAAAGTAATACGATCTAAATTATCGAAGAACTAATGCAGCTCGAGATACTAACAAAATTAATGAGTCTCGAGCTGTCCCTAAGAGACTAAATTTCTCCGATACTATTCAAACTGATCTTGAAAGCAATATTATCATAAATTTCCAAATAATTACAAACATTATTAAGATGATTTGATCATCACAGCAAGCACAAAAATGACACAAAAGCAATAGAAAAACTACAAAAAAAAAACAAAGATAGGCGAATAGAAACGAAGCATATATGACTATAAGAAAACAAAACACAATCACACAAAAATGGATGATTACACAGAGCTATACGTTTGAATAAGTTTCTCATTTTCCCGAAAAAAAAACTGTCTATCCAAAATCGTTAGACAAAACATAATAATGCATTCTGTATAAAAGGCTTAAACTAAAATTTACCTAAGCGCTAATCTCTCTCTTTGTCAACCATTTTTCATCCAGTCCTGAATGTAGGTCTCTCCCAATTGCTTCCATTTTTCTCTATCTTGCGCCAATCTTATCACTGTTTTCCTGCCACTACTCTTATGTCATCTACCCATCTTTTTTAAGGTCTTCCCATGCTTCTTGTTGTCGTCCTTGGTCTCCATTCTAGAATACTCCGTGTCCACCTGTTGTCATTATATCGGACCACGTGAACTGCCAAGCGCCATTTCATTTTTGTAATTTCTTCCACAATATCCCTAATCTTCGTTCTACGTCTTATTTCGGTGTTTCTAATCTTGTCTCTTAGTGGTATTCCAAGCATGATTCGTTCCATTGCTCTTTGCGTTGTTTCTAATTTTTTAGCAGATTTTTGGTAAGAGCAAGAGCTACTGGCTCCAAGCCGTAGGTACAAACTGGTAGTATGCATATGTTATACAACTTTTTCTTTAAGTTTACAGGAATAGAGGTGTTTTTCAAGATATATGCTAGTTTGCCGAAAGCGCCCCATGCCAGTTGAGTTCTTCTTTTAATTTCAGCATCTTGATTTGGTTTTCCTAGTTTGATGACATGACCTAGATATTCATAAAGTTCAACATTTTCTATGGTATGATTTTGTATTGTTATATTTGTCTGGTCTCAGCTCAGTATTTTTGTTTTACTGTATTTCATTTTTAAGCCTACCGCTCCTGAAACTGCATTTAATTGTTGTAACATATCATTTAATGCTTGGATATTATCAGCTATTAAAACTATGTCATCTGCGAATCTCAAGTGGTTTAAGTATGATCCGTCGACGTTGATACCCTTGTTGTTCCACTTTAGTTTCTTAAAAATGTCTTCTAGACCAAGGGTAAATAGTTTGGGAGAGATGGTGTCTCCTTGTCTTACTCCCCGTTATAGTCTTATGGGATTAGTTTTTGTGCTTTTGTCCAGCTTTATCTGCATGGTGGCATTTTAATATATGTTTTTAATTATGTTAGTGTATCTTGAATCTTGAAATTAAGCGCTAATAATTGGACTATTTAGTCCAATAACTAAAAAATACCTGTATGTAAAATGTAATCTTACCTAAGATAGCTTTCTTATGGTTTAGAAGTTCATAGTAACTCTTCGCTAACAGTTCTGAAGGGTTCGTGGGAGTAAAACGACCTAACCTAACTAATCTTTCACATGTTTTCATCAAGTGTAAGGAAAATTCACCGGGATCAATACCATACGCCCTCCATCCTCCAACACCATCTGCCACACCTGAAATATAAAAATATTTTTAACTTGAGTAGTCAGATAAAAAACAATCATCAAAATTAATTCAATGTTTTCTATTGTAGACCTTTTATATAAATATGTATTTCAAAAATACCTTTTGGACAAAATTTATTAACATAATGTAATCAAGCAAAATCCAATTTATTGGTGAAGACTACTATTATTATACGTGAAAACCTAATACGAGATTATTTTCTAAACCTTTTTTGTAGTTATTAGTCCTCACCAGGCTCTATAATAATAAAAAATTAAGAGTACGAAAATGAAATATGCAGACTTTTGCGAAAGAGGAGCACTAGCAAAACTCTCAACAATTTGGTCATATTACCAGAAGAAAAAATATTACAGAAAGTTTAACCTGCCAGGTGACCGCTAAGTCATGTAGTTTATTTATGAGCGCTGTGATCTCGACGAAGAAAAAAACACATGAACAAAAAATGGAATACATATGTTCAATAAACTTATGAAATATGAAACAGATTCATTTTTTGATTTCAGAATTTCAGGCACCCTTTAAATTACTCTGCCTATTTTATTTCAGTAGATGGTCCGGTAGATCTTTCTGAAAATCATTCTCTCCCACCTATATAGTTTACCTCTACTCTCCCTTGTAAGAGTTCAAGTTCCAGATAGTACTACTTGTCTTACTAAGTACTAATTTACCTTTTTATATTCTACTTAACAGTTGACTTTTGAGTATTTTATTTTCTTCTTCATGTGCCATCTCCTTTAAGAACCATCATGACAATTTGCACTTTCGATACTGCTGCTCTAAAGAGGTCAGCAGAAGTGCAGTTAAACCAAGCTCTCAAATTGTTTAACCAGAAGATGCGTCTTCTTCCGCGCCTCCTTCTAAAGTCGGACAATTTTCAATTAAAGGTGACTAATCTACAAATTGAACTAAACGGTAGCGGCAACCATGAAACATTTCATTAGTAAATTCTTACCGGGTCATTTTTATTTTTTTATGCTTCGCTCATGTAAATATGTAAATTTGTAACCCATGTAAGATAAATTTGCCCCCGTAACAATATAAATTGGTGCGATTCACGAGTTTAGAGTGAGACAAGTTCATAGAATAGTTTGGAACATCGGTAAAATTATCAATATTTTGCTGGTCTATATATATTTACGTTTTTAGAAAGAATGTTAATTAGAGAAATATGATATCTTAGTTTATTGAAGTTTATGAAATATGATATCTTCCAGATTTTATACATATGTGCATAGGCGTAGTGTATTATTGGGAATATATTTATTAAATATACTTTATTATTAACTTTAAAATAGGTTTGAGGTAAGTAAAGTAAATTTGAGGCCAGTTTATTCTTTATATAGTATTAAAGACTTAACGGCCGCTCAATATACAAAGAGAAATTTGACAATTAATTTATTAGATTGGATTAAAAGCACAAATTAGGAATAAATTACAAACAAAAAGATTTTTTTTTTCATTTTTAAGGAAAACAGTACAATTTTTAATAAAAGAACATATTGTATCTTAAACGTAAATTAAATTTTAAGGTAAAAATTTTCGAGATATTCGGGGTGTAGATGCATTCTACACTTTTTACATAAATAAATAGTATTACTTTTGTACATCCTACATTTTTGCACTATCGTCTCTTTTGATAATGTGGCCAATATTGTCGAATCTGGTTTCATCTGCTTTCATCATGCATCATGCTTTCTCTTATAATATGCACTTCTTAAATCTCATCCTTTGACCAATGCATATCAACTTGACGCAGAGTGTAAACCAGATAATATACATCTGCTAATAATTTTTTTACTGCTCACCTACTGTATAAAAGGAACATACCAATCAATATTATACAAACCATCGAAATCATCTACCTCCATAATCGAATACAGGCAAAGATAAATGGAAAACTAACACAGTGTATACCAGTACAAAGCGGAGTCAGACAGGTGACTCGTTAAGCCCACTTCTCTTTAATATATTAATGGACGAAATAATGCAAGCAGTACCTAAAAGTCATGGCTACAGAATTGGAAACAAAGAAATTCAAATACTATGTTATGCAGACGACGCCGCATTAATCGCCGAGACAGAAGACGAGCTCTAAAGATTAACACATATCTTCAATACAACAGCTAAGAAATACAATATGATATCAGCGGAAAAATACAAATGTATAACATTTAAATACCCACTACTGTGTAAAATCGAAATTAGATATCTGGGAATAGATATAACTAGTTACGGAGATGTTGAAGAAGAAGTACGACAGCAAAGCTTAAAAGCAAGTAAAGCGGCGGGTTCTCTTAATGACACAATCTGGAAGAACAAACACCTAAGACAAGACACAAAAACAAGAGTCTATAAAGAAGGAATTAGACCTATATTAACATACACGGCTGAGACAAGACCTGACACATCTAAAACGAGACGACTGGTGGAAACAACAGAGATGAAAATACTCCGACGAATATCAAGGAGAAGTCTGTTGGATAGGGAGAGAAGCAAAAACATAAGAAGAGCATGCAATATAGAAGACATAAATGGATGGGTGACAAAACGAAAACAAAAGTGGAACAAACACATCAGTAGAATGGCGGAGGATAGAATAGTACGAATAGCACGAGATAAGAGACCAAATGGACGAAGAAGTATTGGCAGACCAAGAAAAAGATGGTGCGACAATTTAAACAATTTAGGAAGCTAATATTGAAGAAGAAACAGGCTTTAAAGCCTACAAACTAGAAGGAAGAAGAAGGAGAAAAACAATGTCTTCTACATCAGAAACTTTCTAATCTAATCTCGGCGGCAAATAAACCACATTAAGTGGCATTTTCACAATCTGAGTCTTCTTCTAACAAAGCTATCAACTCTTTAGTAGTTAGTCCCATCTTCATGTCATATTTCTAGAATTTACTGAAATAAACAAATGCACTGCTATATAAACGCATTCATATGATAATAGTTTCGCTTACTTCATTTTAATTTATATGAACTTCATAATATATTTTCATATTTATATAAACAAATAAACACAAGCAAACTTTCAAATTAAGTTAAAAAAAAATAAATATAACGTTTACAGCACACAGCAATTCTATAAATAGAGAATGATGTATAATGATGTGTAATTAAAATTGCAGATTGTTTTTGGTCTAATGAAAAAAAAAATATTTTCCAAAGTTTTCTGTTTTTTGAAGTTCTGTATTTAGATACTTTCTAATAAGAATAAAATTTTATTTTATTTTGTTAGACAAGACAACTATAAGATACCTGTTAAAAGAGACATGATAATTTAATAATTAAATCGGTCTTAGATTTAATTTTTACGTAATTACTTATGTGTTTAAATAAATAATTAAATTTTTTTTGGTACGCCTCTGCAAAATTGAAAATTTCAATACGATTTCGTTGAAAAGTTATCGTTAAGGGCTTCGTTAAGTACGATGTTGCCAAGTAATCACCTTCAATTAAAAATTGTTTTAGTTTATAACTTGTATTCTTCTTTGCATTATTAACTTCAACAAGTTATAACGCTCTCCCCTCATGACATGTCCCAGATATTGCAGTTTTCTGACTTTAATTGTATTTAAAACCTCTTTATCTTTTCCCATTCTTCTCAACACCTCGACATTCGTGACTCTATCCACCCAACTTATTCTTAATATCCCTCTGTAGGCCCATAAGTAACTCGAAGACTTGTAATCTGTCCGAAACATCTTTCTTTAATGTCCAAGCCTCCAACTCATAAAATAATACGGAGAACACGTAGTATCTCAGAAGTCTTATCTTTAAAAAAATTGAACTGTCCCTGCTGCACAGTACTTTTTTCAGTCTGTTGAAAGAATTTTGCCTTAATCTCTTCTGTGTACTCATTATTTTCGTTAATTATTGTACAAAGATATTTATATTTTTCAGCTTTTTTAATTTGTTCTCCATGTATTGTTATGTTTTCTTGGCTCTGTTGAGCTTTTGTAATTACCATAAATTGTGTCTGTTTTGTGTTTAGGGACAGTCCGTTTACCTCACTGACTTCTATCACTCTGTCAACTATTTGTTGTAAATCCTCAAGATATTCCGCTAATAAAATAGTGTCGTCGGCAAACCGTATATTATTGATTGGTTGGCCATTTACTTTTATTCCCGTAGTTAGTTCTTCTAGTTCTTCCTGGATTATTTCCTCTGAATACAAATTGGTTAAAGTAGGAGACAGGACACAGCTCTGCCCGTTTCCTGATCACACTATCTACTGAAAAAAATGCCTACTGAGCTACTATTGGCGTCCTTTTTCTTCTTAGATTGATCTATTTTAGCATACTAAGTATTTTAAACGGCAGTTTTTTAGGTATTTAGTTTTATAAACGTTTCTCTTCAACCTGTTCCAACTGAGACTACGTTTTGTTCTTAGAAAATCAAAATATATTCATCATGTATCATCATCAGTAGTCGTTTTAAGTCCACTACTAAACATGGGTATCCCGTAAATAGTTCCATTGCTTGATGTCCTCCAATCATATTGTTGGAGGATCTTCTCGATAACGATAAGCATTGTGTCTACGTTTCCATTCAAATTTTTTTTTTGGTCCATCTTCCATTTCTTTGGCAACATTGCCTGTCCAGTTCCATCTCAGCATTGTAATTCTTGTAATTCAGTCAGTAACACCAGTTTTTCTCCTAACTATACATATTTGAATTGCAATTCTATCTCTGAGGTATATATTCGACATTGAGCTCCCCATTTCTCTTTGTGCGACTTGTATTTTAATTCTGTGGCTTGGAGCTAAAAGGGCCAATATCAAAATGTTCATATTTCAGAAAATCGCAGTTGAAGTTTTGGTGAAAAATATTTTTAATTACAGCTTAACCGGCGAACAACATTTATGTACCAGATTTGACTCAATGTATAATATTTTTGAGCAGAATATGATAGTGTTTTTTGTTTTTTTTCTAAATTCAAAAGTCTTAGCAAAAAAAATGACTTTGGCCCTTATTGCATAAATGTATGACGTGTTTGTTTCATTGTGTATGACATTGGCCATCCCAACAAAAAAAGTAACAATAAGAATAACAGCATAATTTTAATAATTTATTATGGAGTTACAAAGTTCATTGTAATTCAATGTAAGAAAATTAAAACTAGTAGTAAGAAACTAAAATTGTATCCAAAAATAAAAAAAATATAATTTTTGTTATCAAAAAATATCGGCAATACTACTTCTATTATTCTGATACATTCTCCTCTTCTTGAGGTTCATCTGGAAAGTATTCCACTATTTTATTGTCATCTGCAGTTATTTGTTCAATGAAATTATTGTAATATGTTCGATTTGTATTAGCTATGTACGGTAAAAGTGCCTTTAAGTCCCTTAGTTTTTCTCTGCTTAAACGAAGTGGTTCGTTGTTAAGTGGTAGAAGTGTAGGAAGATGATCACACTGCCTTGTTTTCGTGTGACTTCTGGATATATCCAACGTTTTGAACTCACCATCAAACGAGTGTTTATACAAGATAGCTAGGGTGTCGGTTGAATATTGCATCCATTTAATTTGCAACCACTGAACTGGTTCGTTTAGAGTGTTCTTTTTACGATGCACATAATGAGTATTTAAACATGATTTAAAATTTAAAAACTCCTTTTGTTCCAATTCTATTACTTGTATAGGTGGTTTTCTTGGCACCAAACGTATCAAGTTTGCCCAATCTCGAGGCAATTCAATATCCGCAGTAGTACGTTTTTTTGTTTTTTCTATTGCGGCATGAATGCTGTCTGCCTCCATATGAGTATGACCACTCTCAAGAAATTTGTGGTTAATAGTCAAGTTTTTACCTTTAGCTTTCAATTCAGAAACAGTTTGCAGTAACATTGTAGCGAAAAATATATTGCGGTTTTGTCCTCCGCAAGAATCGCTGTACATAGTTACTGTATGAATATTATTATTTTCTTCTGTGAGTTTATGCAGGTAATGGTAAATACAGGAACCAATTTCTTGTCCACCTCTGCCAGCCACTGTTTCATTCCAAACGTAACATATGGAAGATGATTGTTTTCCCATGGTTTGATAGATAGTGAGGTTAAACGTCCACAGTTGGCGTTTATAAAAACTCAAACCACTTCTGAGGTAGGGAGTAGGCAAGCATTTTTGTAAATCGAAGGAAATGGTAACGTAACCTGAATTACTGCATTCTTCTTTATCTCTTCGTTTTGACTCGTAGGCGGACTCAGCTAACTGTAAATGGACTGTTTTTTCTTCTTCGATTGACGTTCGTATTGTCTCACTGTTACAACATTTTAACTGCATCTCAAACTTGTCGCATTTTGCACACGTATCATTTTTAGGCTTATGAAAAGAGAGGTTGAATTCCTCAACAAATACTTTTCTATACATCCAGGCATTTTGCGGTTGAATATTTCTGTCTTTACAATAATTGACATACAGTCGGTACATTTCAGCAATAGATAGGTCGGATGACAAGTACTTCTTGTGCGTATGGGAGCGCGAGTAGTGACTTTGGTAAGCCGGGAATTGGTTTATGTGTTCTCTTATCAAGAGTTTATCATTTTCTGGAACCTTAGATTGCTTTCCATGTTTTCCACGTCCATCTTCCGGACATAAACCTCCGGTAGACCGTTTCTTTTCAACAATTACTCGCGCTTTCTTCAAACTTATGTCAAATGTATTTAAAAACATGTTTTGACACACTTCAATTTTCTTACCACTGTTTTGTGATAAAAAATATTTTCTAGTAAACTTTCGCCTACTTTGATTACCATCATTACGTCTTAATCGTTGGAGCTTCTTTTCCTCTTCTTCTATGGAATTTGCTATTAACTGGTTTTGTCCAGAGCTACACAACTGATAAAATCCAGTGAAAAGTCTTTGTCGTTCCTCCTGGGTAAATTTTTCACTGCACTTTTTTTTGCATATGCAGGCTGCCTTCAGCTGCTTAGCAGGTATTGTTTTGTTTCCACAGACTGACGTGTACGCTCTACCTTGAGTTTTCAACGATTTTCTTACATTTCTTATCCACTTTGAAGGATTCCGCTTTCGTTTCCTTGTAGCTTCATCTAGTATTTCTTTCTTTCTTCCTCTGCGTGATTGATTTTCAGCAGGACCACTCAATTGTGGATTGTTATCTACTACAGTTATTTTGTTAACATCTTCAAACTGCCCTACTTGGTTTTCGTCAGTGTCATTATCAGAATCTGTTGGTACATATTCATCACCACTATCTTCAAACGGTTCTGGATCACTTAAATCTATATTTCCTATGATTTCATTATCTCTGACTGAGGTCGACTCTGTAAGAAAACGATGAAGGTTAGTAATATAAGTAATATTCAAATGTAATTTTGGTACAACAAATTACTTAAGTAAAATTAACACCGGTCGTATTATTAGCCACGCCACAAAATGTAACCTCAAAATCGCGAGTATTACATTTTAGTGTAATGTTTTAAATTTATCTTATCACTTACCATTACTGTAATCGTCAGTGTTACACATTTTTAAAATCTTTCTTGTCCGTAGATTAACATTCATTTTTTCTTAAAATTCAACTTAAAAACTGAAATTACAATGTACAACTTCTCAACGTGACAATGGCACTACTGATAATGACAGCCGACAACACTGCGGATGCTAAAATGCAGTTATCTCTATCCTTTCACACTACCTAGAAAGACCAATGTAGACAATCGCCAACTGTTTATTTCACAAAATAATAATACTAAAAGGGCCAAAGTTTACTTTGGCCCTTTTAGCTTAACGTTATGTAAATTCATTCATCTTAATAATAATACTAAAAGGGCCAAAGTTTACTTTGGCCCTTTTAGCTTAACGTGATGTGAATTCATTCATCTTGACATTGGCCACCATTAAACTTATGGATCGGGTATTGGTTGAAATTGACATTGGCCGTTTTAACATATGAAAGTTGTAATAAAAGAAAATCGAATGGCATGGTGTACTCAAAATAGCAAAATCTTGACATTGGCCCTTTTAGCTCCAAGCCACAGAATTATTACTTTTCTTGTAAGGGTCAGTGTTCTGTTCCATAGGTTAGAACCGAAAGTACATACCGATCAAAGGACTTCATTTTCAAGCACATGGAAATATCTGATCTAAAGACTACTCTCAATTTCTCAAAGCTGTCCATTTTAGTCCTATTCTATTGTTTAACTGTTGTTTGATTGTCCCTTCTTAATTTAATCTCGTGGCTCATGTATAAACTTGTTCAATTTGTGTACCATATGTTGAAATATTTTTGGCCAGTACAAGATTGGTCATAATTATATTATGTTTTAGAAAAGTAAACTTAAGGCCAACTTGTGCACGAGAGCTCTGGAAGTCTATGTCATCTGCAAACCTTAAGTTCTTTAGAAACTTTCCATCTACATTTACACCAAATTTTTTCCAATTCTTGTTTCCCATGATACTCTGCAACAAAGCCGAAAATAATTTAGGAATGATGCTGCCTCCTTGCCTAGTACAATTGTTCAAATGAAGCTATACTGGACTGGGTCAAATCTTATAGGTGATCTCCTTCCAAAGACACTCTTAAATCTGGTTAGCTCTAGTAGTTCTCTAGTAGTTAGCTCTAGTTTTCTAGGTGAAAATCTAGCTTAGGTCCGTGTCTGTTAGTAATTATTTTCATAAAGAGCTTATATAAATGAGATAGCAAGCTAGTAGATTATAATAACGACACTAATCCATTTTTGTGGTATAAACCCTCCAAAAGGACAGGCATTATAAAAAGTTGTTAAGGCTTTTATGAACTATTTGCCTCCTAGTTTTATCATTTTGCTTATAGTACCACCTTCTCCAGATGCTTTTAAGGCTGATTCAATCTCCTCTTCAGTTATATCTGGACTTTCCACTAATCCTTGATTCTGTATTACAGGGATTTCTACCTTTTTAATGTGATCATCTCGCCTATATAATGTTCTATATCTATAGTACTCTTCAATGATTTTCAGGATCTCTTTTTCATTTTTACCATATCCTTGTTTACTTTTTAACTTATAAATATTATATCAGGGTTGGGCTGTTTTAAAACAAGCTTTTTAAAACAACGTTTTAAAACATGTTTAAAAACACTGAAAAAAAAACAGTTGCATTTTAAAACACCGTTTTAAAACATTGTTTTAAAAACATTGTTTTTAAAACATTGTTTTTATTTTGTTTTTAAATAAAAAAAATATGTTTTTTGTTGTTTTAAAAAAAAACATTTTTTTGTCCAACCCTGTATTATATAATGTCTTCAACTTTTGTTTTAGAATTTTTAGGCTTTTCTTTTGTTCTATGGTATTAGTATTATTTGTTAAAAGTGTTAAAGTTAGTTCCCTATGTTTTTTTAACGGCTTTTAGAAAGTTTTTGTTTAAATTCCTTAGCTGATATATATTCATTGTGTGCTATAATGTGTGTACTATTTCATTATTATTTAGAAAAAATATATAGAGTTGATATACAAAGCTTAGCATCATTCTTTGATTTTCCTTTCTTTCTATTTATAATTAAGTAATTGCTGACCCTAGAAAATCAAATATAAAGACCAATCAATGACTGACTGTGTCTGCTAAGATCATTGTAATACTTGAATATATAGCTAAGGCAGAGTTAGCAAATATGAATAAGAGGAGAGCTTTTCTTTAAAAATAACACAGAAGGAATATTTACATAGTTCTTAATGATACTCTGATAAAAAACAAGTTTTTTAAAATTTGTTGTGTATCTATTTCATTACTGTAAACTTATTGTGACTCGATTTAAATATTGGTCCATTATAAATAACCTATATACCTAATTAATTTTCTTAACATCTCTTAAAACATCCTGTTTGTTGATAAGAACATATCCTTGAAGTTGAAATTTCAAATATGTAATCGGAAATGTCCACTTTAAATTAGTTGTATCAATAAAAATGAAAGAAAGTTGTGAAAATGATTTAAAACTAGGTAAATCGCACATTTAGATTTTATCTACAAACAAATACTAAGTACCTGCCTATCATATAGAAACTACTTGAGAAATTGATTCTTAATAGAATGTAAGTGACTGATTAAACACTGCATCTATAGATGAAATTCGTAGCCATGACATGAAAAGATTTTGAAATTTGAAAATATATATTTTTACAAGAAAATGATAAAAGTAGTATCTAACTAGTGTTTTGATAGTTATATTCCGTTTTGAAGCTGTTCAAATACACAAAGTTGCAAAAGATAAAAGAAGTATTTTCTAGCAGTTCTCATTTTGTCACTGTTTTGAATAAACTGGCATTTTTGATATTAATATTCTACCTCACATATCACACACATGTTCAACAGGTTTTAAGTCCAGCAAACATGCAGGCTAAGATATTAGTTGATAGCTCTACTTGTTTCAAAAGTCAGTTGCACAAAGAGCCTTGTGCATGTGAACATTGTCTTGCATGAAGAGGAAATTTTCTCCAATATGTGAAACGAAAAGTACCACATGCTTTTGCAGAATGTTATTGTACCGACCTCCAGTTAATGTTCCGCTATCAAAAACCGCCAGCTGTACAGCTGTATCAAGCATTCTCAGTCTTCTCAGTTCCTCTACAGCATTATGATGATCATCAGATGGGACATAATAAATATCTCCTATAGCAACTTGTTTTTCAGGGAAACGTGGGTGTTTGGATAAAATAAGACTTGTAAAATTAATAGCTAACATCTGGAATATATAGTGCTATCGAAGAAGAAATTGATTGCTAATTAGCTATGGTCAAACTGAAGTTGGTTAATTATTTCTTATAATTTGTTTAAGATCCATATTTTTCAAATAGTTTAGTTTGTTTTAATTTGTTCCCTTATATTTAAGCTCATATCTATTTCTGAGAACCTAGCTGACTGAAATGAAGCAAAACATTTCATGTAATTAAAACATTGACTCACATTGTTCATTATTGCTTACAAATTAGCGTTCGTCTATTAAAGTTAAATAACAATTAAATTCAAAATATATTCAATAGGTGAATTGCAGAGGTTTGATTGCTAATTGACTGATATAGGTCCAAGGCTTCAATGGTTTTCTTCCATGTCTTCCTATCTTGTGCTAAGTTTCTCCAGGTTTGTACTCCTAACAATCCCAAGTCTTCTTTTAGAGAGTCCATCCATTTTCTTTGTGGTCATCCTTTTTTCCTTTTTGTGCCAGCTTCAGTATTAATTAATTCTTTGGGGATTATTCCTTCCTGTATTCTAGCTCGAGCCATCTTAGTCTTTTGCAATATTTGAAATTTTTTGTTGTCCATATATTTGCATTATTTTGTTCTTCTTCTTCAGATATGCTCATATTTTATACCTCCATATATTATACTAAGTGTCTTTTGCTCCCATCTATCTAGTTTCAGTTCTATGGTTTTGCTTAAGATCCAGGTCTCTGTCCTAAACTGTCCTAAATATTTTTATTTCTCCTTATCTTCATATACCCTGTTTTCTCTTCATTTACTTCCAGCCCATACTCCCTCGTTGTTCTCTTGAGTCTTTTAATCCTGTTAATCTTCTTGTTATTAGGGCAAGGTTGTCCGCATATACTACACATTGATGTAGACTGTAGTGGTAGATTGAGCCTTTAGTGTGTATATTGCTTTCCCTTAAAATTCCTTACAGTATTAGATTAAAAAATACAGTAGACAGGTCACCTTGTGGGGCTCTTTTACTTTGGTTTCATTCAGAGAGGATTTAGTTAATCATATTATTTTACTGAAGTATCTTGAATACACTCTGAAAAAATCTGAGAAAAAGGCTGGTAACAAGTTTCTATGTTAGCAAGGATCATAGACTTTGTATTGAATATCAATGTAGATGTTCCAGTTAATAATATTTTGAGATCAAAAATATTTTGTTTTTTAGTGTTTGATTATTGATGTTTGAAATACTCTGTATGATTTGACCTTCAAGTGTCTTTATTTATACATAGAATTACACATAAGATTTACAGATAACTTCCAAAATAAAAATTAAATTTTTTTTAAGTATATGGCTAGATCCAAAGTTCATAACAAATATTAATGTTGTAATATTTATTTGTATTACTTATTATATTAGTATGATTCTACACTGACTTATTTGTATACTTCATACATTTGTATACCTTTCTATATTTGCAACTATGATAGCATGCATATTGCACAAATACTTAATTATAACTAGTTTTGGTTATGATATGGTAATTATTAATATTACATAAATTATAAAAATATAAGATAAAAAATATAATACATGTATCTTATCCTCATTTATTTCCACAGTTACACTAAATAGGAATAACAAATGAAAATAAACTATAGAAACAGTATATGCGCAATAAATAAGAGAGAAATCTATTTAAAGCCTAACAACACATTTCACAACAAAAATTGGGAAACATTAGCGAATTGAATTTCAACAAATTGGAAATATTAGCCAATAATAACATTGGTTATTGATGTATTTTATTTTTATTTATTTATTAACGGATATACCATTTACATTGGAACAAAATATAATATATAAAAATTTTCGAAGTAAGCATAACATAGGAAAATAATTAGTAAAGTTTAACAAAAACTAATAATTAACTTCAATACAAACTAATATCACACAAATAGCAGTCTCTTCATCACATTTTTAAATTGTTCTAAGGACTGGAACAATAAGTCCAGATCACTTTGGTACATATTATATAGTCTCACCATATGAGTAAGAGGCTTGAAGTATTCATAATTAAATTGATGAAATGGTAGATGAAAGAACAAAGTATGCCTAGTTCCATGAAGAGTGTTAAGACCTAATCGATTTAAAAGTTCAGGGCAATTTATCAAATTATTAGCAATTTTTTAAAGGAATATTAGGCAAAAATAATCTTTTCATCAATTCATAGAAACCATTTTCAAGTGATCAGCTATCATACTATAACTGTGGACAAAGAAAGAGAGTAATTATTTCTGTTTACTATTTAAGAAAATATATATGACATACAAAATCAAACATTGATCATACCGAGTATCCCAACAATGTTGGCCACCAGTTATATATTGTGCATATTTCTATAATTAACTTTTAAGAGCTAACATTTTTTAAAGTTCCTGTGAAAAGTGTGTATTATGGAACCAGGGCCTTAAAAGTGTAGACGAAATTGTAAAATCAGCAAATATATTTAGAGAGGACACTGACCACCAACCAGACATTTAGGCCTTTAACAGGTATTTAGTGAGGCAAAAAAGGTAATAGAAAATAATAAAATAAATTTTTTTTGTATAAAACTTGTTTGCACACAAAAGCAGTGAACTCACCAGAAGAAATCATTTGGAAATATAATCTTGAGGAACAATATAAAGATGTTAGCTAAGATATACTGGTACTACAACAACTTAAGGTAGACAGAACTTACTCCATTGTGATTGGCATATTGGAATACTCTGCACTATAGACAAGAAAGGATATATCTTCAAGTATATGAACTTTGAATTGCAGAGTTGGTGGCAAAATAAATGAACATGTTCCATAACATCCTGACAACTAAATGTTCAGACAATTTAAGAAAATACTACTTTAATATGGGGTCACATTGTCACACCCTCTTACAACTGCAACAATTCTATCTGTTAGTACTAAGGATTTACAGAAGTCAGGGTCTAAACTATCATTATTCAACTAATTTACTCTTTAAATTGGGGATGGTTCTCTGGGGATGATTAAGCAATTTGTTTCATCTTATGCCACAATGTATCAAGAAAATTAAGGTCTGAACTATTCGAAGGCCATAAGAGCACTTTAATATTGCCTCTAAACTCTTTTTTAGTTGTTTTAGCTGGAAGGAATGTAGCATGGTCCTTCTGGAATATAAGAGTTGAGAGAGATATCAAGTACAGATTGTGAGCACATGCTACAAGACTATTTTTAAAAATTTCTTGATACTTTAATTGCTACGTTAATTGTGCTTTCTACCACCTCATTCTTTCTACACCAGCTGACATGCACCCCCAAATCATAATTCCTTTGGGAAACTTCATAGTTCTTTTGAGGCAATCTTTAGGGAATGTTTTATTTTTACTTCTGATAACTGTTTTCAAAAGTCTTCCATGCAAACATCAAATTTCGATTCGTCATTGAATATGACTCTAGTTCAGTCATCAAAGGTCCATGAAATCTTCGTTCTTGTCCAATTGACACGGTTGCTTAAAATTTTCATGGACCTTTGATGACTGGTTCAGTGTGATATTCAGTGATGAATCGAAATTTGATATTTGCATGGTAGACTTTCAAAAAACAGGTTATCAGAAGTCAAAATAAAGCATTCCATAAATATTGCCTCAAAAGAACAGTAAAGTTTCCCAAAGGAATTATGATTTGGGGCTGCATTTCTTCAACAGTTCTAGGAAGATATGAGGTGATGAGAGGCACAATTAACACATCAAAGTATCAAGAAATTTTGAAAAATAGTCTTGTACCAGTGCTCACAATAAAAAAAATAAGATAATTTACATTCCCTCTTCTCAATTATCAAAAACAAAATAAAAACTTGAAATATATTAAGTTGAAAAGAAATTTGTGTCAGAAAAAATGTCAAGATCACAATTTTAATCATTTGATGACTCCTACCCATCACCCAGTTAAACCATTTTCACTGCCACTATTTCCTCAAGATCCTCCTTAGACTGGTAGTGCAAAGTAGTTAGGTTCTATTCTTAATACTTAGACCGCTTAGTGATTGCTGATATCTGGTCCTGATCAAATGGTTCTAAATTATGAGCTATAAAAGTAACTTTACCAGCTTTCAGTCTGTATCTTTTTAAAGAGTGTATGAAACTGTATGTACTAAAACTTCTTACAATAGCCACACTGAAACTATTGTCACTAGTCACATGCATTCCCAAAGTTTGAATTGTTAATTTTTATTAACATTAAAAATTTTGATACAGCCTTTGTTTGTAACATAACAATTCTTGAGTAATAAACCTGTATATTCATAAGGCAAATATATTCATAACTGAAAAGAGGGTTTTCAATGAGATTTGACTAGAACTAATCACACAGAAGACAAAATCACTAACACACCAAAGAACAAGGAGAATTATATGAAGTTATGATGAAGTAAAAATACAGTAATCACACAGAAGATAAAAAAAGAACAAGGAGAATTATATAGCATACTCGCTATATTACAAACAGGGTTATTACGGGGTTTTGCTTATAACGCGGTATATTAGATGTACTGTGAAATTTCTATTGAACTAGAACTCCCTATAGCGAGGCAAATTTGGCTATACTGACAGAAATTAACATCAAAAAATGTGGTTTTTTGTACGTTTTTGGCACGGCCCTGGCTATAAATAAATACCTTTTTTAACTGCCGCCCGCAATAAACTTCTGTTTAATCTACCAACCGATATTGTGTTGTCGGAAATTTACAATTTATGATTCACAAGTGTCAGTGTATGAGTATGACCATTCGCACCTAAAAATAAGGTTCTAATAGACAAGATGTGGAAAGTGCTTTAAACGTAAGAAACTTAATCCAAAGACAAAACGAAAAAGCATACAACTGTTTCATGTCTTTAGAAAATATGATAGAATGATACTGTACAATTTAAAGCAGTCAAAAACAACAGACTTGCAGAAGCAATAGTTTTGTTGTCCTTGAATATCCACTTTATACAGATGTACAGAATACAGATTTTTTGTTTTAACATATATCGTTGACAATAAAAGTAAACAACTTTTTTTCAAAAACATTCAAACAATATTTAGCATCTTATATTACTGCGAATGGCTTAACTATAGGAACTTAATATTTTAGAAAACTACATATTCATATGTATGCACAGTATTATTGTTGTTTGACATAACGAGATCAGCTTATAACGAGGTAATTAGTCTGCCATTTCAGTTCTCATTATAGAGGGAGTCTGCTGTATTATAGTACATGATACAGTAAAAAGCTTCGAATATTTATCTATAGGTTGAAAGGGTTGACCTGATACCATTGGGACAGTGAAGTTGTTTTAAACTTAACTTTCAACCTCTACATAGATATTTGAAGCTTTTTACTGTATCATGCACTATAATAGAAGTTTCCTTGTTCTTTCTTGTAGTGTCTTTATCATCTATGTGATTACTGCCTTTTTACTTCATCATGTACTATATAATTGGTATAATATATCTGGAGTCTCCAATGACCAACACCATTTTAATATTAAAATAACATCTATCCTTGAACCACATCACATATTATATGATTCACTGATCAGTTAAGTTTTTAATAACTTGAATCTCAAAGCTCTTATTATTTGACTTAAGTTATTAGACAAATAATTAATATTTTTTATATAGGTATTGTCTCTACAATTTAATAACATCCAGTTTTTATAAATAAAGAAGAAAATAATTAGGTTTTAATAAGAAACAGTTTTAATGAATAAAGAATTGATTTTGGCCAACTGTAAGAGCTGAAATCAAAGAATTAAAATATCCTCTAATCTACTTTGTTTTAAAAGAATTGCTTCAATACAATATGACCTTGTGACAGGTAAAAAATACAGCCTAACCTCTAATTTATTCATTTATGTAATAAATCAATGAAGAACTATATAAAAAACTTTAAAAAAGAATTGATATTAATTACTTTAAATTCACTAATCTGCAATATCAACAATCATCTGCGTAATGTTTTGTTGTTTTGTAGATAAATAAACTATAACAATTTTAAAACGTCATAGGTGCTAAAGGTTAGGTTAGGATTTTCAGGATCTTACCCAGGACATCCGCACTTTTGTATTTCGCTGTAAACCAGGCATCGTCACCGAATTGTCCTTTAATCAGTCTTTGAATTTTTCTCTCCTTAGAAAAGCCACACACAGCGGATATTAAATGTGGCTCAGTTTTCTTTTGGATGTTGGGATCTGTTGCAGTTGATACATTTGCGATTCCATTCCAAATTGCTCTGGATAACAATCGTCCCGTAACTAATAAAGAGTGCATTATACGACACTAAATAACAAGAATATTATACACTCATTTTTACAGTTTTAATTTTGATAAGTTCACAGCACAACAAACACTATTAGGCTAATTCCATTCTTACAAATCACACGACTAGCACCTCTATCACACAATTTCAACACGCAGCAGGGAACAAACTACTGAATTAGTGAATAAAATACCCAATAGGCTGAAATCTAGTTAACCCTGGTCACAAAATTTTGTTTTGCACCAAAGTTCCTTGCAGCGTTGCCACATATAGCTATTACGTATTGCTGTTATAAATTTGTCTGGACTAAAGGTGGCAAAAGATTTCTGGAAGTTATATTTTTGTTTGAATTTGCCGACGGACGATAGATAGTTGGTGTTAACTATAATAGGAATCTTGGACAGGAATACAAGGTAGAGATATGTTGGCCATAAAATCTATGCAGATGCTAACATTTTTCTCAGGCTTACTGACGCACTGCGCGGTCACTTCGTTCAGTGATGCATATAACTTTTTAGATTTATGCTTGTGTACTGTTAGCTCAATGACAGCTGTTCGCTTTGCATTCTCATTCAAAACAGAACTTTTTATTTTTAAATTTAGTTTCTCACATGTAACACATGCATCTTTAACTGGTTGGGCAAAGCCAATAGAAGGGTAGTTTTCCTTGAAATATGTCCAAAAAATTTTTAGGAGAGCCTTTTCTCAGTTGCTAATGTTGAAATAAGGAAACTATGTTCTTTTTTAATGAACATATCGTACATGATTTTTAAATTCATATTAGCTGCAAAATACTTTCTTTCTTTTCCTGTATAGCGATGTACTTTGGTGGGAAATTATTTTACATGGACCCTTAATTTAGACGGTACGGACCCAGGTATTGCATTTCTTGAAACGTTTTTTCCTCTGTTGTCAGTTGGTGTTTCATTTAGTTGCAATAGATGGGACAAAAGGTAGCACTGCTTTGTAGTGTATCCCTAGGTTTTCATAAATCCATTTTTTCATACTTTTGTACGTTTTCCATTCTGTACTACATAATTAATCACACTAAAAGCCTTGGGTTTCGCGGTTGACGAACTAGACCTGGGTCTTTCCCTTGCCATCTGACTAATTTCCGTAACAGATTGGATGTAAATGTCCTGTTCCGTTTTGTTTGTCATGTTATGTAGTTTGGCAGATATTTCAATTATATATTTTTCAGTGAAAACTCCAAGACAATTGGATTTGCAACTAAAACATCAATTATTGTAACAGTAATTCAATGAAAAAGATATTGGAGATAAATAAACGACTTTGCGGTTAGGTTTTATTAGACTAATATTATTTCGAAATACATACAAGATTAAATTATCAGTAAAATGGAATTTAAAGCAAAATGTACAAATTAACAACAATGAATAAAAGAATATTTACCTGCAAAAATTTGAGCCTGGTTTTTTAGCTGGTACAGTTTTGCCAACCTAGTTTACGTGTTCTTGTCCAGCCACTTTAGACTTCTTTATTATGTTCCTTTTATATTTGTCATCATTCGTAAAACCTTTTCTTTTCTTATTTACACGCCATTTCTCATCTGAACCACTCATTCTAATCTAATTATTAACCACAATAAAGACGACAACAATGATCAATAAACAAAGCTCAGTAGTGTCTAACTAAGCTCAGCTGTGAGGCTAGTTCGAATATTTGCCACCCAGTTCTAGCGTCGCATCTGTTTACCGCAGAAAGAGAACTTTTCTGGACTAGTTTCCTTTCTGCAGTAAATAGAATATTGAAAGCGTTGCCATGCCAATACTAATATGCGGATATATTTACTTTTTGTAGTAAACGTTGCGTTTTGTTACTGGAAAGAATCTAAATAAAATACACAAAATTACATAGTGCCTTTCTGCAGTTAGCGATTCAAATGCTTTCATTGTCCAGAGTAATGTTGTTTAGATCATTCTTAAAATGAATTAATTTGGTTTTTGAAAAATTAAATGTCAAATTATTAGCTTTGCGCCACTTTTTTGGCATATCACTACTAATAATCATGTTCAGTACCTTAGAGTCCTTGTTTTACCATAAAATTGGTGGTATCATCTGCAAATATAGTAAACCGGCCATTAATGCCGAAGGTAGTTATATCGTTAAAGTATATCAAGACAAAGATAGGACCCAAGACAGAGCCTTGAGGTACTCCACAATTAATAAAGATATTACTAGAGTAGCGCTCATTGATTGATACAGACTGGCATCTGTCTTCCAAGTATGAACTGAACCACTGAAGAGCAGTGCCTCTAAAACCATATCTTTCCAGTTATTAAGAAGTATTTTGTAATTGACATAGTCAAAGGCTTTAGATGTATCACAGACAGCTGCGGCAGCATCATAATCGTTATTAAAGTCCAAGTATAGTTTTTCCATGAATTCAAAGATGACATCATATGTACTTTTTAATGACTGGAAACCGAATTGGAAAGAAGAAAGTGAATTGAGTTTTTGTAAGAAAGCCATTATTCGGATTTTTACCGATAATTAGCAGGTAAATCGTGGTCATCACCTTTATACAGAGGAATAACCTTAGCACAATTTAAACAATCGCTAAAGTGACCCATTGAAAAAGACGTGTTGATTGTCTCCGCTAAAATTCTCTCCGATTTTATCCAAAGGGATAAAATTTTAGATGAGATATCATCCCAGCCTGCAGCCATAGGATTTTTAAAGCCTTGTATATTTTTTATTTCAGCCGAGTTAGTGGGTAGAAAATAATAGGAATTTGTAATGTTTACTTCATTTAAAAATTGCATTGGATCAAAAGAAGAATTAATTTTTTCAGCGAGTTCTAGCCTACCGAGCAGTAATATTCATTAAGCTCACTAGGGTCTAAGACTATATCAGTAGTTTGGGGAACTTTAGCTGTAAGAATATTAATTATACGCCAAGATTCCTTTTGTTTATTATAGGCATTTTCCATTCTAGATTTAAAAGATATACATTTGGCTAATTTAGTAACCTTCCTATATATGGACCTTCCTATATATATATATATATATATATATATATATATATATATATATATATATATATATACAAACGTATGTGTAACTGTCAGTTTTTTTAAATTCGAGCAGTTACAACAGGATTTAAACATTGATTAACCAAGGGTTACATGAAGACGAACAACTAGCCCAGGACAGAGAAGGATGGAGGGAAATCCTAAAAAAACTGTGAAGGCTTGATGGTGTCACCACATCCCAAAAGGGATTAGGACTGAAGAGGAGGAGTTACAACAGTGAAGTATGCAATAATAATTATTATTATATTCTAAGGTTAACCTTTAGGAATACCTAGGACAGTGGTAACAGATTAGGTTAAACATAAAATGCTGTTTAATCATATGATTAGGTGCATTGTTAAATTAATAAAAAAATAAAAAACATCTTATAATAAATATATATCTTATATAAATATATTTGTTTCATTCCTTATTCTTTTGTAGTTGTCACATGTTTCCTCTTTTCCCAATAATATAAATCTTAAACATGCTTCTCGTTTTTCTTTGATTGTTACATTTCTTGTCTCAACTCTGGGTTTTGTCAGATTTATCTCTGCCATGTTGGTTTCCTAGTTTTCCTAGTACCTCCTTAGCTGCTGATATTCAGTAGCAATTTCTAAATTGGACTAATATTCATCTACAGTGTCCATATTTGATGTATCGAAATATTTTCTTATTTCTTATTTTAATATATTATGGTACAACGTTTTTGTACTCATTTCACTAATATTTTAGCTTATATTCATCGTGTGTGTGAATTAATTTTTAATATTTTATTGTTATTGTCTTTATTCCGATTTTGCTAAATGGTAACTTGTGATCTGTTTTACTTTTTAGTTAATAATTGATATTTTTATAAAAATCAGTTTTTGAATTTGTATTTACTCAATTAAAGTTTGTTGTTTTCCTAAATCTGTTTCTGTTTTTTCTTCTATATATTGTTAGCTAAGTATTAGCTGTCAAGCTAATACTAAATTATATGTTTGTTTTTGAGTCAAGGATCTTTAGCCATTTTTAAATAAGTCATATAAAAGATAACAGACATCAACTTAAGCTA
The DNA here is from genome assembly GCA_918026665.1 of Diabrotica balteata. NCBI lineage: Eukaryota > Metazoa > Arthropoda > Insecta > Coleoptera > Chrysomelidae > Diabrotica > Diabrotica balteata. The sequence continues at coordinate 51,107,054 of OU898276.1, read as the reverse complement.
AACAATAAAAGTATGAGCTCGCTAATAAATAAAAAATCCTAGCTATCCATGGAAAATAAAATAACCATATTATACCAGATGATACTAAAACGAATCTGAATAAATGAGATAGAATTATAGGGGTACAGTAAACCATCCAAAGATGCTTCAAACGTTCAAACGAGAAGATTGTAAACTGCAATAAATAAATGAATAGGAAAAAAAAAACGAAAAGTGTCGTTTTGATTCTGTAAAATGATAAACGCTTTTACCTTAAATCTATTTTAATACCAAACGAATTGGCAACATGTTAACAGATGGAAATATTTATGACCGTCGTAAAATAAGCGATTACCGTAATAGATTGGTCCTTTTATTGCAAAAAAAATATTTTGGTTCTAATGGAAAATTTATTAAATGTTTATTCTCAATTATTATTCTATAATTATTTAAATACAATATTTCTATTAACAACAATGGTTGATATTAAGCCTTCTAATATTATAATTATTTTTTAAAACTGTGTTGTGGTTACCTCTAACACTTTGTGGCTTTTTACATACGTGTTTATTTATAGATCAATTATTTACAAATTATATTTTTAAAAGAGTTAGTTTTAAAATATTTATTAAGTGGATATTAAATAAACACTAAATAGGTATTTGATGTTTCTAGACTGCCATCTGTTATAAATCTTCACAGTAAAGCGTTATTCGTAGCTAGTTAAACAGAATTCTTTACTGCGACCTGAATTATTTCCAAACAATTCGCGATTAAAAACAAAGTATCTGACCTCTGGCGGGATAAATTTAAACTACTATAAATGGTATAAACAAACCAGACAGCTGTTGATTTGAATATAATTATTAAATTTGTTTGGTAAATTTCAGCATTATGACTACATTAAAGTATTTTAAATCAAATTGATATTGTTTTGGTCCTCAATGCAATTCAAGATCGACAAAAGATATGTCCCTATTTCTCTTTCCTAAACTTGAAGAAAAAATGGTCTGATGCTTTAAAGATTCAAAAAAAGTAACACATGTACGTTTGCAGTCTACATTTTCTTATCAGTGACTTAATTTTGTCAGGTTAGTAATTAAATAATAACGATAATATCCCAAAATACATGTTTATGAATTAAACAAATATTTTGATTCTAATGTCAGACATCTTGCAAATATTGCAGTAACAACAAAGAGAACAAGGCTGAAGAAAAATGCTGTGCCATCCCAAAATTTACTTCAAAGTTCTGCAATTACAAAAATCAATAACCCTGTTATGACACAAATTGGGATGGACAGAATCCAAAGAAGAAATATACAGAGGTATGTATTTACATCACAATATTTTAAACTGTATTTAACATTGTTGTAGGAAGAAATGTTGGAAAATTGTAGTAGAAATCATCCAAGTACATCAGCAATGTATTCCAGTATATATTTTTGTCCAGATTTATCTGAAATCAAACCATTTGGTTGTCTGATGAATGATTCTATTGGTCACTATATTTTGTAAATAAAAGATTTATTTTGTTTTAATAATCCATTATTAATAAAAAAACTACCTTGTGAATGCCTTCATTTTTATTCAGGTAAAACATAAAGATCATTAAATGTTGGAATAAAAGAACATCAAATGTATAATATTAAAAAAAGCCAGTTCCAAACATTAAAGTTAAAATTTAAGAATTCATCACTTGAAAACTGCTTCCCCTTGAACCAATGGGCTCTGCTTCACCACAATACGCCAAGATATCATTAAGACTAATTTCCTTTTTTCAATGATAAAAATAACTCGTCTTAAACCAAACTAAACTTAGAAAAGCAATGGTAAACATTCGACTGTCATGTTTGTTTATACCATTTATATCCGCCATGACACTGCAATCGACCTGCCCTCTACATTCAGTTTTAATCGCGAATTCCGTTTGAAAATTGAATTTTTCTATATAAACAGAAATTAATAGATTATTTATTTTAAACTAAGTATCGTTTTTTTTTATTTCGTTTTAATCTGTTTGTATTATTTAGTTAATATTTGAGGATTCTGTTAAGCCGGGTACACACATGCCAGTAAATGGGGGAAGTAGTACACACTCGGTAGCTCAACCTCAATACGGCGCGTCCCAATGGCTGATAGGGAACGTCCTACAGATATGTGGGACAGGTGTGAATAAAACTTTGCCAAATAAATACTCGCGGATCAACTGAGAGAATTACATAGGGCAGCAGCTATGCAATTACAGGATCGGAGCGGTAGAGAAAATCTCTTAAACCGGTCTGATACTGAATAATCACAGGTGGTAATTATGATTTAACCAATTGTGACACTACGAAATCACCGAATGTTTGCCGGTATAAGCAACCATGCGGTTTGTAAGAGGTGGTTGTACCAAAGAGTTGGTAAGTGGGAGAGCATTCTTTTGTCCTGAGATTGAGAAATCGATTTCAAAGGCGGATGAACCAAGATCAACGGCTTAAGGATGCAGAAGGCAAGGAGAAACCACTGCATTAAAAATCCCTAAGGATTTCTCAAGAACAACCAGAAGTGAACGTAAATCAAACAGTGGCCCCGAGTGTCCGGCATCCCTCTAATAGGACAGGGGTGCGAAGAATCCCCGGACACAAAAACAAATTTAGTGTAAGCGATTTGCATATCAACGTGGAATATAAGAACACTTTATGAAACAGGAAAATTAACAAAAGTCATGCTAGAAATGGAGAGATTAGACATACAAGTATTGGGCCTTTCAGAAGTTCGATGGCCAAATCGTTGTGAATACGTATAAGCCTATATAGAACTGTAACGCCGATTTTTGATAACATCGAGTACATACATTTAATTCAAGGTCAAACACAATTAGATAACTGAAATTATAATTTATCATTGGACGCCACCCCTTGTTTATCCTCGTAGGGGACGAGAGAAGATAAAAAAATAAGATATATAAAAAAATTTACAGCGAAATTACACTTTATTTCTCAGTAATAGAAAGAAACATTAAAACTTTTTAAATCAAGAATTGGTTGATAGAAACAAATGAATTTATATATTATTCCCAAATTTCGAAGTTCGTTTACATTTAAAATATTATACTAGTTATTTATTAACTAGGCAACATAGAAAAGTTAAATCTATTTATTAACTAGGCATAATAGAAAGGTTAAGTCTTTAAACAAAATTTAAAATATTTCACTATATTCTTGTCTCTGTGAATACATAAATAATTCTCGCGTTCCTGATAGGGCTTAATAGAAAAAAAAGGTACAACCTTATTTATCCAATCTCTGGGAACCAGAAAAAAAGGGATATACTCTGCTTTTTTCATCCGTTGGTTATTTCATCAAATATTTACTAATAAGAATCCATTTATATAATAAGTAATTATTGGAAACCATATATAGGAAAGTATTGGACCATAGGAAACTGTCTCAGTTAACTTAACATAATCAATGAACTTTAACCTCCCGGAAAAGAGTCTGAAAATAATTATTCATCTGAAATATAGACAAGAAAAAGCTTTTCTTTGTAGCTTACCTCTAATCTAGAGACTCACTTCGAAAACATCGTCACTTCGTCCTATCGGGTGGACGTTTGTAACAGGAAAGGAAGCGACGCTATTTCAACGGTTTTGAATTGGGGGCGTGATTGACAAGTTAATATCGTTCTCATCTATCGGATATGTTGGGAATTACCGTAGAAACCTTGAGTTGAATACAAGCACCTGGCAGATAGGTGGGGTTAGTAGTTTTATTAAAAAAAAAAAAAAATCAAATTTATAATGAATTTTCTAAAACTTTTGAAACGGTTACAGAACGCCTGTGAATAGCTGTTCTGATGAGCCCTATTAGGGCGAAATACGTATAAGCAAATACACAGACGCATTGTACGTGAAATAAAATATTGACTGTCTTTTTCTTTTTATTCGGACACAGTCTGTATGAGTACAAGAAACCAATTCGCTAAGGATTTTTGCTTAGTTCAGGAGATATGTGGTGGAATGCAAATTTTAGATTCCCCATGTCTCTATTGACATCTTTATCAACGTCTGTTTTGCCTTGCAATTCTTAGAAGGCACAGATTAAAGCAAAAATCTGAATTTGGTTTCGAAAATTAGTTTACGGATTCTAATATCAGATGTCGCTATTTGCGTCTATACGAAGCCATGTTAGAGTTGCTTCTTAAGACAGAAAACATTTATTTTCACGTTCAGAACGCCTGTGAATAGATGTTCTGATGAGCCCTATTAGGGCGAAATACGTATAAGCAGATACACAGATGCATTGTACGTGAAATCAAATCTTGACTGTCTTTTTCTCTCCCAAATAATATTGTGGAAGTTCTGGTCTCACTAATTAACGATTCATTTGAAAAAGGTATATTTCCACAGAGAGTCGGTCAGATAGCTCAGCGGGCTGTGCGGCTGCCTCTCATTCGCTTCACTGTCGAATGGTTCATTGGATGTGGGATCGAGCCCCAGCTCGGTGTACAGAAAACAAAAAGTCTAACGCAGCAGTTTAAAATTCTAGATGAATCTGCGGCTTAGACTAGAATATGCTGGGATCTGATCGGCCTATGGTGGAGCAGTACGGCAAGAGATAAGGGCTTGCGGCTCGGTGATACTCCTCCATAGATCCCTACCTGACTGGCGTAACGCCTAAAAAAACCGGATATATATATATATATATATATATATATATATATATATATATATATATATATATATATATATATATTATTGTGATATTTAAAGTCTTGGTGCGCCAAGCAATTAATTAGCTAATTAATTAATTAAAATTATTTAAATGATATGATTATGACTCTATCACACTTTTTAATTCTCTTATCTCAGGGTTAAATTCGTGCTTCAATATCTATGCTATTACATGTGGAAGGTAAGGTCCAAAGAATACCGGAATAATAAAAAACACATATGATATAATACTAAATATTGAAATAAAAAGTAATGAAATAATTCACACTCAAATGTTTTCAATAAACAAAATCTCATATAATGATTCTCAAAATTTTGTTCTACGTACGTGAACAATCAAAATTAATGGTACAAACAATATTAATTGAAATCTCAAAATCCCAAATTATTCTAACTCTCCTAATCAAAATATTTATATCCTTTCTAAATTAAGTGTAAAAATCAATAAAAGAAAAAACTTCAGAAATCAAAAATATCTCTCTCTGATGATGAGTGGTCCAAATCCTTGTTCCTTGTAGACTATATTATCTACTCTTAACCGCTTCCTAGGTAATCAGCAATCTTACATCAAATTGTTGCAAGTATATCGTCCTTAATGATCTCCTTCAAATGCAAGAATCGTTCAAATTATGCTAGCCTATTCTCTTCTCGATAAACTGAATCTCTCGTTGGCCTGAGTGAAAAATGACTCTTGGAATATCTTCTCTTTACGATAAACTAAATCTCTCGTTGGCCTGAACAGTGACTCTTGGAATATAAGTAGAAAAATATGACTTACAATATTTTGCTGCTTCAGCTTCTGTCAGATACACTAACTCCACAAAAACTCACTAATATTCAACACTACTGCTTGCTACCTCTCAAAAACCGCCAGAGTACAATCACTGTTCGTCTTACAGATTTGGAAAACCAACTGATTATCTTTTCTCTCTAAAAAATCTAGCTAAACTTTCATTCCTACATACCTATCCCACCTTTTTCAATCTCCGCCAATCAAAGCTCATCACAATTCTCCCATTTTTTCATTTCGATAACAAACAAAATTTTACATATAATTATAAAATTTCCTAAAACTTATTTACAAATAATATTTTTCTACGATTCTTAAAAACTAACAAAAACCAATCTTTCTAAAATCTATTCTATTATCCTTAATCACTGCATTAATGTATTTGGAAAACCCGGTTCAATTGTCTTTGGATTTCACTTAAAATGATGCGGGTCACTCAAGTATATTATAACAAAGAAAATAATTTATGCATAGCTTACATTTTGTTTAATACAGGTAATCCAAAAATTTAAAGACTCTCCTTCTTCGAAATGTTTGTTGGGTATTATCCTACTTATCTGAATTATTTTAATGTTTTTGAACTTTGAAATATTTTAAAACAAACCGATATTTTCTTGATTTTACATATCATAACAATATATATATATATATATATATATATATATATATATATATATATATATATATATATATATATATATTTCCAGAGTGCTTAAAGACAGTCATTATTATTCCTCTTCGTAAGGGTGGTGAAAAATCCAATGTCTTCAACTATAGACCTATTGCCTTACTACCCATCCAATCCAAAATTATTGAGAGATTTATAAAAGCCCGACGTATGTCCTTTCTCGTTGAAAACAACATTTTAACACAAAGTCAGTTCGCCTTGTTATCTAATAAATGTACCAGTGATGCTATGTTTTCTGTACTTCATGAGGTCTATCAAGCACTAAAAAATAATCTTTATACTGCCACTATTTTTGTGACTATACCAAAGCTTTTGATTATGTACTTGAAGAATAGGAAACAACTAGTTAGAGTAAATGATACTGACTCTAGTCACAAAAGCATTGTATGTGGACTACCACAATGTACCAGTACCAGTACTGGGTCCCCTACTTTTCCTCATCTTTATAAACATCACTAACTTATAGAGGAACTCTAATATTGCAACTCTTCATGCAATTATAACTTCTGATCTACTTAAAATAAAAACCTGGTCCGACTCAAATTTACTCTCTTTTAACGTGGATCAGACAGTATCATTATCCTTAAAGGAGATATTCAACCCCTGCTTCTTAATAACAGTCAGATCAGTATCGTCGTTTCTTTAAAATTTCTTTTTTTTTTATAAACAGGAACCTTAAATGGTCCCTTCATATCAATTTGTTAAGTAAGAAACTAGCCTCAACCTACTACGCAATAAGATCTGTTTCGAAGGAAATCAATTTAGCGTCTTCCAAAATAACATACTTTTCTTTGTTCGAGTCTCATCTTCGATATGGCCTTCATTTTTGAGGTTCTAGTACAGCTGCCCAATCTGATGTTATTTTTAAATTACAAAAAAGAGCAATACGGTATCTTTTTGGCCTCAGTAGAATAACACATTGCAGAAGCTACTTCAAAAATCACGGGATTTTAACTCTTCACTCTCTATATGTTCTAGAAACTGTTTGCTTAATTAGTAAACACCTACATGTTCTTCGAGCAAGACCTAATCATGACTACTCCACCAGAAATTCAAGCTTTGATGTGTATTTACCAATCCCGTCCACTGAGTTAGTAAAGAAATCTATATTATATTCGGCAAAAAAATTATACAACCATCTCCCTTTGCAACTTAAATCTACCTACAACTTCTTTCCTTAAGTTCCGCAAATTGATAAAAGCCTATCTATCTGAAGGACCATATTATTCAGTGGAAGAGTTTCTTAACGAATAACTAAGAAATTACATACAGTACGTTAAGGTATAGCCGGAATACAATGGAAATATGTTGCTTAGGATAGAGACCGATGGAAGGAGTTGGGAGAGACCTATGTCCAAACATGGACGACAGAAGGCTAAGAAGAAGAAGAAGACGTTAAGGTACAAGCAACAAAGCAAGTTAAGTAGGATGCTGGCCAACTTCCCTAGATCAAAGTAGTGTGGTATTGTAAAATTAAAATGGCGTCGGTGCCTAAAAATCGAAAACGAGGAGTAAACACAAAAAGAAAATGACGTAAAAGGGAGAGTGTTAGATTCATGGAGTTATACGGAGCTAAGGAAGTATTATGAAATGATAAAGAAATTTAAAAATAAGGATGCTAGTGCTGCATTTTTTATTTTTTATTCCTTTTTTCTGGATTTCAAGCTCTTGTATCAGCATATCAGCAACCACTAGAACGCCTTCCACAATCCGCTATCTTACAATGGTAATTTTCATCCAAGTCATTTAACCGTGGCAACCAGCTTGGTACAAGTAAACTTGTTCGAGTCCACTTGGTTCAAGTTGGAATCCAAGCATTCTTGGATCGTGTCAACCCGCCTTTAAACTTAGTCGTAAACTAGTTCGCAAGGTTTTGTTACGCAATTTGCAATTTAGTGACATTTTGAAATGGATTGTATATTTTATTATGTTTAATTTTGTGATATTGACAATATATGTAATTTTAGTCTGGCGAATGGATTTAGTGTCCGCAGTCATTTAAACACAAACAAACAACAAAACAATTTTAGTAAATTTTAATTGTTATTGTTATTTTTCTGACTTTTTGTTAGCTTTGTCCATAAAATTGTACAATTTTCAAAATAATAAATCCCCAATCAATATTAAATTTAATTTTATTGAAGTGAATATTTCTTATCGCTCGGTTTGATGTTTTGACGGGCGCGAAATCCTATTAAAATGAATCGAAAAATCGAGGTGTAGTAACCTTTCGGTATTCGCTGTGAGCCGATGAGTAGAGGGGATTTGACAGTTTTCACCAACGCTGTTAGTGGCAGTTTTGTGCATTTAACTTGTAAACATTCAAATAATGGCGAATATGGATTTTTCAAAAAAAAATATATGATACATGTAAAAATACTGGGTACAACAGTCATTGTAAATTTTATTCCTTTCCTGTTGCCAAGCATAAAATAGTTCAAAGAGAAAAATGGATTATTGCTATCAACGAGAAAAATAAGTAAATATCCTATAATGCAAACATGATATTTGTATGGTGTAAAATTAAAAAGCTATTATATTCCGAAACATTGCGTACATGCCCTGCATCAACTAAACCTTTTCCCTTTTTTGGTGTAGCTGGTTGAAATGGGATATCATGTGATATAGACGTAAAACCAGTATAATGTTTAATATCCGTTTTGATAAAATTAAAACAAATTTAAGAGGTGGAGGCCATAAAACGAAAGAAGAAGAAGAAGAATTAAAACAAATTGATATCTAAGCACTAAGGCGTACGCACACAAAAAATAACTGAGCAGAAACAGAATAAAAATGTAATATAAAAACAAGAATTACAACGTTACAGAGGTAAAGGTAACCTTTAACTAAAGAATATAGACGTTTTAAGCGTCTATAACCTTAAATATTTGCTTTAACCATTAAATATTTTCATATAAACTTCTTCTTTTTCTCAATGACCTCTTGCGTAAGTAGTCATCCAGTCGGAAGAACTTATATCTTAAATATTATAATTATAATGAATAAAATAACAAGGCGTAATTACTTTTACTATTAATTCTGTGTATTCGTTCATTAGTCAGTTTACCATAATATTTCAGTTCATTATTTTGTATTTTTAAATAAATATCTATTTTTCTCGTTTTGTCATATTTCATTTACACTGATTTTACAAGAAAAGTACAAGTTTCAAACCGCGAGAGAGCGCTACCGGCGAAACTCACAGCGAATACCGTAATTATACATGATGTACCGTTCCCGTCATAAAAAACTGGTACAACTCTTATAATCAAAAATCGTGTTTTTAAGTTGTGTACGTTGATCTTGTCATATGTGTCAGTCTAATTTCTAGGGCACCGTTGCCAGTTCAACGAAAATATTATATCAAACCAGCTAAAAGCAGGACTGTGTGACAGGCTGAGTTGAGAATACTAAAAACTTGAGTATACTAAAAACTAAAACAGTATCGAGCATTCTTGATCACTCAGTCACATTAAATTTGTTTAAACATGCATTCTAAAAAATTCTCATAATAATTTTGGTATTTTCCATCATCGCAATTAAGTACCCATACGTTGATTTGTGTTTTATAACAATTTATGAAAATATGTCAATTCAAAAATAATGACAGATAATCAATCTAGACAAACTTTAAATTGTTATACCTAATAAAACATTACAGTGAGATATTGGATTGTACTGTTACGTTTTGAAAAGCGTTTTTCCGCCCCGAATATTTGATAGTTTATAATACGTAGGATAAAGTATAAAGTTAGTTTTTCACATTTTTTATCGTTGTTGTAATAAATAATAAATTAATCTTGGTAGTTTGCCTGTTACTAAACTTATTGACACAGAATACATTTCGAGTTCGGTAGGTACCTAATTAAAGTATAAAATTACAGTAGATGCATTCTAAGGTTCCTTGTGTCAATATCCTAGGTTTAAAGATCCTTCAAACATTTTGGATAATAACTCAATGAATATCTCTGCTTATTTAATTTCTTAGATACCATTTTTTGTTGTTAATGATATATAGGGGAGGATGGAGCATCATGTACCATGGGGGTAATGTAAACCACATCGGTTATTTTGTTTAAAATTGGCAACACTGCATCTAGTAACTATTACAAATATGCGTAGACATCTTATCTACTTTTAGCACAGTATAGTGCCTTAAAGCACTATATTGTGCTTTTAGTATGAGTTTGAACGCACGGGGAGTACGTTCAGACGTGTTATAATTAAAAACACGTGTTTCGTCGCTGCTGATCTAAGGAATTTACTACTTTTGACTAAAGATTTCTCGGTAAGTAGACATGATTATTTTAACTTTTTGATACTGTGGTGTTGCTTGTAAAATGTGCTTTTAATAATTAAGATTTGCTTTTGATACGTTGTGAACTGGTACGTTAATTTCCATATTTTGAATGTGTACTACGCATGGGGCAACGTGGACTAGGAGTGGTTCACATTGCCCCATTATATTTTCTTGACACTTTTTTAATTATATGCTTCTTTTGCAGTTAGAAATGGTACGAAATTATGTGAGGAAAACTGAGCAACAATCCTGGTCTCTTGTTGCCTTGAAGAATGCTATCCGGACAGTTAAAGCTGGGGAGATGGGCTATTTAAAAGCTAGTAAAGTTTATGGTATCCCGAAAGCAACGTTAATTCGCAGATGCAAAGAAAAAGTAACAAGAATTTCTCCTGACGAAAAGGGTCTAGGTTTCTACAAAACGGTTTTTACCAAGGAACAGGAAGAAGAATTGTATAATTATATCTTAGATATGGAGAAGCGTTTATACGGAATTACTTTGCTTGATTTCGAAAACGGCACCCAGGGCTTTCATTACGTAAACCCGAATCAACATCTGCTGCAAGAGCTGAAGCTTTTAATCGTTACAATGTAAAACAATTTTTTTATCTGTATAAAGCTACTATGGATTCTAAACATGTCAATCCAACGCGTGGTTTTAACTGTGACGAAACAGGTCTAGGTACAGTCCCCAAATGTAATAGTAAAATCTTGGCGCATAAAGGACGGAAACAAGTTGGACGGCTTACTTCTGCTGATAGAAGTGGAATAACAACAGCCGTTATTTGCATGTTAGGAATCTTCATACCGCCGATGTTAATCTTTGCAAGAAAGAGAATGAAAGTCGAACTCCAAGCTGGTGCACCTCCAGGTTCAATATTCGCCTGTAGCGACAGTGGCTGCATAAATAGTGAACTCTTTTTAATATGGTTTCAACATTTTCTTCAACAAACGAAACCAAGTGAAGACGATCCGATCTTATTGATTTTGGATGGACAAAGCAGCCATACAAAAAACATAGAAGTAATTAATTTGGCTAGGGAAAAACATGTACATATCATTTGTTTGCCTCCACATTCCACCCATCGAATGCAGCCAACCGATGTTGGTGTCATGGCTCCTTTAGCACGATATTATGATATGGCATTAGAAAAGTTTCTTAATAACAACCCAGGCAGAGTGGTAACAGCTTTCCAAATCTCTAAAATTTTTGGTGAGGGTTTCTTACAAGCTGCAACACCTTTGACTGCTATTAACGCTTTTAAAAAATGTGGGATAGTACCTTATCATCCCAATATACTTACAGACCTCGATTTTGCACCATCTGCTACAACTGAAAGAGATTTGGAGAATAATAGTCTACCAGTGTCAAGTCAAGATGAGGCAATTCCTTCAACTTCAACTGCAGAGCCTCACTTAAGTCAAGATGAGGTAATTGCTTCAACCTCAGTTGCAAAGCTTCATACTGGTAACGATTTTCAATTGACAATTTCCCCTGCACACAATAGAGCAACAACTTCATTTGGAGCAAACAGCCCTAAAGACATTCGTCCTCTGCCAAAGAGAAGTAAATTCATGGAACCAAAGAGGAAATCTAAAAAAGGTAAAACGGCTGTACTGACATCTAGTCCGTATAAGCTAGAATTAGAACTTGAAATAAACACGAAGGAGGCAATAGAAACAATGAAAAAGGAAAAAGCTAAGAAAAAAATAAATGATGATAAGCACGAAGATAGTGAAAGAAGTAACAAAAAAATAAAAGTTTGTCCTTCCAAAGATGGCAAGGGAAAGAAAAAAAATAAATGTAACCATCAAGTACAAGATGATGGCAATGGTGGAAATGCTGAATGTTTTTACTGTAACGAGTGGTTCTCCTCATCAGCCAATGAAGAAGGATGGGTACGTTGCTCGGCCTGTCTGAAATGGGCTCATGAAGCATGTGCGGGAATAGATCCAGAAGATGATGAAGAATTTCAGTGTGAATTTTGTATTTCTGAATAAATATAACATGTGTCTATTTTTACTAATGTTCTGTTACCGGTTTTCTAAGTATTTTTAATAAAAAAATTCTTTTTACTTGATTTTATTTACCAAACATAGCCATTAGATAATGAAATAGTGTGACTTTCCTCAGTAGTTCACCTTGCCCCACCCCATGGGGCAATGTGAACTTTTGGCATATAGTCAGTTGTCATTTTTTTGTTGAAAATACGTTAAATAAATTATGTTTCAATTTCAACTAAATGACAGTTAAATGTTTAATGAACGTCCCTAATTAATTAAACAAAACAAAATCATTTCTGGTTTAACGGTATGGGCATATCTTCCTTAGATGGTTCACAATGCCCCATCCTCCCCTATAATACCTATCTAAAAATTTTATACATTTTTGGACGTTATTTTTTTATTTAGATTTAGTGCAATTCCGTTATCTGTAATGGCAACAACGAATTGATTTCTGAACACAGGTTTACATTGGGAAAAAAAGTGTACCAGTTTTATATAACGGGAAGTGTACATACATATTATACACTTATTATAATTTTATATAACATATTTTTTATAACAACTTCCTTCCTAATTTTGATTTTAAAATATTTGAATGAAATAAAACAAAATAAAATTAACTAAAATAATAAAAATAAAAATAAAATAAAAATAAAATAAAAATAAAATAAAAATAAAATAAAAATAAAATAAAAATAAAATAAAAATAAAATAAAATAAAATAAAAATAAAATAAAAATAAAATAAAAATAAAATAAAAATAAAATAAAAATAAAATAAAAATAAAATAAAAATAAAATAAAAATAAAATAAAAATAAAATAAAAATAAAATAAAAATAAAATAAAAATAAAATAAAAATAAAATAAAAATAAAATAAAAATAAAATAAAAATAAAATAAAAATAAAATAAAAATAAAATAAAAATAAAATAAAAATAAAATAAAAATAAAATAAAAATAAAATAAAAATAAAATAAAAATAAAATAAAAATAAAATAAAAATAAAATAAAAATAAAATAAAAATAAAATAAAAATAAAATAAAAATAAAATAAAAATAAAATAAAAATAAAATAAAAATAAAATAAAAATAAAATAAAAATAAAATAAAAATAAAATAAAAATAAAATAAAAATAAAATAAAAATAAAATAAAAATAAAATAAAAATAAAATAAAAATAAAATAAAAATAAAATAAAAATAAAATAAAAATAAAATAAAAATAAAATAAAAATAAAATAAAAATAAAATAAAAATAAAATAAAAATAAAATAAAAATAAAATAAAAATAAAATAAAAATAAATAAAATATTAAAATAAAATAAAAAAATAATATCACAAAAAATTTGAAAAAATTATGAAAAATTATAAAAAATACAAAAAATTATAAAAATTATAAAAATTATAAAAAATTATAAAAAATTATAAAAATTTGTAAAAAATCATAAAAAAATTATAAAAAAACTATAAAAAATTATAAAAAATTAACACGGTTAATTTGCGGTTGAATGACGGTTGAATACGAGTTTTTCAAGACGGAGTTATTTCAAACTCATTTTCTTCTTAAGCGACTGGTAGCTTAGTTTCATATCACAAATCTACGTATTTACGTAATTTAGTAATCTAGAGTATATATACGCAACTATAATTTATTTGTTGTGCTAATTAAAAACTGTTAAACATCACACGTACTTTTACTTCACTTTCCTTCAACGTATCCTATAAAGAAAAATAATTTTTTTCGTTGGCTTGGAAAAATTAAAAAAAAAAGACTTTTTGTAATTGTTTCTTTTTTGTTGTCCCGTACGTATTGCAGCCGGATAGAAGAAGTCGTTAGTATTTGCAGTACATTTACCCTCTCTATTACTTTAACTACTTCTAACCGGTGTTCATTATTTCAAAGTGGTGTTGTAACATTTTATTTTAGCTACACACGCACAAGAGTCGACTGAAAACACGCCAACTACACTTGGAAATGTCTACTACAGACACGACGTTAATATATTTTCGGGTGATAATTAGAGCTTTTATTTACTCGTTGCTGTATTCCATCGATTGATTTTATTCAGTAGACACTATTTGCTTTGCAGATGTGATTAATAATTGCGACAATGTTTTATCAATATGTGCGGTCTATTAATATTTTTGATAAATATTTGATTAATCAACTGTATAAGTAAGACACTCTCAAATTAATTGGTTATATCAGTTTTATACAAATATTCGTCTGTTGGTAGTTATAAAATATATTATGATACGCAGAAACTAAGCTAGACATATAGGAAAATTAATCTTAATAATCACGTTGAACATTTAAAGAGTTTGGAAATAATTTCACTGCCATTTAGCTTTAACCGTTTCATTGCTGACGAAATAGGCCTAACGTGACTTGAGCGCTAGCTTGATTTTTCGCTACATGAACATTGTAGGGTCACAATATATGACGCTTCAAAATGTCATGCACACCGGCTTAGTACATTGAGACTTCAATGCTCCTGACGCCTAAGAACGTCATGAGAAATATTATGACTTTTCTTAATAAAAATAATACATAATACAACAAAAACAAAACTAAGCAAAGAAATTAAATCAATTGTTTTATATTTTGATGAAAGTCTGAAAACACTACAGAAAACTTAAAAGTTAAATATTTCTATAGGGGTGTAGGGTTGTGTTATAGAGGTAGTACCTTTTATTGGAACGACCACATCGAGCGTCATAGACGGAAGATGGTTCTTGATAACTGGTCCTCATAAGACACCTAGCTCTCACTTGTGCCGCACCCCGGGTAACTGCATTGGTCTGCAGACTAAACTAAGTGAGGGTAGCCAGATATGGCGAAAATTTTACCGAGTGATTGGCGGTATAAGCAGTCCCCCACTTACTGACCAACGGCTTCAGGCATAGGAGTTGGTAAGTGGTAGGGCATCTTTTTGTCCTGTGGTTGAAAAATCAAAAATTTGGTTAATGGCATAAAGATGTAGAAGGCCAGGAGAAACCACTATATTAAAGATCCTTGTGGATTTCTCTAGTACCGCTTCCATGACAGAGGAAGAAAGTATGCATACTTTTGATGATCATGGACTTCGGAATCAAAGATCCGACAGGGGAGAAAGATCACAACCAGACCACGGGGCCTCTCAGATCGTAAACCCACGAAAACCGCGTGTCGTGGAAGTACACAAGGCAGCCACGTGGAACGTCACAACTATGTTTGAAGGCACGAAGTTACACAATATTCACTTGGAAATGCCCAGACGAGACATTGCGAGACGAGAGCAATGGATATATTGTCTACCACTTGGGAAAGGCAGAAGGACCCAAACGTAATGGAGTCGCAATTATTGTCAAAGAAGAAATTCGTAACTGTATTAAAAATTCCGTTCCTTTCAATGATCTCATCATGATGATACAGCTGCAAAATAAATTATAATACAAATCTATGCAACGCAAAAGTTGTGCCGAAATAACACAAGATATAACCGGAAAGTATGGACTTGGAGAAAGGAACGAAAGAGGGTAGAGGCTAATACAGTTCTGTCAAGAAGAGAATTGCCTTATAACAAATACTTTGTTTCAACAACCTAAAAGATGACTATATACCTAGAAATCTCCAGCTGATCAAGAAGGAAAGGTAGTCAGAAATCAAATCGACCAGTTTTCTTAAGGATATCACTTGGCTCGGCTGGATAAATGATCAACCAAAGCCCTACTACCTGTAGTAGAACAGTGCTGCAAATCTACGGAAGGCATTAAAGAAGCTCCCCTTTCCGTCATATACACAGTACCTTGGGTTATCTACCAATCTTAGTAGATGTAGGTGGTGTCTAAGTCTACAATGGCCAGCCAGTTTACTGACTTTCAAAGAGTAAGAAATGTTAAATTAACATAGTTAAGTAAGAAAAGTTGAGTTGTGAGACTCTTGAAGAGCCTCCCTAGATGAACACTGGCCTATCCCATACTCTACCATTAGTCCAAGAGTCCAGAAACCTCCGCGAAAAAGTTTGTCGAGTTTATCGTAGGAGATAAAATCCAATTTTTTTAAAACAATTATAATTTATAATCCTGGTATATTCAAGTAATTGTATTTTTACTACTACTACTACTACTATTACTACTACTACTACTACTACTACTACTACTACTACTACTACTACTACTACTACTACTACTACTACTACTACTACTACTTGTCGGTTTATAATGTTCTCCGCCGTTTTCCGACTTCTAATCGCCACTGAGACCGGTTGTTCCATAGGTCTTCTTCTATGGTCCTCTCTCTCAGTTCTTTATTTATTCCTTCTCTCTAACTTTTTCTCAGTCTACCTCGATTTCTCTTTCCTTCTGGTTGCCATTTTAATATTTCTTTTGTTATTCGTTGTTCATATATTCTTTGTATGTGCCCGAACCACATAAGTTGTTTTGTTGCTACATCATCTGTGATTGTTCGTTTGATTCCCATTATTTCTCTAATGCGTTCGTTGGTAATCCTTTCTCTTCTGGATCTTCCTGCGGCTCTTCTGCAAAAATCCATTTCTGTCGCTTTCAGTGTTGCCAGTGTTCTTTCTTTCAGTGACCATACCTCACAGCTCTATATTCGCAAGGAACCGCAAAATGGGCGACGCCTGGTGGTAGATTTCAAAAGCATCCACTTCGGGAAAATCTTGAAATTGTCATTAATTTGTTAAAAAAATTCCATACATAAGTTTCCGCTGGATGAGAATACGATAAAAGTGTGGCAATGCATATTGCGAATTGGAAAACCTATAAACAAGTACATGACTGTGTGCAGTTTACATTTTACTGAGAATCATTACTTTCCAAGCAACTGTTGATTAAAATATTCTTTATATTTTATTATATTTATACTTAATTTACTTTATGGTAACATCTGAAACTAAATTAAGAAGACTGAAGAAAAATGTTCCATCACCTAAATTGCTCCAACGGTCTCATGAAGTTATTAGTAGAAAACGTAAGGCGAAATTTACAAAACCTTGCAACCATATAAATAATTGAGATAATGTAAATTTTACTTCTCGTGTTTCAGACATACTGTAAAAAACAAACATTTAATTTTATTTTTATTCAGGTTTGGGAGTAAATTATCTTATCTATAAACTCGAATCACATACAAATAAACTTTGAAGAACGTATTCCAACTTTTACTTTGGCAAAACATACATGTAAATGATTTATATTAAACGTTTTATAGCTTCGAGATCAAATGACAAAATGATTTGTTTTCCCAAAGTGATCGTCCATCTTTGAAATCTTGAGCGCCCCCTGTCGGAATTGGCTATCGCGAATAAGTGATACTTTTTACTGCAGTCTCATATATACTCCTTTTATTTTTTTTGCTGATCAATGGGTCCCATTTTATTTTATTCAAAATCTGCTACCGATTATCAACTTAATTTATCATTTTACTTCAGCAATTTTAACTTAAGCTATTTTGTGATCTTACCATAAATTAGAGCTTAATAATGCATCAAGCATGTAAAACTTAAGAAGACATATATTTATATTGTATCTTTTTTTGGTAATTTGGCAATTTAGAGATCGTGAAAACAATAACATATTGTTATTGGAAGTATAGTAAACTAAAAACATATTCATCGATATATTTTACTTGGATGGATCGATTAAATTACAGGAATATGCAAAAGACCTATGCATTAGTTAAAAGAAATGACCCGAGACAGAGATCTTTGGAGACGGACAATACAGGCCATCACGATGACCACTATACTCCCTCCGGAGGATCAAGATTGAATGTCATAACCAACCCTCTCTGGTTATGACATTTAAAAGTCGTTGTAAACCCTCAGCACTGTCAACAATAATGACGGTGTCGTCTGCGTATCTTAAGTTGTTTACGTATTCTCCGTTGATTTTTATTCCTTCTTTAATATTTTCGAGGGCATTTTGAAAGATCTTTTAGGAATATATATTAAATACCAGTGGAGAAAGTACACAGCCCTGACGAATTTCTCTTTTTATTGGCAATTCTGCTGTCTGACGATGGTCTATTTTGATAGACGCCATTTGATCCCAATATAGTTTTTTAATAAGTGCTACAGTGCTATGTTCTATATCATGTTGTGTTAGGGTTTCTATGAGTTCTGTGTGTTTTACTCGATCAAACGCTTTTTCGTAGTCGATAACAGAGAAACACGGCTTTTCGATGATCTCGGCATTTTTGTAGTAACATTTGGAGGCCAAATAATGCCACCCTTGTACCAAGCCCCATTCTTCTTCTTCTTTTGGCATCATAACCCTGGATGGGTCTTTGCCTGTCTGGCTATGTCCTTCCATTCAGATCTCTCTTGTGCCCTTCTTCTCCATTGTCTTATGTTCATTGTTTTCAGGTCGTCTTTCACGTCATCCAACCATCTCGTTCTGGGTCTTCCTTTTTTTCGCCTTCCTATCGGCTTCCATTGTAACATTTTCTTTGTTGTTTTTGCATCGTTTTGTCTCTGCACATGTCCCAGCCATGACAGTCTTTGACTTTTCACAAATCTTACAATATCATAACCTTCATTTAACTCATTAACCTCGTCGTTTCTCCTGATTCTCCATACGAAAGCCCCATACGAAATCCAAATTGATTTCGTCACTCGGTTTTCTTTCGCATTCTCTGTATATTCGTTGATGTACAATTTTGAGTAAAATTTTCAGAAACTGGCTAATCAATCAAGGCTAATTAATCTGAACTATGAGCATCTATTTGCTTTATCTATTCTTTATCTATCTATCTATCTATCTATTTTTTAGTCCAAATACGCGATTATCTATTTACGTTTAAGGGTGTCGAGGACTTGCAGAGAAGAACCGAAGCATGGGGATAAACTTAAGTGGGATACACATAGATTTATAAGCAACACATACTAATAAAAAAGAATGTAAATTTTTCTAAGCTCAAAAAGTTTTTCCGAATCAATAAAGATTGATATTAGAGAGAAGAATCGTATATATGGGAAAATGATGAATTGGGTTATGAAAAAAATATATATCACTGATTTAGCATACCAAAAATATGTAAAATGTGTTGAAGCTTTAATATAATAATAAATCTCTTTAGTGTGCACCGATGTCCGATATGCAATCTAAAAATATAGACAAAGCTCCAGGGAGAACCACCGTCTTTATGAGAACAACATAAAATGCATTACTATGCGGCTTCGTTACACTGTTTTGTAAATTGCTCGTAGTTTGCAGATAATATTTTCTTAGAATCCTTAGGGACAAAAATGTATTCCCTAGATATATTTGTAATCTGTGCTTTGCAGACAACAATGTTTTATCAATAAGTGAGGCGTGGAAGTATTTTTATTAATTAAGTACAAAAACTCTACAACTAAACTATAAAAATATTCTTATAAAAATATTTGGAATCTATAACTGTAATCTACAAGATACGAGTAAAAAGAAACATGTGTCCCTATTGGTTAATATATATCTTTAAAATATCTATCTATATAAAAGTCTAGGACAAGTCAGACTGTTTGTCCGGTAGGGTAACTACGCCACCTAGGAAAGAAATCTGAACTACCAACTGACACTTCAATTTACTGAGTCAATCATATTTTGTTCTTCAAACGACACATTTACCTAATTTTTAATACTTTTGTTCTGCTCATCATGTAATTGAGTTTTAACGTTTAATTCTAAATTCCATTTTTTCCATCTTTATTTTTTTCTGTCATACATATTCTGTCATACAGTACGTAACGTTTTTGATAAGATATTGCACACTATATAAAGCGCTAAAATCGGAGCTAAAACATTGCCTCGTACGAGGTAATTGTAATTTTACATTCTCATTATACATCTAGACAGAAAACGAGAAGACCATGTAGAAACACATAACAACGGATTTAATATACATCTCCTTCCGTCGATTTTTGTTTTTATTGCGTATACCCGGTTCATTTCTTATAATATAAATTCGATACAAATACACTGACCTTTATAGGGCGGTGCATTTTTATCGGTTTTTAATAATGTGAACAATTTTTTGTGGTTGAATTAAAAATAAAAGCGATTCTCTTTAAAAAGATAAAACAAAATATATTCTCTTATTAAAAATTATAGAGAAAATTTTTAGAGAGCGACTAACAATATATACATAACAAAGCATAGATGATACGGCGGAGAAACACATATACTTTCCCTAGACTTTAGACAGGCGTTTGACAAACTAAACAAAAGAAAAATGATCCAAGACTTACAAGAGGGTAATATACCAAACAAAATTATAAGAATGATAGAAATGGCAACGTGAGATTTCCAAGCAATAAAAAATACCGGAAGAGAAACAACAGAAATATTAAAAATTAAAAATGGTGTAAGACAAGGAGATGCGCTCTCAACGGTATTATTTATTCTATCTAGAATAATAATATCTATTTTTACTAGTCAATTACTAGTAAACAGAAGAAATGAAAGTGTAGATATAAAAAACGGGTGTGGCAGTCCAGTGGGACTGCCGGTAGAAGTTATACTTCCATACACGCGTTCGCAGTTACAAATTTATATGGGAGTCAATATGCACAATCATTAAATATGTAATGCTATAGGTAAGAGAGAGCAGAAAGAGAAAAATAATTAGATATATAGGTATATGGTACATCGTTTGCTGTATATAAACAGTTGAACTGTAATAGGAGTATAGTAAATGAAGGATTGAATCAATTTTTTTTATTTTCATATATGTATGAAAGGAGTTGAATGCAAAAAAATTTTTTACTCATACTCTGCAGTAAAATTCATTGTTTATTTTGTTAATAATATAAAAATACAATACACTACACTGCAACATAATTCAATGTAATAATACAATACAAATTAAAATGCAATATTCATAAGTATTTAAAAATGACAATATACATAACTTACTTACGCATATGTTTAATTTACCAAATTAATAACATTAATAAAAAAATAATAATATTAATAAATAATAAATATATTTACAAAAGGAACATTTTTATTATCGGGAGAGAAAGAGAGAGACAATATATCTTCTGTCTCTCTCTTACCTATATCTTACAGGTGTAAGGATTTTGCCGATTCACTCCCGTACAAATTTTCAAAATCGAACGCGCCTATAAATGTATAACTTTTATGGATTTACTTAATGTTTGTGGAAGATAAAAATAAAAAACCCACAACTCGGATTATGTTGTAAATTTTCATTTTATTTTAAAATTTAGCATTTTTGCGTATATTACATATATTTGATAAGATTAACGTGGGATTTTTAAATATTTCAACAATAAAAAAGGAAATTCATATTGGGATTCGAACTCACATATACCAGCGTATGAACAAAACACGTTAAAAATTTGCCAGTTAGACATTACGCTAACGTATTTCAAAATTGACAGTTCTCGGTCATACAGTGTTTTATTGTAATTTATATTTTGAAATACAAAAGCTTAAAATAATTATGAATAAAATATTAGAAATATAGAAAGGACAATCAAAGAGAGAGAAGAATGAAGAAAAAAAGTCGAAACAGCAAAGTTACATCAGAAACTGTAAAACCAAACCCAGAATGATCCCCCACACAAAAAGGATCTTCAAGTGAAAACAGCTTCAGCTTCTTCGGGAGCGTATAGCTTGTATATATAGATACAATAGAATTGAGACCTAGTGTCAACAAGAGACAATGAAGTAGACCACAAATAAGATTAATAAACGTTTTACGAAAAACAGCAGAAAAGTGGAAGCAGAAAGCAGAGAATAGTAGAAAAGGATGGAGGAGACCTATGTCTAACAGTAAATGCAAGAGGTTAAAAGATGATAATGATGATAAAATATTTTGTATGTCATTTATTTATAACACCTTAAGCAATTCTTTATGTTGATTTTCTAGTCCTATGATTTTATTATCAATCTAAAGCTCTTTGTGATTTCTTATCTTTATGTTATCTTCCTTTTTATACAATTGGTTTGTTCACTGTTTTTAATATACTAATATATCCAAGTTATAAGAATAATTAAAATAAAAGGCGATCGAATAGATTTAACGTGAAATTTTAGGAAAATGCTTCAATTCACGATCATGTTTTTAAATTACTAACTCTGTAACTCAAATAAAACGTGTGTAAAAGGTTTCATTTATATTGGATTCTTTTATTTAAAAACCATCTTGTTCCCATAACGTTGATATATCACGTTTAGGCAGCATTGACATGAAAAACCATCTAATTAAGTACAATATGGAATTGTTGACGAAAATTAACAAAAGGATACTTCCGTTCGTACATAATAGAACGATCGGAAGTCCGCCGGTAGGTGATTTTATAACTCTGGCTCTTTTATAGACCAGGGCATGGGAACTATTTTTTTATGCTTGGATATGGTTTTAGTATGAAATAGTTTCTTTATTATGGTTTTACAAAAACAATTCGATATGATAAGAAATCGATAACATCTATATTAGAGAAATGGAATCAAAAAACTAATCATATAAAATAGAAAATAATTTGTAAATGTTTTAAAAAATATAAATAGATGTACCCATATATAGACTCTAAATGACATGTATAACAGGACATCTTTCTCTCTCTTGTCGGTTCGCTATTACTGAGGATCGTAATTTCTTCCAATGTTCCAAAGAATTTTTCTCCATTGGTCTCTATCTCCAGCTGCTCCGAGAGCTTCACAGAATGATTTTCCTGCTGAATTCTTAATTTGGTCGTAACATATAGTTGGTGATCGTCGTCTTGATCTTCTTCCCGGAACATTTCCAGAACTCGAGATTAAAAAATTCTTTTTTTAATCTCGAGTTGGTTTAGAATGGAATCGTTTGTTCTATGAGCGGTCCAAGGTATGAGCAGTATTCTTATCCAGAACCACATCTCAAAGGCATCAATTTTTTGGTGGTCGCGTACGCAAAGAGTCCGTATCTAGTCCGTATAGAAGTATCTGCTCCGTATAGAAATATTGAGAATACAAGGGCATTCAACAGTCTAATCTTGATATTTTGAGAGATAGATCTGTCCAGAAAACTTTAGTCAGGCAACTCATCGCATCTTTTGCCATTCGAATACGTCTCTGAACTTCTGCTTTCTTTCTATAAAATAATTTCTTTCTATTCATAGAAAGAAAAGGTCTTTCTATGATTAATTAGGAGCTATACTGAGTGAAATTTCATCAGAGAAGAAAGCCATAATAAAAGATGATTTTAATGCCCATATGGGCCAATGCGAGACAGTGAATGAAGCAGTACATGAAGGATTAGGCTTTGGAACTAGAAATAAAGCTGGAGCTGATATGCTTGATAAGTTGGACATAGAACTTCAAAGCTAAAAAGAAGTATATATAAATCTAT
This sequence comes from Diabrotica balteata, assembly GCA_918026665.1. Lineage (NCBI taxonomy): Eukaryota > Metazoa > Arthropoda > Insecta > Coleoptera > Chrysomelidae > Diabrotica > Diabrotica balteata. Next base: position 51,083,232 of record OU898276.1, on the reverse strand, counting down.
ACTATCAATTTGATAACAGGGAAGGAGAAACAAACATATATAGAATAGCCAAAGATGAGGATAAGAAAGCAAAAGATTTTAATCAATATAGATTTATCCGAGATGAAAATAATAAAATACTATTAACGAAAAGGATGTCAAATGGGATGAAAAAGTAATTTGACAGTTTATTAAATGAAGAATTTGCTAGAAAACCTAGTAATGGTAGTAAGCCACAGCAACGGTCACCAAAATAACATACGAAAATGTATTAATGCACTTAAATACACGAAAAACTTAAATTTAGACCAGATAATATTCCTGGGAATTGTGGACAGCATTAGGAGAGACAGTTACAAGTTGGTTTATTTATTAGAATTATGGAAGTGGTACATATGCCAGATAAATGGAGAAGCAGTATATTGGTACATGTTTACAAAAACAAGGGAGACATACAACAATACACAAACTAAATGGCCATAAAACTATTTAGCCATACCACGATCGAAAATATGGAAGAGCGTAATTGATGGACAGTTTGGCTTTATAAAAGGCAGATGAAAAATAGATGCAATTTACATTATAAGACAGTTGATGGAAAAACTGTATAAGAAAAGCATTTCATAGAATTCTTTAAGAAATTTTGGGTGTGCACTCAACAATATAGGAGCCCCCAGTGAATATGTGAGGATTGTGAAAGACAGGTATGAGGGAGTGACAACTAGTGCTCTGACAGGTATGGAAGAGACATAAGTTTCCTGGTATCTATGATCGGTATTACGAAGTAATGGAAAAATAGATGACAGTTAGAAAAATTCGATAAAACTACCATAAGACTAGCAATGATGTACAGAACTAAATGTTGGCAGTTAAAAAGAAAGAGAAACAACCGATGCATGTGGCGAGAATGAGAATGTTTAGATGGATGAAGTTAAGTCAAAAAAGGATATAATTAAGAATAAATATATTAGGGAAAGTCTAGAGGTGGCATCAATTAATGCCAAAATGAAACAAATAATAACAAACATACATAGTTACCATTAACTTATTAACAATATTACATTCGAAGCAATGGAGAAATTTAAAATACGGCAATTCAAATTAAGAGCAGACGGATAAGTACATGTTAAATTTAAAATATTTAATATAAACAAAACGATAAAAGTCGAACAACAGGCAGTTTTAAAGCAGGAATATGAACTACAGATGCTATTATTACCTGTCACATAATCGAAATAAACATTAGCATTATTTATTGTCAAACGTTTTTATTTTTAAACTTAGATTTTATTACACCTTCACACATTGCACGTTAAGTTCTTTTGTGCTGTAGTTTGGCATAATAAATTGACAAAATCACTGGCAGTCTTTCAGCATGACACCACTTTGGCTAGCCCTCTAAAATATCTGACACAGCAAGAAATATTTAGTGATATCTGTAACTAATTCTCTCAGACTTTATTCCTCACTCCACCTTTACACATGTACCTTCTTTGTTTGTTTGCACGTGACCCAACTTTGGTACATACTGATCATATTATCTGGCCATTGGTCAGCTTTGTTTTTTACTTCCTACGACTTCAAATATTTTCTTAGACCAATAGTATTGTCAATCCTTGTCACATAGCTGCTCTATCACTATTTAATTTAAATTATGGTTTTAGCATTGTTTTTTAGATAGTCGAGTATAGATTTTAAATGTTTTAGTCCTTATACAAATTTACATACAACGATCTAAAAAATCTAATGTTTTGTGTATACCCTATCTTAACCATTGTTTCACCAAACAGATCTAGATATCGAAAAATGCTTGTGATCCGTTTTGGAGAGATATTTGTTTCCTGGTTAGGTTTTAAAAAGATCTATTACAGCTATTTATGGCCATCGTTAATAATTGCCTCGTAATGTCTCTGTTCACTTGACTCATTTTGATTAGAAGAATGTGATTACTCTGTGGTTTTCTGAAGCTCCAAGAGTATATTTAAAGGTTGTAAGGTTGCAATAACAATTTTCCTTGTCTTTGACCGGAAATGTTTTCCTAGTAAGTCCTAATATTGTTCTGAAGCTATTTTCTTGTGGCATCTTAATACATGTCAACTATTTTTACTGTTACTATTTTTATTGGGCATAAGCCAAAATTTTACTTTAAGTATATTTTGACGTTTCGATTTCCAACTGGGCATTAATCGTCAAAATAGACTTATTTTAAAGTAAAATTGTGGCTTATTTCCAATACAAAGAGTAATACATATTTATAATGAGGCAAGTGCAACAGAAATTAGTAGAATACAACGATCCGGCGTATTTATGTTTCGTATGTTTCGTAGAGCTGAAGGAGGCATTTGTTAGGATTAAATTAAAGGATGTTACCCTCTTAGAATACCAAATAAGAGAAAAACAATATAAAATAATCAACTATGGCCATGATGCAAGACTGATCTCACAAAGTAAGGATGATTTACAACGTATGCTTTACCAATTTAATACAATCGCCAGAAACTTTAATATGATAATTTCACCAAAAAAAAAAAAGACAAATGCATGAGTAGAATAGCAAATCTACTAAGATAAAAATTGTAGTTGGAGAGACAGATAATAGAAGTGATGGAGTTGTCGATTTTTGTTAATTTGCAATAAGTGGAAATTCTACCTGGCGACTTTCAACATGTTCCAGGTCTCAGAGATATAATGAAATTCACTCACTATTTCAAGCTCTTCGTCTCGCTAGCAAGTGGTCACAAGAAACCAAAAAGAAGCAATCGATTGCAATGAAAACTTGTTCATAGAGGAGTCAAATTCACAAGTAATCTCGTGTTATTCTTGGAATGCGCGAACGAGTATTTTCTTGCATCAGACGAAAGTGGGGCAAATGAACTACATGATCTTCCAAATATTGTTTAATATACCTTTCGCATAAAGGCCAAATTAATAATCAAATATTTTTAGAACCTAATCAGACAGAAGAGATAATCTTAAAGTTCATATTAAAAAGGGTTGAGTTTATCGAAACTACAAGCTGGATATAGACGCAAATGTACAAAATATTTCGGTTTGGCAGTGTTGGCATGTTTTAATAATGCATATGTTGAATGCTTCAAATATAAAGAGATAAAACTTTTAAAAAGTACATTTTGATTATAATATTTTATGATTTCTGCAATTTTTATTATATATGAAGTAATAACGAGTAGATATTTGTCTCTTTCGAGATTAATTGCAAACATCTTTTGTAATCTGGCAACTGCTGATTTGACGATTGCCAAAGCTATCCCCCAATCTATCAAAGGGTAACGGCTAAAAAAAATTCTAATAATTAACTACAATTAATCTCCAAAGAAACAAATACTTACTCATTGTTGTTTTATATAAATCAAAAATTGCAGAATTCATAACACAATTAATTACTATTAAACTGGAATAAGCCACAATTAAAGATAAAAATACGTTTATTGACGTTTCAATTTCCACTTCGGAAATCGTTCTCAAAATACAAACAGTAAATTTACTGTTTGTATTTTGAGAACGATTTCCGAAGTGGAAATTGAAACGTCAATAAACGTATTTTTATCTTTAATTGTGGCTTATTCCCAGTTTAATAGTAATTAATTTACAATGCCACAAGAAAATAGCTTCAGAACAATCATAACACAATATAAACAAAATGTACTTTTCTAAAGCTTTAGCTTTTTATATTTTAAGTATACAACATCTACATTCTAAAAACATGCCAATACTGCTATACCGAAATTTGCTGTTCTATGTTTGACATTTGCGGCTATAATCAGCTTGTACTTTCGGTAAACTGGCTGATGGAAGGGAATTCAGCATTGTCCACATAACAAACAACGCTGGGTCTGTGCCGTGCCAATTCGAGTAGTGTCCAGATTATCCAGATATTCCAGAATAAAGTATTAAGAAAACACACACACACATATATATATATATATATATAATATATATATATATATATATATATATATATATATATATATATTGAGCCTCCTTATCGTAACTCGTAACATCTTAACTGTTGAAGACTCTGCAGATGAAGATGAGAGTGGTTTAGCAGACAACTTGTCGGCAGGACAACTGAGTGCGCCAGCTGAGATTGTACTTGCGAACAAAGACAGACTGGGACTCAACCTTGATATTATTGATATTTTATTTGCATCAACTCATGTACATGTCCCAAATAAGGACAGTTATTCACTAAATATAGCCATCAAACCAGCAGTCACCAATTTTGTTGAAGGAGATTTGCAAACCGGTAGTCGTATTTTTCCACCAAGGGACTACTCTAAATACCAATCGTTGAGCTGTTCATAGATATTTGAATGTATTTTCTCTATGCTTTATTTCAAAATTGTCCTGATCCTAATTTGACCATAGAAGAATTAAAATATTTTATTAATATTCTGATCCTCAGTGGAATCAATGTTTTGCCATCGAAAATAAGTTATTGGGAAAACTCAAATGATATGAAAAATATTATGATATCAGAAGCCATGCGCCGTGATAGATTCTTGCAAATATGCAGATTTATTCATTTTACTGATAATAGTAACGTAGACACCTCTGATAAAATGTACAAGCTTCGGCTAATTACATACCACTTAAAATAAAGATTTCTTAAACACTTTCTACCTGAACCAAATCTTTCCTACGATGAATCGATGATTTGTTATTTTGGACGCTATGGATGTAAACAATTAATCCGTGGCAAACCAGTATGATTTGGATACAAGGTTTGATCGTTAAATACTCCGAATGGTTACTTGGTGAATTTTGATGTATACCAAGGAAAAAATCAAAAATCAAATTTTAATTATTAATCAATTTTGGAAAAACCAACGGCTCCTCTACTGCAAATGATTAAGGAACTAAAGGAAAAAGGAAACTTTCCGTACATTTTTTTTTCGATAACTTGTTTACAAATCAAAATTTATTATGTAGTATAAAAGCTAATGGTTATAGTGGAATCGGCACAATAAGGGAAAACCGCTTGCCAAAGGACTGCCCTCTTCCTTCAAAAAAGGAGGTTGAAAAACAAAGAAGAGGAGACTTTTCATACATTTTAGACATGGAAACTTGGATAGTGTATGTTAGATGAATGGACAATAATGTTGTCACTCTTGCTATTACAAGTTATGGCATTAAGCCAGTGAAGGCAGTAGACAGGTTTAACAGAAAAGAAAAGAAAATACTTCCCATACCAAGGCCTAATCTTATAGCGCAATACAATAAAAATATGGGTGGAACTGACCAAATGGACAACAACATATCTTGGTAAGTTTGTCTCTTTGTCTACCTTTAGAATATAATTTTTTATCTGATTGTAGTTATCGCATTGGTATTAGGTCAAAGAAATGGTACTGGCCCATATTTACTTATCTAATTGACGCTGCATTACAGAATGCATGGATTTTGTATAGAAAAAGTGGCCGAAAAATTAGTCAACTAGATTTTAGACGAAGTATTCACTAGGTACATAAACAGGTAGAAGGAAGCTATTCAGTAGTACTCTTGTCATTCTTTTCTTTATTTCAGACACATTTAACAAGATACAGGGTACAACCGAAAGCTACTGAACAAACACCGAAAGCAGCAGCGAGTGATTTTCGAGTTAGCAATGATATTAAATATGATGGAATGCATCATTACATTATTACAGTCCCCGAAGGTAAAAGGCGAAGATATGGGGGTGCCAACTACAATAGTAGATGAAGAACAATGTGCTGCGAATGCAATATTGGACTTTGTATATATTGTTTTTGAATGTTTCATAATCAATAGTTGATTTTTATAAAAATAATTTTTTTTGTTTATAACATAGGTTGCGCCTAACAAGCCCTAAGCATCTTGTCTAAGCATCTTGCCCTAAGCCTATTTTTAAGCATCTTGTTTTTCCTAATAAAAAAATATGGTCAAAAGTTTGTCGTAGGGTCTTATTTTAGTCATTATTATTGTTAATTTGTAAAATTTTCAGAAATTTTTTTGACTCGGCGTTAATGGGTTAAATCAAAAAAGAATTGATAATTGGTCAACTATGACCTCATTTTAGTGGTCTAAATACAGTTTAGGTGGTTAATAAAAAAATATCTTCATCTTACACCCAATCTTATAAAGTAAACTTTGCAAAGTTTGTACTGTTGGTACAAAACAAAATACTGATAGTTGAACTTGACATTTTCCTTATACTAGCTTAGAAATTTTAAAAATATTACATAAAATAAGCATCATTGTCTGAGAATCCATAGTTATTAATAAATAAAAATACTTAATTCATCAACTAGAACACCGGCGTTCTTTTAAGAATAATTTTTATATCTTATAAATAAAAAATAACAGCCTTGACCTAACGTTCTAAAAATCTATAGTTATTAATAAATTAAAAGGTATGCATAATTTATTACCCCAAATCTGTTCATTAAGAACCCTATAATTACTAGTAGTACATATTTCGCTAGACTTCGGAAAATGCGCGTCGACACAAAAATATTTTAACTCAGTTTAGGTAAAAAATAAATTTAGGATTCAGTGTTTTGTTTAAAAAATAAATTTAAGCTTTCGGACAACCCGATTTCGTCAAACAGAAATTGTTTCTCGCGATAATAAAACCAATGCTGCTCGGTCTATTGGCAGGGAGGCGACTTTATTCAAACACTGTTGGTATATTACAGGAAAACACGGAAACCCATACGTCGACTATACGATATACATTTCAATTGATTCTATTGTGAACAAGTGTTTGACTACTAACGATCGTTGCTTTATTTTTTAATTATCTCGGAATTGCTCTTCAATGATAAACAATAAAAACTTATTTATTTATTAACCGTCTTAAAATTTTTCTTGCGTGTGGGATTAGTTGTTTCATCTGATCGTTTCTGGTATTGCGAAAAGTGCTCTTAGTGGTGCAAAATGTTCAATAAAAAAAGATCGGAGTCAAGGAAGAGTGCCAGGTTCTCTAGATTGGACGAATTGGTGTTGCCAAATTCCAAGTTGAAGTTTTGTCCGGACCAATTGCAAAATTTAAATTACATTATTAATAAGAGGTTGCAGCAAAATATATCTACGGGTACAGGTATGAGGAAGGATTTTTTAATTGCACTAAATATTTATTTGCGTTTATTATACTTATCTTATATTTTTTAATAAATACTACTTAATTTAGTTAACATTTTAAAAGCATAATAAAATTTTCCTACACAAAACCCAATCCTTTGTAATTAATATACAATGAAAATTAACTACATTATTGTGAAATTGAAACTACGTAATCTACAAATATTAGAGTCAGTGATTTATTCTATTCCATAGTTTTCTCCTGTAATTCTTTATTTAGTTTTTGGAAATGATCATTAGTATCATATCATTACCTAAATGTTACTGGCATACTGGCGTAGTTGATATAGCTTTAGCTTTAGACTGATGGTAATATTTCTCGCAAAAACTATATATGAGTGGCTTTATATCAAAGACGGACATGTGTCACGTAAGAAAAATTAAAATAAATTGGTTTTTTTTGTACACAGCTGCTATTATTTTTTTTTTATGAAAATCTCACTTCCTATAATTTTAGTGAAGGCTTCAAAAGTAATCTTGTGGACATTTTGATAGAAATATATGAAATTATTATAAAATTATTATTTGAAAGTACAGATGTCCGCTTTTGAATAAAAAATGGGTAAATGTCCATGTTTTACCCAAATGTGATGGTAGGTGTCTGTTTTTGATGCCAAAAAAATTGTATTTGAAAGAGCAAACCCTCGGTTTAGACTTAACTTAAAATTTAATTCTTATAACATTTATATAGGAAATCAGGTATTTTAAATGAAAATTCCAATTTTAAAATCTTTTATTTAAGTTGCATTACAATTTAACTAAGTAAAAATATATAAAGTAAAATATTCGAACTTATAAAATATGTAAACTTTAGTAAAATTCAAATTAAAATTAACACAATCATCATCATTCTGGCTTAACGACCCTGTACGACCATTACATGTCCTATATACCTCAAATGTTTTATCTTAATATGTTTTACGATATCGTTTAATCAATTTTAAATTAACACAAGATCACCATCAAAATCAGCAATATTATATTCACACTCACATGAATCGTAACCTTTAGCCGATATTTCAGGTTCTGCTTGCATTATGTTTTTGTACCACTGCAAAGTAAGATTCTCCCTGAAATTTACTCCAAAATGTTTTTCAAGCAATTTTGCTACGTCCTTAACCTTTTTTGCTTTTAGGGTCACATCGATACGAATTTCTTTTGGGTTGATCTGTCCAATAGTGCAGTTGGTCTTACAAATTTTCCACTCTGCACCAGTGTCAACGTTGTAAACCATCTCTCCTTTCACAACGATGTTTTCCAATTCAGTTTTCCGAAGAAATATTCGTCGGCAGGTGGAAATTTTGAAATGACGTTGAGCAGCGGTTTTCATGAAACTTTTCGCTTCTTGTTTTCAGTCCAACGGTACTCAATTCCTTCCAATCAACTTAATCGTACCATATTACTTAAAAATTTCATGATATTCTTCTTTTGTCACAATTTTGATTTTTTTAAATGTTTTCTCTATCATCCCAAATACTCTGTCGACAGGAAGGAATGAGTGCTCTGTTACAGGAAAGACTGTTTCAATTTTTTGTATGCTTGTTGGAGAACAGTTATCTAGAAACTTGCAGAACATAGTTAAAATATTTATATTCTTATTTCGTTCAGCGCAATCATTAGACACCATATGAATGGAGTCATATCCTGAGAGATCAGCTGATCTCAACTCATTGAATGCAATGGAAGCAACCTCGTTGGATGATTTTTTGCTTCGTCTTCCATCCAGATTTAAATTGAGACAGTACTGGGACTCAGGAATTAATTTGACAATTCTTTAACTACTGAAAGATTATGACAGTAAAACTGTCATGAATAGTACGTAATATGATCAGTTACTTTTGTCAAAACAAGGCATGTTCTTTTGACAACCAAAACTCAAAATAAAACATCCTTGTGGTTTTTCTCGCAGGTGTTGGGCTTGTTTCTGTGTAACTCCATTTTCATTATAGATACTTTTTTTCTTACTCAGTTTTTTCCACTAAGATAAGGTTTTGTAATTCTAAGCAAGTACTACATTCATCCATGCTAGGGTAAGAGATTCCAAGGAAAAATACACGAAACTTAATGAGTATTTGCACGCTGCTACTATAAAAGCATTAGGGGAAGAAGAAAAAACCAATAACGGAATTCAAAACCCCATTGGTGGACATATGATATAGACAACATAATTAGAGAAAAAATACAAAGTTATGAAAAATAACAGGAATACCAGAGGATAGAAAACTATGACAGATACAGTTATGAAACAAAAAAGGCAGTCAAGAAGGGTAAAAATAAATTCTCCAAAATGTAGATAGATTGGAAGACTCCTCGGAATTTCAAAATCAGGAGCTGCCTAGAAAACAATTATTACATTAAAAAATTAGACAAAAAGAGGTGTTGATAATTTTGATCCGATGGAACTGTTAGAAAAAGAAATATTACGAATATTTAACTGAGAATGGGGAGAATTTTCTCAGAAGACAGAATAACTTATTCTGTCTCAGACAACTTATCGAGAAAACTAAAGAACTTAATAAAATAATGAACTACAGTTAATATTTATTGACCCAAACAAAGCCTTATGATAGCGTACCCTTAAATAAGTTGTGGCTTGCCAAGAAACAGCAAAATATCTTACTAGCTTATGCTAACGCTGTAAAAGAAATCTATGGACGCAACTTTCGCTTTGTTAGAACACCAAATGGCTGCTTAGAAATGTTTCCAGTTAATAAAGAGCTAAGACAGGGTCGCCTTGTATCACCAACTCCTTGGAATTCTATGCATGAGTGAGTGAATGTGAGTTCGAATTGAGATTAGGCTATTCTAAGCTCTTTTATTTGAGAACGACCAGATCGTCATCGCTTAAGATGAGCAAGACCCAAATGACAAGATAAGATAATAAAATTACTTGAATAATACCCAAAATGGAGTCTGGAAATTATTGCTAACAAAACTGAGTATCTCACAATTAAAAACGTAATACAAAGGATAAAAAACCGATGCAGCGATCATTATGCAAAGAAATAATTGTTCAGATTGTTGGTAGAAGGTACTGTAGCATACGGAGCACAAGTGTGGACATTATCAGAAGAGAATAAAAAAAAAGGTTGAAACAGAGTTTTACAGAAGATGTTATCAAGTTACATTATAAAATCGTGTCAGAAATGCAGAAATTCAGGAAATAATGGGTGTAGAAACGAGGTTAGTAGACACGATTGAAGCGAAACAACTGTTCTGGTACAGCCACACGAGGGGGATGCCACATAAAAGATTAATAAAGTTAGTAGGTGAAGGCATAACTCACAACAAAGAACAAAAACCATAACAAAAAATGTGTACAAGGAGGAAGGCAACCATATATACGTATTTCTGACTATTGGTCGTCTTCAGTACGGTGCAGCCAAGTTGGAAATGAAGCATATTAACTTGGAAACTCCTTGTTGACTCATTTTCTTACTTAGCTGCACCGTACTGGAGACGACCAATAGTCAGAAATACGTATATATGGAGGCCTTCCATCTTGTACATATATTTTATTATAGTTTTTTTCTTTGTTGCGAGCTACACTGATACCTACTAACTTTATTTTGCTATTAACTTGCGTTAACCTGTTCTTTTATGTGTAAGCTTTAAATCAGCGTCAAAAATATAAATTAAATGTAAGCGACAAAACAATTTGAAACCTTCATAAACTACACACTATAAAAGAATTAGTATGTGGTTTTTAAATATCACCACATTTAAAAATAACGTTAAATTATTTAACAACAGTAGATCACGCGACTTCGACAATATAGCACATTTTCTAGTAATGACTGCCATCAACGAGTGCTCTGAAGTAGAAAATTTTGTAATAAACAAATAATTTGCCACAGAATGGTAATGGCGAATGTTTACTTCAACATCAGACATAAAACAATTATATTTAAAGTCAAATGTCTTTATTATCATTTAATAATGTCTTAGTTTTCTTTTGAAATAAAATTAATTCTGCTCTCAAGGATTTTAGTGAAATCATAAATCCTTAATAGACACTTGTTTTATATTTTACTACTTTTCCAGTTAGTAAAAAAATATCATCAATATGCAACTTGTAATATATGAGAGCTGATCCATTTGACTCACCCCTGATCCATTTATAATAAAAAATTGGCATTTTTAAGATATTACAAATATTTAATCAATTTGGAAATATTACATACAGCTTTTTGTGGATGAAAAAGAGCAACAGAAAACTTATCACCCAAATACTACATACTTCTTCTTCTTTAGTCTGTATTTAAGCATTTCTGGTCATTGGCCTCTTTTATTTCCTTCCTTGGATTCCTATCCTTCGCGATTTGTATCCACTGCTTACCTGCTATTTCTCTCATATTGTCTATTCACCTCTTTTGGGGTACCCTACACTTCTCTTCGTCGTTCTTTGTCTCTGTTTTGTAATTTTCGTAGTCCACCTTTATTCTGTGTGTCTCGTATTTCTTTAAAAATACCTGTAACTTTTGTTCTTCTAATTGCCTAATTCCTGATTTTGTTTCTCAGGGAGACATTGAGTATTGCTCGTTCGATAGTTCTTTGTGTTGTTTTAAATTTGTATGCGCTGGTTTTTTATTGTGTCACGGTTTTAAGACTGTAGATGTTAATTAATAGAATGTAAGTACTATACTCCTTTGTTTAAAGATGTATAGGTAGATTTTGGCAGTTTAAATACGAAAAAAAAAGTCCGTCCCAAACCCTTTTTTCAGTGCGTCATAGTTGATCGAATTCTCTCTAACGCATAAAGTTAGAAGTGACAGAAAAAGACGTGAGTCTGTGATTATTATACATAGAACATAGAAAATTATGTATCGTTCACGAGTATTTGCATATTAAAGCGAATTCTACTTACGGATGTATAATTGGTTGGAGTTTAGAATACGCTAAATAGATATCCAATCAATGATGCGCATAAATATAATTTGACGCAGATTATCTTGATCATGACAATACTTTCACAATGTCAACTGATAAAATGATAATTGTCATTCCAGGTTAGTATTTTCAGACATTTTACAGTGAAAATTTAATTTTGTATTTATTGTCATAAAAATATTTTAAATATGCCGAGATATACCGAGAAAGAACAAAGACTACATACCTATTTAAAAAAATAACCTTCTCACATTTAGTCGATTACGATCCTGCAACTGTCAGATTTAACTAAAATGTCAAGCAATAATTTTCGACATTCTTAAAATCCTATATGACGTCACATTTAGTGACGCACTGAAAAAAGGGTTTGGGACGGACCGTAGTTCATAAATGTTTCTCTTATTTGATTTCTACGTCATATATAATTGCCAATATATTTTGCATCGCCCTCTTGCCTTTACCCGATTTTAGCGTTAAAATCTCCAGTTACAACTACCAACTGGGCTAATTCCTGCTGTCTTGCCTTGCATAGGCCTTTGTAAAATGTATCTACTCTTTCATCTTCAATAAGACGTGTCCCGACTTTAATGTAGGGTGAAGGAAGGAGAGATGGACCACATTTTAGAAAACTGAAGCCTGTTTCTGTATTAAGTAAACATTAGAATCTAAAAAATTGTATATTATTGGTAATGTTAACTTAACATTGGTATTTGTTTTGGTATAAGTAAAAACTAGAAATAATAATTCTCAAACCTAAAAAAATATAATACACTGGTATGTCATCGGTCCAAGCTAAACCTTTTTCTTTTTAATACCAATAGCAATAGTTTCATGTAACCAGCCCTTACAAAAAATACATTGTAACCAGTCATCTTTTTTACACGTTTTGTGTTAGTCCTCTTTGCACCTAACACACTCATTTTTAACAGCACTCATGTTTTCGTCATCACTAGTGTCGTTTAGAGTAACATCTTCCTCAAATAGTGACGATTCGGTTGCCTTTCTTTTACTCTTTTGTTTTTTTAAAGGTTTTGACCTTTTTACTGCTGCTGGCAATACAGGCATGGGTATTACTTCATCAAGAGAATTTTCGGGAGTTAGATCTTCATCAGTAATTAATGACCTCTTTGGGCTAATAGGTTATTTTACCGTTAATTCCAGCGAGACCTGGTTGAGGAGTTCTGATCCAAGTGGAAAATTCATTGTTTCAATTTCTAATGAACTGTGTTAAAAATGCATATGCTGGGATTATTAACGGATGAAACGCATAAACTACCATGGATTTATATACAAAAGCCGCATTTTGGACAGTTACTGAGTTTCCTTATACTCAACCTAAGAGTTTATCAACCTAAAGGTATTTTAGAAACGTTTGTGTTATTTTGTACCATAAAACAGCGTTACCATAAAGTTGCTTTTATATGACTTGTGATACCATATTGCTTATTTGACCATAAATGTGTGACTTATTTCAGGTGACTTAAAAAGCACGATTCAGAGGCTGTAGCTAATGTGTTGTGTAGGATAATAAACAAAATAAAATAATTCTGTTTTGGTCTGCAAATTATGGTAGATCTAGGTTGGTGGTATGGGATATGTGGCCATCTAATATTAATAACGTTTTATCTGTAGCCTTTTTTGGCAAAAAGTGTGTTTGTAACCATTTTAAGAAAATGTCACTGTTAACGTGTGCTAATTTTTCCGATATCCTAATCTTGAATCCCGGTGGCGTACCATAAAGCCACTCGTATTTTTTAATTTTTACTCTTAAAAATGCAATAATATTGACAGGAAAACTATTACACTGATAGTTTTATCTTTTCCCCCAAAGCTTACGCTGGGAACACATTTTAAACCTTTTTCGGCTAAAACTTGATTGTCTCTAGTATACAGTTATAGTCCTGTTTGGTCAGTATTAAATATGTCTCCGGGTTTATCATAAAAATTAAATTTGGTCATCATCTGTTTCTTTGGACATTTCTAAAGCTGCTGCAATTGAGGTGTTCTCAGCTTTTCTAAGTGAAATTTCAAGTCTTCATTTCAAAAAGAGTTCTAACCATTTTGTACCAGATTTACTTTTATTTAAAAATTTACCTTCTTCTACATTCAATTTGTTTGGAATCCCCAATCGCTGAGCTAAATTGCAGGCTGTGATTCTTACTTCAGTTGTTTGGTGCAAAGCCTACTTTTTTTTAGTTTTTTATATGGTCAACGATTTTAGCTTAAACAGTACTTCCTCAAGAATAATCTGGACCCAATCGATTTATCTTATTCGTATTGCTTGTTTTTAGTTGACGTTTGAAAGTCGTTTTGGGTATTTCAAATGCTTTTGACGCTTCATTAATTCACGTATCACCATTCTTTACAGCATCTACACCATCACTTAGCTCCCTACAGGTCCAGTTACCTCTCTTAGGTGTATTTTGTTTGTGAATATTTGTATTGGGCATAATCATTTAACTCTTCCTGTAAAACAAACGTAAATACGGTGGAGATACGTAGACGACGTACTGGTATGTTTGACTGGAACCAACAGGCAACTCGACCAATGTTTATCGTATATTAATTCACTTCAAAGTAATTGAATTTACAATAGAAACAGAACAAAATCAATCCATAAATTTTTTGGATTTAAAAATTAGCAGACTTCAAAACAAACATGACTTCTCCATATTTCATAAACCTACCCATACTGACACGACTGGGAATTCATCATCCCATCCAACACAACATAAACTGGCAGCTTATCATAGTATGTTACATAGATTAACAGAAATTCCGATGTCAAAATACAACTTTGAGACAGAATTAAATATAATTAAGCAAATAGCAGTAAACAACGGATACAACGAACAACCAATTAATAAAATGTTAAATCAAAAACTACAGAAGAAAGCCCTGAAATTAGTATTTCCACCACCAGAGAAAAACCCCAGTACCTTCTGCTCGATTACATATACAGGCAAAATAACAACAAAATTTGCCAAACACAAAAAAGAAAGGAATAACACCAGCTTTCCGAACAAATAACAATCTAGGCAAATGTATTAAAAATAACAAGAGCCAAAATAAAAAACACTTGAATAGTGGTGTGTACAAACTTCAATGTGGCGACTGCCCAAAAACTTACATCGGTCAAACTGGTAGAAACTTTGATAAACGAATAGCAGACCATAAAAGGCTTTCAAGAATAGAAAAACATATTCGACATACGCACTTCACCTTCTAGATCATAATCATTCTTTTAATGACAAACTTAAAATTCTTCACATTCAAAATAAAGGCCTTAAGCTATCTTTGTTAGAATCTATGGAAATCAACAAATTAAAAAACACAGATATAATTCTGAATGACCAACTTGAGACAAATAGTTCTCCCCTCCTCAACCTATTTAGAGACTATAAATTTGTAAACCCAAGCCAAAACTAGATCACTTGAGAAAGGCAATCAGCCGAAACAGCTGTATCGATAAGATTTAAAATACATTTTGTGGAAGTTTAAAAACAAAGTTTTCAGTGTTTTATTGTTACATATCTTTATTATAACTAATATGAACCACACATACACACACACACACACACACACACACACACACACACACACACACACACACACATTCACGTATAATCACCACTTAATATCCTCTTTATCAGCCTCGGTTATCCTTGTTTTTGTGAAATTGCTTTTTCCAAACATACCAGAATGTTTTAATTATCAGCTTCTACCAATTTAAAATATTTTTCTTCTTAATAGTATTTATAAATGGGTAAAATATTCTTCTTTATTTATTGTTTCTTCTTTAATTCTTACTTTTAATCTTATTTTTTCTTCTTAATAATCTCCAATCACCATATAGATATTATAATTTTAATATAATTTCAAATATACTTTCAAATACTATAAAACTTTGAATCACTGATTACTGCATACTGTACTGTATAATTAATGCTTTAATACTGACCACTGCATATTATCTGCTTGTACTATTTACTGATCAACTGACTGAATGATTGACTGCTTATTGAATCTTATTGACTGAATTATGATAAGACTGATTATTGTCTTACTGTAACTGTTAACTGTCCAACTATAACTGTCTTAATGAAAAACTGTTTAATTGTTTCACTGTTTAACTTCTTACTTAACTAACTCCATACTGTCTTGAACTGTCTTAATTAACAACTGTTTAATTGTTCTACTTTACTCTCATACTGTCTAACTTAATACTGTGTTAATGAGTGCTTGCTTCAAATTACATCGTATTTATATCTTTTCATCGGTCCCGAATATTCTAGCAATAAACCATGTTCGAATTTTCTATTTTCTAGATATATGAATGCTCTCGAATAGTCTTCCTCGCAAATAGGGTTAAATTCTTTATATTGACGTGTTATTTAAATGCTCTAGAAAATTCTTAATTTTTCTATTGATAATTTAATGGGCATTTAGGATTTTCAGATCATAATATACACTTATATAAACTAAACATCTTAAATTAATACATAACACTATTTTACATCCGTAATTATATGTAAATTAAACATCCCAAACTAATAAATAACCCCATTTCACATCCGTAATCTCACAACTGTAACTTATTCAGTGTATATTTGGTTGCCTATGCACATGGCTTACTTAAATATATCTATAATATTATAATTATAAAATAATAACTTTTTACACTTATTATTATGCTAATTTCTTCTATATCTATTATTATCTCAATAAATATATATATATATATATATATATATATATATATAATATATATATATATATATATAATATATATATATATATATATATAAGGATCACTCAGACGAGTGGTGGGTTCTTATATCGGTCTCTAGGTGGAGAAATAAAAGACAAAGTTGATAGGCTACTTTATCTATTTTGAAGACGTTTCGCTTTCGAGTTTTGAAAGCATCATCAGTTCATCTTAAAAAGATATGTAGCAGTCAATGTTATTAACAAATATGTGAATGAAACTAAGTAAATGGACATAGTACGCTGATCTTGTATAAACAGTTAAGCAACTAACAACATATATGAACTTGTAAAAAATTAGCACAGCAATTGACCATGTGGTCCAAAATAAATTCAATGTTATTTAATGTTAATAAGTGAGAAAGAACCAAGAAAATCATAAATAACTTCCAACTATTTAATGGATATTAAGCTTTGATTTTAACTTTAGGTAGCATTATAAGTAATATTAATAAAATTCTAAAAAATAGTGAATATGAAGTTACCGATCAAAGCCCTATGGATGTCGCCGTGAAAAATTTCAAAAATTTCATTTTTCATGGCGACATCCATAGGGCTTTGATCGGTAACTTCATATTCACTATTTTTTAGAATTTTATTAATATTACTTATAATGCTACCTAAAGTTAAAATCAAAGCTTAATATCCATTAAATAGTTGGAAGTTATTTATGATTTTCTTGGTTCTTTCTCACTTATTAACATTAAATAACATTGAATTTATTTTGGACCACATGGTCAATTGCTGTGCTAATTTTTTACAAGTTCATATATGTTGTTAGTTGCTTAACTGTTTATACAAGATCAGCGTACTATGTCCATTTACTTAGTTTCATTCACATATTTGTTAATAACATTGACTGCTACATATCCTTTTAAGATGAACTGATGATGCTTTCAAAACTCGAAAGCGAAACGTCTTCAAAATAGATAAAGTAGCCTATCAACTTTGTCTTTTATTTCTCCACCTAGAGACCGATATAAGAACCCACCACTCGTCTGAGTGATCCTTATATATATATATATTGGATTGACGGTCGTACTCCTTTTTCCGATATATATATATATATATATATATATATATATATATATATATATATATATATATATATATATATATATATATATATATATAATATATATATATATATATATACAGATACTTTTTTTTTCAGAAAAGAGTTTGTTGCTAGCAAGATCTGTCAGCGAACGATTGATTCAAAGGCTGATGTGTGGTGCTGGAATGTTAGATCCTCGGTTTTCTTCCAAATATTTAATTTCGAACAGTCAACATAAATCCGTAAGTACAGTTTAGTAAGAAAAAACCTCTTCTTGATTAGTGTATAAAATAATAAAAAAATACGAAGATAAAACTCCAAAAATACGAGTAAGATATATAAATAAGATTTATTAAATTTTAGACAGGGATCAGAAAGTGAAAACGGTCAAACAAGTTTATAAAATACGTTAAATCCTGTAAATGACTTCATTTATTAACAGCCTTTGATTTAAATTGTGTCTGAATCCACGTTGAGATGATTCCTGGAGTTAATTTAATTAAGTATAGCTAGTTAACACTGTGACATTGGAATTCCTTTATTTAATTCACATTTTATATTGAGATGGATAGTAGTCACAAAACAGGGGGTAAAAAGGGGTACTCTGGGAAAGAAAAGAATAAATTAATTAAAATTTAATTCAAGTATAATTAAACAACTTCTATTACTTCGTATTATTTACATTTATTTGACTCACGACTAACTTACGACAAAAGCTTTTACTCACATAACATTAAAATACAAAAATTAATTACGTCCTTCTACTTACTTTATGATTTTACATTGATCCAATTTTTGTTTAAGTTCGCGAAGCACGTAGTTATATAGTATAAACAATTATTTACTATGATTGTGACGGATAGCTCTGTCTTTCTGGAGATTTTTCGCATCAATTTGTGATGGGTCTATTAGACACCATACTTAGTAAAACGAAAGTTTAATTTAAATAAAAAATTATACAAATACAATATCAAACAAAATAAAATTGACTTCTATACAGTAAAAACACATAAAATAAAAAGAAGAATCCTCTTTAGTAAAATAAACTGCATGCGGTCCTCGACATTTATGGCGGTAAATGGAAATAAATATTAGTGGCGTTTTGATGTATAGGACGAAGGACGATCTTTAGTCAATACCCAAAGACAGGGGAGTGGTTGATCAATAATCGTCTAAGGCAAGGTAAGGCACAGAAGCGATCCATCAATTCTTGATCGTAGAGATGGAAAAGGACGGTGGACTCTGATTACTACTCAGAGACCAGGATAGAAGTTCTTGCCAGATCAATACTCCGGATCGAAATCTTATCGATCTGGATCGAGCTGTGTTCTGATCTAAACTGTCAGTCCCCGCGATTTTTAAAAAAGTGTCTTAGCCTTGATCTCAGTTCTCCGACGTTTTCTTTGAAATCTAAGCCGACCCTTTCGGCTACGTACTTTAATTCAACTTTTTTACTGATTTAATTTAGCTCGGGTGCCAATTTGTTGTAAATAACAAACAAAATAAAGTTTACTTCTATACAATACCTAAAATTAAAAAACGAATGCTCTTAAGTAAAATAAACGGTCCTCGACATTGATCCCGGCGAATGGAAAATAAATGTTAGCGGCGTTTGGATTAATAGAACTAAGGAAGATGTTAAGTCGATACCCAAAGACCGAGTAGTGGTCGATCAATCAGGTGAGGTATGGTACAGAAGCGATCGATCAATACTCGATAGCAAGAAGAGGAAACGAAGGTGGCCTATGATCAGCACTCAGAGACTGGAATGGGAGGAAGTTCTTACCAGATCAATACTCCGGATCGAGCTTTGTCCTCGTCGTTCTTTACGGCATGTTATACTTTTGGGCGGTGTTCAATCTCGAGCAAACATCGATAGTAATGGTCGGTTGTTGATGGGAGTGTGAGCACACAGCGAGAGGTCTAACTTTTGACAAGCGATGGTGACGTTATCGTTACACGATTTGACATTTTAATAATTATTTTTAAACATTTCTACCGACTCAAGTCATCTTTATATCCTATATTACAGAATTAGACGCAAATGCGAAGAAGATCTTGAAGATACCCAATTTGGTTTTAGAAATGCTATGGGAACCAGGGAGGCACTTTTTGCGCTTAACATCCTATTACAAATATGCCGTGACCAAAGAAAAGATGTATTTGAATGTTTCGTGGACTTCGAACAGGCATTCAATAAAGTACAGCAAGTAAAATTAATGCAACTACTGAGAAATATCGGAATAGATGACAAGGATATTCGTGTAAAAATTTGTACTGGAATCAAACTGCTATCATAAAAATTGGAGATAAATACACCGATGAAATCCCCATACAACGAGGAGTCAGACAAGGTTGCATTTTGTCGCCAACATTGTTCAATGCACTTGAGAGATAACCATATGGAATAAAAATCAAAGGGGAACTACTTAATGTGACTGCAGACGATACAGTAATTCTATCAGATAATATTGAAGGTCTTCAAATTTTGCTTGATCGTATTCACAAGGTAGGAGAGGAAATGGGCATTAAAATAAACTCAAACAAAACCAAATTTTTAGTGTTTAGTCGTGACCCACATCCCGATTCAAAGCTTCAATTGAACGGAGTCCAAGTTGAGAAAATTCACAAAATGAGATATTGGGAACCGTGATAACGGACCAAATAGATCCAGACATAGAAATAAAATGTAGAATAGCAATGACTAAATATACTTTTATAAAAATAAAGTCATTTCTTTGCAATAAGATCTCAGTTTAGAACTAAGGCAAAGAATGGTTAAGTGTTATGTTTGGTCTGTACTTTTATATAGTGCAGAAGTGTGGACGCTAAAAGTATCGATCATGAACAATATTAAAGCATTGGAAATGAGGGCTCATAGACGAATGCTGAAGATACCTTGGACAGCAAGAAAAACTAATAAAGAAGTACTAAGGAGCGTCAACAAAGACAGAGAACTGCTAAAGACTGTTAAACATCGAAAAATGTCTCATTTGGGACATATAGTAAGGGGAAGTCGATATAAAATTTTACAACTGATCCTTAAAGGCAAAATAGAGGGCCGTAGAGGTGTAGGAAGAAAACAAGTTTCTTGGTTAAAAAACATTCGTGAATGGACTCAGATACAAAATGCAGGACAATTATTCCATATTGCAGAAGATCGAGAAGCCTTTGCAATGGTGATCGCCAACGTCGAATAGTTCTGATATGACACGCGAAGAAGAAGAAGAAGAAGATTACAATCCATCTTTGACTTTGCTTTTGTTTTGAAATTAAACTTAAAATGCTTTATTTTAACTTTTATGGCAATATTAATTATCTTTGCCATTCTGTTTCCTGAATTATAATTTTAGAAAATATATAAGTTTAAAGCTATTATATTCACTAGCTCGATTTATTTCTTTTGTTATTAGAATTTAGTTTGTAGGTTAATATTGCTAAATTCGATCTTTTTTTAGCATTTTATTGAGTTGACGCTTTTAGCATATCTGTAAATCGTCTTCTTCAATTTTTTGCCCACTAAATAAACCATGAGTCCACAAAGTACATAAAATTTTGTATAATTATTTTAATATATCTATGAAGACTACTTGAAAACTAATTATTTTTTACTTTTAGAACCATTTGTCAAATAAATTGGACTATATTATAAGATTGGATACTTTATCCTTACCAACTTTATATGAAGCAGATACCAATCCAAAATACTCTATAACAGAATCGGAGTCAGACTATCCAGCTGGTTATGCAAGAATTAAGTTACACACATCAACTTTTAAGATATGGGGTGATTTTACAAATTCTCAGGGATATCTAAGAAGGTAAAACATAGTTTTTATGTGAGGATAAAACATCAATCCTAGGTTATTAGCAATATTACTTTAATTATTAATTAAATTTTGTAACATATATGTAATGAAATATACCAATTATGTAACACACTTTTTAAGTAACCAAATAAGTTGTCTGGAACTGACCTGTCAAAAAGTAACTCTTTAAACTGTTTGGCATGTTTTAAGAGTGTCTTTGAAACATATATTAGGAGCAGTGAAATATTGTATGCTCCTTAGTATATTACTGGTTTTGCATTTTGAAGGTTTACTTTTTGAGAACAAACGAGAATGAGAATATATGCGGTGTCCAAATTGTAGATGTCCAATAAGTTGTGATGGAAAAATGTGACTCTTAGTAAGCTAAAGATTAGAACTTGAAGTATTTTACTCTTGATTACATTACAAGGGTAATACATATTACAATTTGAAAAATATTCTTTCAAAGTTTAATATTACCTTTTCGTTAATTGTCTTCTCATCCTACGTCGCCGTCGAATTACTTAATAAAGTTAGGTTCAATACTTTTTGAGTTTCGGTGCGAGATTTTCATGTATAGTGAAGGTCTTAAGACAACATCTTACTTTTGCCAATTTCTTTATTTTTAGCAGCTTAACTTAGACCCATTTTTCTTTGTATTTCTTGGATCTAGTTGCTTCTGGCGATTTTTGTCATTGCCAAGATATTTGTAATATGTAACCTCTTCCATGGTGTTGTTTTCTAATTTTATTGTTCCTCCGACGACCAAGTTAGTCATACAATTTGTTTTTCTTTTGTTTATTTGCAATACCACTTCTTTGCTTCCCTGTGATAATTCATTAACCCTTTATAGGTTACTGGTTGATATTTCAACCAGTCTAAAATAACAAGTTTCGAAGCATTCGAATATAGAAATCCAGTCTCCACTTGATGTTTTTTTGGAAATATTTGTAAAGGATTGTTTGCTCCTAATGGTCGACGAGTCTAATTGTTATGCTCAGCAAAATGCCAAAATGTTGGATTTGTCACTGAATGAGCTGTTTGTAATGACGGATCCAAATTTCCATTCAGACAGAAAATCTGGTATCACGTCCGTGAAAAGGTTTTTAAAAATTCTACGATATTTGCATATTAGTAATAACCAGGAACTTCCGAAAAGGGGAGACCCATATTTCGACAAGTACAAGGTAAAACTTTTGATTTCCTATTTGAAGGAAAAATTTCCGGAAACATATAGTCCAAGTAGAAATTTAGCTTTAGATGAAAGCATGGTTGCATTCAAAGAAAAAAACCAGTATAAAACAACACATGCCGATGAAGACTATAAAAAGAGGTTTCAAAGTATGGACTCTAGCATGCTCTGGAACTGGTTACTTGTTAAATTTCTCTGTATATGAAGGCAAAACGGAAAGCAATGTAGAGAGTCCCCTCGGTGAACGAACTGTTTTGGAATTGACCCAGCCTTTTGTAGCAAAGTATTACTGTATCTACTTCGATAATTTTTTTTACCAGATTTGCATTGCTCTCCAAGCTTCTTGATCGAAAATTGTTTGGTTGTGGGATTATAATATCTAATAGAAAAAATTTTCCTACAGACGAATTGGCACCCGATAAAAATTTACAAACTGGTGACTCTGATAGTGTTGCTACCAGCAATATTACAGTGAAAAAATGGAAGGGTAGAGGAAAAAATGTGTCATTGTGGCTAGTACCATACACAATGTAACAGAAAAATCTTCAGTTCAGCGAATGACTAAAGAAGGATCAAAAATAACAGTACAATGTCTAAAGAGTATTGAAGATTATAATAGAGAAATATGGAATGGAGTTGATCTCTTCGATCAACTTCATTCTTGTTACAGCATTGCCTGGAAGTCTCGAAGGTGGTGGTTAAAACTTTGGTATTATTTTGTCTATGCTAGTATTTATATACAAAACTTATATACACTATACAAAACTTTAGCTTTAAATAAGCAGCTTCAAGTCAAACCTAAAACACAACTAGTATTCAGAAGCATTCTAGTAAATCAATTTTTAAACGTAATTTTTTTAAGAAAAAATCCAAGTTCTTGGTTGGTAATGGGAAAAAATAAAAAAAAGGTGGATGGTCTTACTGTTGAGAATACAGTGCGACTGACAAATGTTGGCGATCACTTACCAACCAATACAACTTAAAGAAGATTTGCAAGATGTAGTACAGAAAAACACCCAAAAAGATCTAGCGTAGCTTACACTAAATCAGAAGTAGCCCTCTGCATACAATGTTTCGCTCTTTCCACAATAAATAAATATTAAGTTTTCTAAATAGGATTTTACAATTTTATGTTCTTTTTTCAAATTATTATCTGGTTTTATTTTATAATAATTCATTTTTACGTTTTAAGCATTGTTTAATTACAAAAACAATTACCTGGTTTGAAATTTCGTCCAGAGATTTTATGGAAAATAATTTTGCATAACTGGATAGAGGTTGAAAAATCAACCGGCTCAGAAAAGATTCTCAGATTCTTTTTTTTAATATGTTTATAAACTACTGTGCTTTGGGTACGATACAAAACCAAAAACATTGACTAAAAACCTGAAATCATTTCTGTATTAATATGCCCTATAAAGGGATTAAGCATTACTTCGGCTCTGTGTAAATCATCGGCAATAAGGACAATATCGTCGGCAAATCCGAGGTTGTTAATCTTTTGTCAATATTTATCTTGGTCTAGTACCAGGAGTTTTTTAAAAGGATATTTCAGAACTGCTGAAAACAGACAGCTGACTTCTCCTGGTCTAACACCTCTTTCCAGTGGGAACTCTTTTGTTTTTTCATGGAGTTACTTATCTGCTGTTATTTTTTTATAGATATGAATATATGCTATAATATCTATTATTATCATCGATATCTATCATTATTGATAATATTTAGTAATAAAATAATTATTTTTTTTATACTATTATAGTATAATTATACTTTTAGCGACTTAATTAGATTTTTAATGGAAAGCGTTCCACTGAAGGCAAGATAAACATTTGAAAATATGTATTGCGTGTTTTTAAAATTTTTTTATTAGTGTTGCATAAAAGTTACTGGAGGTAACTTTATTACTGGAAGTAACATTATTAATTTATTATAATATAATATAATAATTTTTGCCAACTGTTATGATGTAATCAGCAACTAAAGTACACCAAAGCTTTTTGTAACTGACTACGGTGTTAGTTCTAGTTGTACTATATATCTTTCCTGCCGTATATTTAAAAGGTTTTTAATTGATTATATTTTTTTAACTTCAGGGACAAAGTTCAAGCTCGTCTAGTTGAGTTACTTGCCATAGCCGCTTCTAAAGAAGTTCCCAGTACTCCATTGCATGTTGACGAATCCGTCCTTTGTGGAATACCAGGAAAAGTAGTCGACAGTTATAGTCTTTATAATATTTTAAAAGTGCCCCCTGATAAACATGTTTACTACGGTCCAGGTAAGTTCGATACGTATATATAGTACCTATAGTATCAATTTAAAAAAGACTTGGGATCCAATGGATATGAAAATAGAAATGGCAAATAAAAATTTCTATTGGAAGTAGTAATAAATTATAATAAAGAGATTTAACTTTATAATTACGTTTTATTGCAGGTGGAAATATTCCAAGATTTCCAGATCCAAGAGACTTTAGACTAGCCATAGTAGATGAGCCTAGTGGTATTAGATTAAAAATAGAGTTTTTATCGCCAGCTTTATCAAACATAACAATAGATGTTACAATTCTTGTTGCTGTCGGGATAGATTCTTGGCCATCATCGACAGATTTTCCTTCAAGAATTTCTTTGGGCCATTCAGATTGTTTACTGTATCACCAAGCAACAGAAACGGTAAATTATCAAGACATAGATCTTTTAAGAAATAGATCTTTATACGTGTTGCCAATAGAATAAAATAAAAAACAATAAAAGATATATTTTGAAATGTAAATCGATGAAAGATAAGCAGTTTTGCTTTAAAATAAATAAAATTTAGGTATACGCCTGTTTTAACGTTAATTTTAGTCTCCTTTTATGTTGTATATCCGCCTTCTTGTTGAAATTACTATTTGTAATTTCTGGAATTTGTTTTAATTTATACACATGAAAAAAGGACAAAAATTAAACTTAAATAAAAATGAGTATTGAATGGTGGCAAACGTTTGTCTATCTTACCATAACCACCATAACCGCTAACCTCCATTGATGGAGACGGCACTTGAAGAAGAAGAGTATTGAATAACTCAATATTTACTTCTAAATATTTCTGTGAGACTTCTCTCATTGGTTTCTATGATTTTATCCTTTATCTTAAAGTCCTTCTCTATAGGAGCTTGCAAATCATTATAGCGGTTCTAACTTTACTCACAGCTGTCCTAAATAATTAAATTGAACTCATATTAAACTATTCGTTTAAATTTTTAAGCCAAGAAACTCTCCATCTTCCAATGCTGCGATTGTTTTTTTATCTTTCCTTCCATTATTAGACCTAGCATCTCATATCTGATTTCCCTATCCACACTATACATAGCGTTCTATGGTAGCACCATATTTCGAATATTTCTAATTTATGTAGGTCTGTTTTTGTCAAAGTCTACACCTCAACGCCATACAGCAATGTGTAGAATACATAGCATCGCAATAGCCTCGTTCTTAATTCTAACGTTATATTTTTATTGGTTAATAGCTTTTTCATTTTCAAGAAGGCGGCTCTTGCTATTTCTATACGGCATCTAATCTCTTTTGCTTGTTCTGCTCCATACGAAAATGTATTTGTAGTGTCCTACTTTTTCTATTATTGAGAGAAGATAAGACTTTCTCATTCATCTTTATTCTGATTAGGCATCTATGTTTATTTTGGCTTTTTGATTTCAATAAATGCGTAATTATTCGGATATCATGTTCATCCATATCATCTTTTTTTTCTTTAAGATGTCCCCAATTAAGCATGTAGACACATCTTGATTTACATCCATACATATTACATTAGCATATTCATACCAAACAACGCATGTCTTTTTTCAGTTCCATTTTTGAATCCCCATTGAGACACTATTTTGCATTATTCTTTTTCGGTATTGGAATAAACATTGATATCAGCCACTATTTCGGTAATATACCTGAAGAATATATACGGTTGTAAAATATGACTAATATGTCTAATGATCCATGATCAATAAGCTTTATTAACTTAATAGGTAGTTCGTCGGGTTCTACAGCTTTTCTTTTTTAGTTTGTTTTATTGCATAAACTATATCCGAATGTACGATGAAATTTGATTTAATTTAATTTAATTTATTTTACATAAATATTTTTAAAATCAATGTATATTATGTATATTACGGTATACCACAAGGTTACTACACTCGTCTTGATTTTTCGATCATGCTAAATGGGATTTTGCGCCCGTCCAAAATACCATACCGAGCGATAAGAAGTATTCACTTCAAAAAGTTTCAATAAATATTTCTTGAGATTTGTGAAGGTTTTTTATATAAAAAATAATTGCCCCCAAAAAAATTTATTATATTTTTAGGGGCGGTAGAATTGTCCTAGAAAAACTACACAATAAAACTAAATTAGAATATCATCATCAATCAGCCAATCGCGTCCACTGCTGGACATAGGCCTCCCTCAGTTCTTTCCAGTGTTCTCTACACTGGGCCGCTTGTAGCCAGTTTCCCACTACACGTTTTATATCATCCTTCCATCTAGTCGGTGGTCGTCCTCGGCTTCTTTTATAGTTTTTGGGCCTCCATTCCATAATACATCTTATCTACCGTCCATTTTGTGCCCTGCCCAGTTCCACTTAAGCGTCGTGGCTCTTTCGATGACGTCTTCAACTCCTGATCTTTGCCTGATTTGTTGGTTTGTTATGTGGTCTCGAAGGCTCACGTTCAGCATTGCACATTCCATGGCTCGTTGTGTAACTCTGAGTTTATTCGCAGATTTTTGCGTGAGTATTAAAGTCTCTGCTCCATAAGTTTGTACAGGTAAAACACATTGGTTATAAACCTTTCGCTTGAGACACATGGGAATTGAACTTTTTAGAATATGGCTTAATTTGCCAAATGTTCCCCATGTTAGGCCTATTCGCCTCTATATTTCATGTGTTTGATTGTCTCTGCTTATTTTGATTTCGTGTCCCAGATATTTGTAAGTGTCTGTTTGTTGTATGGTATTATTGTCAATAGTTATATTTCCACTCATTACGAGATTTGTTATAAGTTTAGTTTTCTCAAAGTTTATCTTTAATCCTGCTCTTTCAGACAGACTTTTAAGCGAATGCATCATAGAAACTGTATCTTGTAAATTATCTGCGATTAATACAACACCATCTGCAAATCTTTGGTGATTTAATCTTTCTCGATCTATATTGATGCCCATATCTTGCCAATGAGTGCTCTTAAATATTGACTCTAGAGCTGCCGTGAACAATTTTGGTGAAATATTGTCTCCTTGTCTAACTCCTCGACCTAAGCTGAATTTTTCTGTGTCTTCGTGTAATCGTATACTTAATGTAGCGTTCTCGTAGATGTTTTTGATTAGTGTCGTGTACCTGTAATCTACTCGGCTTTGATTTAGGGCTTCCAGTATTGTTTCAAACTCTACAGAATCAAAAGCCTTCTCGTAATCGACAAATGCAAGAACCAGTGGTATGTTGTACTCGATGCACTTTTCTATTAAGATATTTATGGTATGCAAATGGTCATTTGTGCCATATCCTGCCCTGAAGCCTGCCTGTTCTTTGGGCTGATAGAAATCAAGTTTAGGTGTTAGCCTCAAATTAGAATATATTAAACTAAATATTGCACAGAAGATTATGCAATTTAAGAACAGGGGGCAAACGTATAATACTAACATAAATTAAAGTGCACTGAGGCCTAAAACGTAACCCCTTTAGTCGACAATTTAGCCAAAAAGACAATTTAGTCATAAATAGAAATTAAATTATATACCTTCCCCCACATTTAAACAAATATTCCCAAATTAACGAGGAATATAAAATTTACTAAAAGTCGAAAAGGAGTAAGAACCTACAAAGTTCTCTTTTATACCCTACCTAGTTTAAACAGAGCGGCTTGGAAGAAGCATTTGTAAAAACTGTTACAGATAAGTAGTCCATTCGTCAGAGATTTGACCCCTAAAAATCATACGAACAAGCTGAATTTTGCCGAAAAAATTTATTTTTGGACCCCAAAAAAGATTCACTTTAAGCCCCAGGCTTCCCCTAAAATTCCGCCGTAGGTGGGTAAAAACGGAAAAAAATAGATTAAACAAGAATCTGCATGCTGTAGAAAAATAAAGATAATTTTGAACAAAAATGTTTATTAGAACTTTTTGCCTAGAATAAACCGTTCTCTCAGAAACAACGCTTGAGGCGACCGGTGATTTTAAATGTCAGTTTCATGCGTGAAATCAATAAAAATCCCTTCCCGAAGAGCCAAAGACGCGCCGAATACATCTATGGCAAGCGTCAACTACAACACATTTTGCTCCCTCAGAGGAAATGGTTGCTGGACACAATTTGCAGTATCTCAAATGGAAAGCGCTTAACAGACTAAGAACTGGCGTTTCACGTTGTGCTAGTAACCTGAAAAAATAGGGATACCAGGAGGACGATACCTGCGAATGTGGTGCCGTTCAGAATAATCACCATCTACTATCATGCACAGACATTAGAGAGACCTGCACAGAAGAAGACATATTCTTAGCGAATGACAAGGTCATCTATGTGGCCAACCATTAAAAATACAAAATTTAAAGCTGTTGGTGTTTCGGACGCGGAAAGCAAGTAAGTAAGTCATGGTAAATAAAATTTGTATCAACTGGATGGTAAAAAAATCTTTTGATCAGAGTATACTATCGACAAAAATCAAAATGAGTTTTAAAGGTGAAGAGTACACCTTTCCTTTCATATGCAATTTTTGTATTTTGCCGCAAATGAAGTTAGTTGCTATAAAGCTGTTCAATAATAAACTTTGAGCGATTTTTGCCATTTTTTACGATTCTCTTAAGGTCAATAAAATTTATTACTTTCATTGACCGGTCATAGTGAAATTTAAATTGTAGGAGATGTCTTCAAAACCTATAACATGAAAATTCGATTTTGGTTTTTGGCAACAAATATGAGGCAACATTTGAAATATGACTAAAACGCAGAATTTAAACTTTTACATTACAAATGATCGCACGTCACGGGAAATGCATCCAGGAGGACGGTTTTGGGCGTAGTTTATAGCATATGTTAAGTACTTTTGTAAAACGTACTAGTATAATTAAATAAAAAGCAGTTTTAAACATTTTAGATTGTTTGTAATGTTAAAGTTTAAATTCATCGTTTTTTAAGCGTGTTTCAAATGACTTACATTTGTTGCCAAACTATAAACTAAAATTTCATGCTACATGTTTTGAAAATTAGGTTTTAGTTATGGAAACTCTATAGTGACCGATCAATGAAAGGGATACATTGTATTGATCTCATGAGAATCATAAAAAATACAAAAATTGCATACAAAAGATATTGAATTTTTACTGTAGAGCTGATAAAAATTTTAATGAGCATTGATTTCACGCGCGTAACTCATATTCAAAATCGCCGAACGCTTCAATGGTGGTTTCTGAGAGAACGGTTCATTCTACACAAAAAATACTAAAAAACATTTTCGTTTCAAATTATCTTAGCTACATTTTTTATTTAAAACATTTTTTTCTATGGCGTATAGATTTTTGGAAAATCGATTTTTTCCGTTTTCTCCCCTCTATGTGGGGGTTTAAGGGAAAAGTCCGGGGGTATAGGTGGCCCCTATATCTTTTTTAGCGTCCTAAAATTGACTCAAAATTTAACTTGTTCGTATTATTCTTAGAGGTTAAGTGGCATTTTCGTCTCTGACGACAGGAGTAAAGGTACAACATTTAAATTCTGAATTAGATAAACTCAAATGTATATTTATTAAAAAATCCATACAGTTTTTCTCAAAAATTACTAGTCTCTAAAGATATAAAAGTATATAAAACGCTATATACTTTTATACACACTTTTGTAATATTTGACATTATTCATATCTTTTGTGTAATATAATATTAAATACAATTTTTTAGGGAACTTATCTTGTTGGGTTTGGGGTTCATTCTTCCGCATGGCAAATCAGAGTACCAGCAGCTGAACAGGTGATTTTGTCACACTACGGGACCAATAGTACTGTAAGGACTGTACTCGATATGATGTATCTCATTCTAGATGATATAGATCGATCTAGAGGTACGAGAAAACATCAGGTACTAAATAACTAATTACGTAAACAATTGATTTATTTTCTTATATATATATCTTAAAAAATATACCCTTAATATTAAGAGAACGCCCTCTTCACCAATGTCGTCTCCTTCACCAATGTCTTTTAGACATCTGACGCTTTGTCTGAAAGGGCCTTAATAAAGTTAATTTTTAAGTTAAATATTTTTTAGTTTTGGTTAAGTTATTTCAAAGATGGGGAGACGTCATTGTAATGTATACGCATGTCTGGTTGATTACGAGAAAACGTTTGATCGAGCATAATACGCCAAGATTATAAAAATACTAAAAGAAGCAGAAATTACCAACAAAAAATCTGAGAGTAATTGGAAACTTTCAGTAAAATCGAACCGCTAATCTTAGAATTGAAGGTGAAGGATGCCTCCTCCAATCTTTAATCCCAGGTAGCACCAAAAGAAGGGAGCTAAATGGAATTTTACCAGTCGGTGGTAACCTACGCTGTCCCCGTGTGATACAGCCCACTGAACACTGTGACATACGCCAAGCTGATGGAGACTTAGATGATGATGATGATAGTGTTTTTGGCATGGAAACTAGTCCATTTACCACATATTTTTGAATGATTTATGTTATGTTTGATTTATATTATATATTCGAATACATATAAGTGATTACATATGAGTTCATATATTTTAAAAGAGCCTCTGTATGTCATTGGAACGGTAATACCGATCGTTTTATTGTGCAAAGAACGAGCAAGGGTGTATGCGAGGAGGATGGATGGAAATATAGATGAGATGAGCAACTAATAGCGGAATGGCAAGGTGGATGAAGGACCTTATTCCTGATATGAGGCTGTGGTGGGAATGTAAGTTCAAATCTGCTTTTAAAATCTGGCAGTTAAAAATCACATTGTTAACTGCCAGAACTGTACAAATGAGAGGGGAGACTTCGAGAGACAAATGGGTTTCGGGCTGGATGAAAGAAACATGATATATTATGTTTATCAAGAGAAATAATGTTGAGAGAAGAGAAAGAATGGAGAGAAGTGTCTGATTTCTGAAGCGATGAAGAAGAAAGAACATGAAAATAGAGGAGTAAATTGAATCAGCGATCTGAAATTTATGGTTAATATTATTTATTAGTTTATAGCCTCTAGGAAATATTTTCTGATATTCGGTGAGACGTATGGTTATTTGTAAGTTTTTCATTTTTCATTTTAGTTGTTCATTGAGTGGCCACACCACTACTCTGGAACGGTGGTTAGAATTTTAGGTGGAACACCGTTAATCCGGCACTATCCCTAATAGAAAAAGTAAAGCACTACAATTACCTCGGCAACATAATAAATAAGGAATGGACCAAAAAGGCAGAGATAAGAGTGCGCATTGGAAAAGCTAGAACCACTTTCAACCGGATAAGGACTTTTTTTAAAAGCCGCAATCTCTTCCTGAGTATAAAAGTAAGAATGCTGCAATGTTACGTCTTCTCTGTCTAGTTACATCTATGCAGCTTTTTTGCGTTGCTGTCCTGAAAAAGGTTGCCATGATGTCCCAGCAGTCGTCAGAGATAAGCACATCAAAAAGAACACATTTGTGTTTTGTTTTTATTTTAAATTATGCGACTATTACAGTGTTGCACTTGCCTTGAAAGTTAGTAAAGTCATTACTAAATACTACCTAATATTTTAGGTGTCGTACAAGATCCTGTCTAAATATCTTCTGCTAACAATATTACTAGAAGATTTGGAATGTAATTCAAGGAATCCAATTACCGATATGTTATCATGGGCACCTTTATACCTATCGACTCATCTATTACGACTTTTGGACAAAGTAGTAGCCAAACTATTATTAGAGAAACAGCCAAATTATTTTTTCAGAAAGTCAAACTTATTAGTAAATCCAGGCCACTTGTCTGATGATGATTATATCATTGAGGCAAACAATCTTAAACTTATTATGGCGAGGCTCTTTGATGAATCCTTAATGTCTACCAGAGGTAAGTTAACTTTTAGTTAATAGATGTTGATTATTATAAAAGCTAAACGTGAAGAACCCGGACCCCGCTTAATAAGAAATTCTGTACATGACGGATATTGTAACAATTATCTAAATATTTTATTGTAAAAATACCTTTTTTGTGGCTTTAGCACTTAGATATTTAGCCAGATACGTGTTAAGAAATAATAAATGTAATAAATGAAAAATAATTAATATTAATATTCCGATAATATATCTTATATACTAAGACGCTAAGCCCTTTTCTTGTCCACCACTTTACTCAAAAACCATATTAGATAATTAAAATATTTTTTCGGAATATTATTAGTATTACGTATGAGATTGTCAAGATATACTTTTGGTACAAAAATTCTCTTCCGGTTTTGAGATGACCGGAAGTTAAAATTTACTTTAAGTTTTAAACCCCACAATGTATATATGGATCGAAAGGTCTCGTCGAGACGAATCTAAATATGTACTTTCGGTTGCGATCCAATACCGGAAGTGACTCGAAACGCGCATAAAACGTCCAGATAGAGCAAATCTGATACCGAATTCGTGATCAGCATGCAAAATTAACTGCTAAATGAAATCCATGTCGACATTTGATGAACTAAAAATTGCATTCCGGTTTTGAGGTCGACTTCCGGTTTCGTTTTTATTAAAAAGTAAAAAGTAAAAGTTTACATAACTCCCGATGCCAAGCAAAAGTTTTCAGAAAATGGAGACATTGTAACAAAAAACATTGTTTTCGACGAAATATTTCGTGATATTTAATACACTTTTTACTTGCATTATTATTGATGAATGTTATGTATATTCTTGCTTATATTGTTTGTATTGATCTCTTAATTTTTCTCGCAAAATAAAAATTTCATTTAAAAAACTCGATGTCGAGTTGGTCCGCTAGTTTAATGCTAATATTATAAAAAAAGTTACATTCCTAAATAATTGCTACATCGCTAAGCCAAAAAGTATATCTATTTGAGTTGAAAAACCTTATATAAAAATTCCTAAAAGTTAATCAAACAAAAAGAGAACATGATGACAAAAAAAAAACAATAATCAGGAAAGACAGGAATACTCGTTTCTCGTCCAGCGCCTCGATTCATTATTAGATTTATGCATCTTAATTTCCTTTACAAAAAATGGCTCAAAGCAATTGTAACCTATACAGATGCATCCAAAATATTGGAAGGGACTGGATGTGCTTCCTACATTCCATCCAAGTCGACAGAAAAACATGTTCAAACTACCTTCCAATTGCTCAATTTTTCTTGTTCTTAGGGTATCTGTCCGTTCCGAACTTTGGCCATCAATCTGGCTATGATGACTTTTTTGGTTGCTATACGAAATAGCTGTGTTGAGGTATTTCTATACCATGCTCTCAAGTTAGCAAGCCAGGATATTCTTGTTCGTCCTGGAGCCCTTTTGCCTTCAATTTTACCTTGTAAATTTTACCTTCCAATTGCTCAATTTTTATTGCCTGACAATTCTTGAAGCCTTGGTATATTTCGACAGTTTAAACAATAATGCAGCTTTTAATTTTATTATCTCTCAGAAGTTAAAGTTACCCAATCATAATTCTAATCCATTCATTTACCAACGTTACGTTTTAATACAACCTTGTTCTTTTTCTTCTACGGAACTACAGCCCAAATTGAGCCTTGGCCTCCTTTATGTTTTGCCTCCAACCTTGCCTGTGGTTGATCTTCTCCTTACATGGACTCCTGGATTACCAGTAAACAGTGACACACAATCCACAAATGGATTGTGCGTTTCTATTTACTGTATCTTCCCAGCGCTTTCTTGCCTTTATTTTATTTACTGATAGTTACAACTTATCAGTCGCTTCTTCACTAGTGTCTCCTATCGCTAGTATGGCTGTATCATCCGCGAAGGTGGCAATAGTATTTTGTTCTTGCTCTGGAATGTCACACGTATACAATAGGTACAGGATCGGACCTAAGACACTACCTTGTGGCACGCCAGCTTTGATCTCCCTTAAGTCGGTGTACACTTCTTCTTGTTTTACTCTGAAATATCTATTCACAATGTATGATTTCAAGATTTCTAAATACTGTTTAAGCATGAACGTTCTTAGTTTATAGTTTAAACCGTCATGCCAGACTTTATCAAACGCCTGTGCTACATCCAAGAAGATTGTAGAGTAGACTTTATTTTTTTCTAATGTTTTTTCTATTATATTCGTTATTCTGTGAACTTGATCTATAGTGGAATGTTGATTTCTGAAACCAAATTGATGATTTGGTATAAGATTTTTTTTTCTATTATTGGTTTTAATCTTTTCAATAGAAGTTTTTCAAATAGTTTTGACATGACCGGAAGGAGTGATATTGGTCGATAGGATGTCACTTCATTAGGAGATTTACCCGTTTGGCGATCACAATCACTTCGGCTACTTTCCAGAGTCTGGGAACATATCTCAATCTAAAAGCAGCATTTATTAGGTGTGTCAGTTTAACTATGGCTTTTCTTGGTTGATTTTTTAATAGTTTTATTATGAGATCATTAGTTTTGTCTCGTGGAGCTCTGTATTGCTGCCATTTTTTCTTAACTTCCTTTTTTCTACTATGAGTTCTCTGATTTATTTTGGATAGTTGTTCCCTTCTGTTCTAGAAGTTATTTTGGGAGTATTTTCCCAAGCTGCCTGTTGGATATTTTTTATAAAAACTTCTAATTCGTCATCAAGTTGCCTCGTGTTTCTCAATGACACAGCAAGATTAATTTTGTGTTCAAGATTTATTTTGAAGCTCTCTCAGTCAGTTTTTTTATTAGTCAATATTCGATTGAACTCTTTTTTAATCACTGTATCACTCATAGTTAAAACTATCGGTGAGTGATCAGAGTTCATCTCCCAGCCGTCATTGATATCCAGATAGTTAGCTAAGATATTTTTGTAAATAAAGAAAACTATGAGGTCTGGAATTTTGTTCCTATCGGTAGGCCAGTATGTTGGCTAAGATATTTTTGTAAATAAAAAAAAAACTATCAGGTCTGGAATTTTGTTCCTATCGGTAGGCCAGTATGTTGGTCTACCAGTAGAGATTACTTCACCCTTTTGTTCCTAAACAGCTGACAATAGTTCTTTTCCTTTACTTGTAGTTAGACTAGAGCCCCAGTGGGTATTTTTTGCAATAAAGTCGCCACCGATGATGTTTCTTTTTTCTAAATTGTTCATAAACTCTTTATATTGATCTCTTTTAATTGAGTGTCTAGGAGGACAATATATTGAAATTATATTTAAGGTATGTGTTTTCATCTTCACAGAGACTGTTGCAGCTTGTATGTTCTCAGTTGCATATTTTAATTCCTCATGGTGCAAGATGTTACCTTTAATTAAAATAGCGCTTCCTCCTTTAGCTGTATTATCTGGGTGTACAGTAGAATATACTCTATACCCCCTAAATTTACATATGACTGTTTAGTTAAGTGTGTTTCAGAAACGAGACACAGATCAATTTTCTCAATATCTAGTACTGCTTGCAACTCGATCTGATGTTGTAACAGTCCATTTACGTTCCACGCCATTATTCGGAGGTCTTTAGCCATTTCTGATTTTCGGAATACCTCCTTTAGCGCTATGCTCTATTCGGTTAACTCTGATATCGATTTGAGTTATTTTGTCATCAATCTTGGTGAGCTTTTCCAATATCATTTTTATTGTGTTATCAGTTCCTTTTTCTTGTTGCAATAATGCATGTCTCCTTGAATTATTTGTTATATCGCTGTAACTTCTATTTTCACTGACTTCTGCCGTTTTTAGTTTTTGCTTTCAATAACTCTATGGGGCGCTTTAATAACATTGTCTTTTTTTGTTCTCTCGTTTCTTATTGTTTGTAGTTTTTTAGCTACGTAACATCCGCGGTAGTTTGCAGGAGGGTTTTCTCCACAATGAACCCATTTTGGTTTATCTTCTGATGGTTTTTGGCAATCTTTAGTAAGGTGTTTACCAATACATTTTACAAAATTTTTTCCACGTATGTCCGTAAGCCTGACATCTTTTACATTGTGGGACTAATCTGGAACTCCTTAATGGCTCTATTTCAACTCTCTTACTAAGTATGTCCGTTATGCCGTAAATTCTATTTATATCTTCATCCTGTCTAAATGTTAGGATGAACATATCTAGTTGTTTTTTAGTTTTCCATTTGAATTTCTTTGGCTTTATATTGTCGTTTATGAAGGTCTTTTACTATTTCCTCTGGTGGCCATGTGTGATGTAATTTCTTAACAACAACTCTAATTGGTCTCTCTTGCTTATTTTCATAGTGTGGTACGAAAGGTTACTCGTATTTAATTTCTCTATTAAAGATCTGTAATGATCGCTATTGGCTGTATTAATTTTTATAACTTCACTGTTATGATTTTCATAGTGAAGGTAATACCAGCCTCAGTCAGGAGCTTGCTCAGGTCAACAGCACTTTGAAAACCTACTACAATCGGAGGTGGTGTTTTGGTTTTTTGATTGGTTTTTCAATTTGCTGAAGCCTAGTCTTTTTGACTAACATTGATTTCGCTCGAGTAACTGGCATTCAAATCGTTGATCCCTTTAAGCGTTGTTTCTGAGAGAACAGTTCATTCTATATAAAAAATGCTAACTAATATTTTGTTTAAAATTATTTCAGGTAAATTTCTTGTTTGAAACATTTTTTCTGCAGCGTACAGATTCTTGGTTAATCGATGTTTTCCGCTTTTCCCCCTTACGAGGGTGGTGTTATGGGAAAGCCTGGGTTTAGGAGTAGCACACTTTTTTGCGTCTATTTGGGGTGTTAAAATTAACAACCACAGTAAAATGTAGCTTGTTCGTCTTCTTTCTAGAGATCAATCTACTGAAAGACTGGACTGGATTTCCGAAGTAGAAATCAAAACTTCAAAATAAACGTATTTTTAACTAAAATTGTGATACATTTTCTTTGAAGATAATAACAGTGTACTTTAGATTAACAACTAAGTATTATTTCCAAAAAGTTTAATGTAAATTTTAGAAGTATTCTTTTTTAACTCTTTTTACAAATTTGATCAATTTCGGAAATCTTTTTGCATAATTTGCTAGATAATTTTTTGGTAAAGGAGTATACAAAATGGCATAAAAATGCCCAAACACGCAGGCATCAAGCTCTGTATCGCCAATTTCAAAAAACTTGGTTTTTCCGTCTAATCTCCGGTTTAAAGCTTCACAAGTGCGTTCGAATTCATAAAGAACCTCGGATAAACTTTTATCGTTCCACTCGAAGCTCTTTAGGTATTTATTCGCTTCGTTTCGTCTCATGAGAGTATGAATCCAGTTTAATGGCCACGGATACACAGATCCATTTTTCAATCTAAAATAGAAGATGCATTAAAAAGTTTGATAGGAAATTAATCACTTCAGTAAAGGATGCTTGTTTAAAAAATTATTATAAACATGTAAATTCGTAGGGGCCGTGAATTTTTTATTAAAAGGATATATAACAGGAAACTATTAACTGAAATGAAAAGCATTTTATTTCGTAATACTTCCTTTCCTTCATGTGCCCTGTCCGCCCCGAACGTTGGCAATCAACATGGCTATTCTGACTTTGCTTACGGCAGATCTGAATAGTTCAGCAGATGACAATCCGAACTATTGCCGCAAGTTTTGGAGCCACGAGTGTCTTCTCCTCCCTGGACCCCTTCTGCTGTCTATTTTTCCTTGAACGATCAGCTGTAGTACTCTATATTTATTATGTCTCATAACGTGACCCAAGTATTCCAACTTTCTTTTCTTTATACTTATTTCTACCTCTCTCTCTTTACCTACCCGGCGTAGTACCTCTTCGTTGGTCACGTGCTCAGTCTAGGATATACGTAATATACGTCGGTAAGCCCACATTTCGAAGGCCTCTACTTTTTTCATCAATGTTGCGGTCATTGTCCACGCCTCCATTCCATATAAAAAAACCGGGAATGCATAACATTTCGGAAGTCGAATTTTGAGAGGTAGGGTGAGGTAAAAATTTGCTTCATGCTAGTGAACGATGCTCTTGCCTGTTCAATTCTTTCATTGTCTAATATCAGTTGCTGTGGTGGTTGTTGGGTTTTGCTTACTAACATCCATTTGGTTTTTGTGATATTTAGTCTGAGTCCGTATTGTGCACTTGTTTTTTGTATCTTACTCATTAGGCAAATTAGTTCCTCCTCGTAATACTTATATATTTATACACCGGTATTTAGGCGGTACGCCCTTCCGGTAGGGATCTATGGAGGAGTATCACCGAGCCGCAAGCCTTTGCCGTACTGCTCTACCATAGGCCGATCAGATACCAGCATATTCTGATGTAAGCCGCAGATTCTTCTAGAATTTTAAACTGCTGCGTTAGCCTTTTTGTTTTCTGTACACAGAGCTGGCGATCGAACTTACATCCACTGAATGACTCGCAGTGAAGCGAATGAGAAACCGGCCGCCCAGCCCGCTTGGGTATCTGACTGACATTTCATAATACTTTACTTTGTAAAACAAACATATTTAGTGATGTCGCTAACTATCTTCAGTATTCATAAACTTAACACAATCTTAAACCAATTAACAACAAAATTTCTAATTCTAAAAGTAGAAACTGTTTACCAAGCAAGCCCCAAACATTCTCTATAGGATTGAGATCGGCACTATTCGCTGGCCATTTATAACGTCGATTCCAACTTCCTTTAGATAATTTTGCATTATATTTGCAACGTGCGGTCGTGCATTATCGTGCATTAGAACAAAATTTTCGACAATATAAGGAGCAAATGTCACAACGTGGTCTCGAAGAACGTCAACGATATATCGGTGAGCGTTGATTGCACCGATATTCAACACCACCAAGTCTGTACTACCCGTTAAAGAAACGCCACCCCAGACCATAATCAGTCCTCCACCGAATAACGTCGTTCCTCGCATGTTACACTGTGCATACCGTTCGTTTTGACGTCGGTACACGCGAATACGCCTATCACAACTGTAAAGACAGAATCTGCTCTCATCTGTAAATAGAACTCTATTCCAATCAGCCTCCAACCAATGGATAGGATTTGGTGCAAATTCTAAACGCGCTCTGCGATGAGCTACAGTCAAGGCTGGCCCTCTGGCAGGTATACGATTTACCAAATTACCTTCCTTGAGACGTTGGTGAACAGTTTTACAGCTGATTCGAACATTATGAATATCCGTAAGTTGGGATTGTAAGCTTCTTGCAATCTTGTAATTACAATTACTATTTATAACTGGGAATAAGCCACATTAAAGATAAAAATACATTTATTGACGTTTCAATTTCCAATTCGGAAATCGTTCTCTTTCGAGAACGATTTCCGAATTGGAAATTGAAACGTCAATAAATGTATTTTTATCTTTAATGTGGCTTATTCCCAGTTATAAATAGTAATTAATTTACAATGCCACAAGAAAATAGCTTCAGAACAATATTGTAATTACAAATCGTTGTCTTGGGGTGCGAAGTCGTAAAAAACGGTCTTGAATGGACGTTGTTACACGATGTCGACCTTGTCTTGGACGCCTAGAGTGACTACCGGTCTGTCTGTACCGTTCCATCATTCGTGAGACCGATGTATGGTGTACGCGTATCCGTTCCCCTAAATTTCTAACTTCAACCTTCTTCGTGCAAAACCACTATTTGAGCACACTCTTCATTAGTCAAATTTCTCGATTTGCTGAAAAATGACACTAATCTCTTATCGACATTAACAAATTTACAGCACCTTTGTTTTGTGTTCCTTAGAAACCGTTTGAAGCAGAAAAATTATTAGAAGTAACCTGATAAAAACATTCCAAATACATGGTATATTCCATATAAAAATGAATACAATTAAATTTAAAACACCAATGAATAGCTTTTTTTGTTTTTGTAAATGGTGCGTTAATTTCTTGGGGTAGTGTATAATCTGAACTTGAAAACTGTGTAATTAATTTAGAATTCTGTAGATATTTATAGATAATTTCATATAGAACACTTATTAACGCCGCCTTTACTCTATTGGGTGGATTTACAGTGGAGGTGGTCTCAAAGTTAGTTAAAGGCGAAGGTTTGAAACAATAGGCTAGCAACTCGTTTTTTATAAAAACTATCTAAATGTTTCAATCAAAAGCCTTGGAATATACATGAAAATACGGACTAAAGAATAATAATAAGGTAAATATATGTATCCTTAAAAAAACAAAGAAAAAAGCAAATGAAAATAAAAGAAGAGAAGAATATATTAATTTCTGTAGTGGACTATGTAAAAGTTCTAGAGCAAAAAGGAGAGGTTCTATAACTATACATAAAAAAATAGGAACAATATTAAAAGTTGGACAAAGATAGGCAAACAAATAATTTTACTAGAAATCCAAATAAAGGGTCACGAAGTAGTGATAGACAATCCAGAATGGTGGTCAGAAGAAAAAAAGAAGTAGCAGAGAAAAAACAGAAAGCTTATTAAAAGTAGCTAGTTACTAAAGTTTCCGAAGATGGACGAATATACGTAAGATTAAACAAATAAATTGAACGAGTGGTAGCAAAGAGAAAAAAGGAACAATGGGTGGAAAAATGTGATGAGGTAGAGAGATGTCTAGAAGAAATAGGGATTTCACCGGCGTGGAAGACCTTAAAGAATCTAAGAAAAGGAAGAAAAGATGGAATTAATATAGTAAAGAAGAACGAATAGTACAAACCTCTATTAAAAGAGAATAGAAGTCAGTTTAAGGGCTAAAGAAGAAAGAGGCGTAATCAGATCAATAAACGAAGAAGGAGTGTAGGAAATAACGGTAGCTGGGATTAAAGTGATATTAAAAGGAATAAAAAGTTGCAAATATCCGGAGCAAGGATATATTCCCATTGAACGCGTAAAATATAGACAAGATATTTTACTGACTATTTCACTCATCTTAAAATTTTCACATAAACAAACTGTCTTTCAATTCTGATTGGTCTACCAGCTTCGTGTTTTCCACTATGTAACCATGGATACCGATCGCAAAGCAAAGTTTGATGTTTGCCAAAAAAATTATTGTAGCTGTATACGTCAAGAGTCGTTTCGGTGGTACTTCAAACGAACTTTAAACCAAAACATTGAAGAAAATATACCGAGTAAGACAAGAAAATCTAAATTTTATATATGGAGACAATTTATGATGTTCTGTGTGGATCGCAACTATAAATTAGAAAACAAAAAATGTATTATTATTAAATTCCTCCCTCTCATTCTACTGAATTTTTGACCTATCACTTTGTTCATGAAATAGTCTAATAAAATACCGCTCGTGATTTAATTTAGCTTTCTATCTGTCTTTTATTGCTAAACTCAACTGAGTTTCTTAAAGAAAACACTCACTTCAAGCAACTCAGTTTCGTTTAGAAGTAAATCGACAGACTTATCGCGAAAATTGAATCACTAGTGGTATTACTATTGAAAATGTTAGAAAATTTATCTAATGACTGCTTGATTAAGGGCGATCATATATAAGATCGATCTACATAAAAGGTACCATAAATATTTGTTGGAATTACAGGGGAATTAGCATCAACAGTTCAATAGGAAGTTTCTTCTTCTTCGTAATTATATTAAATTGGTGCAGCATACGCTGTAAATCAGTTTCACTGTCAGAGTCAATTTATTTATAAGTGAGAGTGATATTTTATATCACTGTGATATCACTATTTTATATCCCTGTGATAGTTTATATCACTGTGAGAGTGATATTTATTTATTTGATAAGACAGGGAATCTCCCTGTCTTATCCTTTTACCAGCTGCAATTGAGTCAGTTCGTTCTTCGTCTACTTTTAGTTTTATTGTGTTGTTTTGGTACATATTTTCGATCGTTTTGATTATTCCTAGAGATATCTCTTGCATACAATAAGTGGATAACTCCTTAAATTTGACCCTGCCAAATGCCTTCTTAAGGTCAACGAAACATAGATATGTCGGTTTATTGTATTCTAATAAATTGTCGTGCACTTGCCTCATTATAAATATAGCATCTTTGCATGATCTTCCCGATCTAAAACCTTGTTCTTCTTTTACTAGTGTTTTAATTTCATCAAGTTCATTTGTTATCACTTTCTTAGGAACTAAGAATTTACGTCGAAAAAAAAATGTAATTATATTTGATATCGAAAAAATATACATTTGATATTTGATGGCTTAAATGAAATTGACGAAAATAGAAAACTTGAGTGCTAAAGTTAAATTGTAAATTATTCATTAATTTACACGAAGGAGCTTTTAAGGTAGAATAATAAAGCAAAATAAAAAATAAGTAAGAAAATTATGTGTAGTACCTAGTTACTTCTTTATAAGTTGCCTTATCTCTCCAACAAATATAAATTTCTACTAACTTTAAATTGTTAGCCAAAGCCATATATGAATTCAAATCAATTTTCTGATCGTGTGATAATTTATCTGATAAATTTATATTCTTATTTTTTATGAAATGCACGATATTTTCCAGCCCTCCAACTATACACTTTTCAACTTTGATGAATGGGATAGTTCGCGTAGGGGACATATCGGCAGCATTTTCACGTTGTTCGATATCATAACCCAAGTTGCACATTTTAAGAAATGCTTGAATTGCCAAGGAATTTGCATATTCATACAGGATCATCTGTTTATCTTCTTTATTAATAAATACAGTAATTTTGT
Organism: Diabrotica balteata; assembly: GCA_918026665.1. Classification (NCBI taxonomy): domain Eukaryota; kingdom Metazoa; phylum Arthropoda; class Insecta; order Coleoptera; family Chrysomelidae; genus Diabrotica; species Diabrotica balteata. The sequence continues at coordinate 51,039,673 of OU898276.1, read as the reverse complement.
CCTCCCACTCTAACTCTGAACTCGTGGATGAAGATCTATTTGATGGACCATGTACTATTAGTGATGTTGATGTGGAAATTGGTTCTGCAGAAATTTCAGATGGGGCAGCTTTTGTAGATATCTCGGTTTTTGCATCATCGCGTTTTAATTTATTAGTGTCCGTATCACTATCCAATCGTTGCACTTTCAAATTGTCTTTCAATGGATCAGATTTCAGTTCAGGTTTTACATTTTGTTCGTTATTAGTCGTCATTTGTATGCCTTAATACCTATTAAGTAAAACAAATATGAATTATTAAAACCGCGCCCCTTTTTACAAAAATTAGGTTATTTTTTTCGATTTTGACAACAAAACTTTAATTAACTGACAACCGTATAGAGAACTATATGTCAAATTGTTAATGGTTGTAGCAAAATAGCAAAGAAGATACAAATAAGTACATTCATGTGTATGTATATACAGTGTGACCAATTAAGTCGGCATCATATGGGAAACTTTTTAATTATTAATTTTACGAAAAAAGTTATTCTTTATAAAAAGCTAAAACCTAAGATGACTTCGTCTTCTTCTTATTAGAGTGCCTGTCCGTTCCGAACGTTGGCGATCATTTTGGCTATGATGATTTTGTTGGTTGCTATACGAAATAGCTGTGTTGAGGTTTTTCTATACCATGCTCCCAGGTTAGCAAGCCATGATATTCTTCTTCATTCTGGGGCTCTTTTTCCTTCAATTTTACCATGCAAAATGCATTGGAGTAGCTCGTATCTGCCTTGATTTCTCATTATATGTCCCAAGGACTTCAGCTTACGGCTCTTCACAACGTTGACCAAATCCGCGGTTGTGTTCATCCTCCGCAGTACTTCTTCATTGGCGACTTTGTCTGTCCATGGTATCTTCAGGATTGTTCTGTATAACCACAATTCAAACGCCTGAAGTTTTGATAGAGTTTCCGCCTTCAATGTCCACGTTTCTACTCCATACAGACCCACGGAGTACACGTAACATTTAAGGAGCCTTAGTTTTGTTTTCAGCGTGAGGTCATGGCTTTTGAACACAGAGCTCAGAGCCAAGAATGCACTTTTGGCCTTTCCGATGCGACATTTAATCTCTTGGGTATTGTCCCAGGACTCATTGATTATAGTTCTCAAGTAATTGTATTGTGAGACACGTTCAATTCTCATTTGGTTCACATACAGATTTGCTCCAGTTATGTTTTGCTTGCTGATGATCATTAGCTTGGTTTTGCTGGTGTTTATATCCAGTCCATAGGGTCTACTTGTTTCTGTTATTTTGTTCATTAAGTTTTGTAGCCCTTCTATGGTATTGGAAAACACTATTGTATCATCTGCATACCGCAGGTTATTAAGCTTGACTCCATTTATTGATATACCTTCATCAATATCTTTTAGGACCTCTTCAAAAATGTGCTCCAAGTACAGATTGAATATCAGTGGTGAAATTATGCACCCCTGTCTCACTCCTCTTAAGATTTTGACCTGTTCTGTATATTCTTCATCTATTAGGAGTACCGCTGATTGATTTCAATACAGATTAGCTATAATTTTTAAGTCTCTTTCATCAATCCCTGTCCTCTTCAGCACTTCCATCATTTGTTTATGCCTGACTCTATCGAAAGCCTTCTTGTAGTTAATCAGGCATGCAAAAACATTACAGCTGACATCTCTACATTTCTGAAACAAGATTTGCACGCTAAATAAAGCTTTCCTCGTTCACAAATCCAAACTGATTGGGCGCAATTTGTTCCTCGCATTTTTGGTAAATTCTTTTGTGGATGACCTTTAACAACAGAAATATATATATATATATATATATATATATATAATATATATATATAATATATATATATATATATATATATATATATATATATATATATATATATATATATATATACCTATTATAAAGGATTTTTAAATAAATTTTTAATACATGGTATACAGCCAACTACAGGAACGTAGATTCCTTGTGGACTTTAACAACAGCTTCAGCAGATGGCTCATTAGGCTTATTGTCCTATAATCTTCACAAACTTTTGCTCCTGGTTTTTTGGGCAATGGTACGAACTCCGATTTGAGCCACTCTACTGGTATTTTTCCTGCCTTGTATATTTCATTAAATATATCAGTTATTATTTTTATTTGTTCTGAATTTTCTTCAACGGTGGGCTCTTGTACTGTTCTAAGGTCATAGAAAAGTTTCCTCAAGTATTCTTCCCATACTTTCTTTTATATTCTTTGGTTATGGCACGATTGCATTCATTATCTGTTATTTTTCTGCTGTTGCGTTTTCGAAACTTTTCAGCTATTTCCTTCACCTTTCGATGAACATTGAAGTTATCATATCGACTCTGATACTCTTCTATTTCTTGACATTGTTCTGTTTTTTGTTTCTCTTTGGCTTCTCTTATTTTTCTTCTGACGATGGTATGTATTCTCTTATATTTTTGGAGATTTTCTTTGTTTTTTTTTCTATGATCCATAAGCTCAAGTATTTCATCGGTCATCCACGATTTGCGTTTCTCTGTGTCTTTCTTCAGGTGTTGTTATTTTATTTCTCCCACTGTTTCTTGTATGATGGTCAGACTTTTTTCTATAGTTTCTGCATTTTTGCATGTCAGCACCCTTGTATTAAGGTTTCCACTCACCCTCAGTCGAACATTGGGATCTTTCAGTTTTCTAAAATCATACTTCTTCATCGACTTACTTGTAACCTTCTTCATTCTGACTTTGAAATTACCTACAACTGGTACATGATCAGAATTTAGGTCTACCCCGGGTATGTTTTGATAGATATGCAGCTGTTCCTATACCTCTTATTTACTAGAATGTAATCAATCTGATTTCTTACAATCTTTTTCACAGTATCCTATGGAGATTTTCAGGTATACAGTTTCCTTGGGTGTAGCTTAAAGAAGCTAACATTAAGATGACAATATTAGATAATGCTGTCTTTACAACCCTGCGTGGGTCCTAGCCTCCTCAAGAATTTTTCTCCAGTCGTTCCTGTTCATTGGCTTCCTCCGCCAAGCACGTATTCCCATATTTCTCATGTCTTCATCGATGTTATCAAGGAACCTTATTCTGGGTTTTCCTCTTCTTCTCTGACCAATGGGTCTATCAAGGAGCGTTTTTCTAGCTGGGTCATTTTGTTCCATCCGAATTACATACCCTATCCACCTCAGACAACCTATCTTAATATGTTTTACGATATCTGATTCGTGGTATATTCAATAAAGTTCGAAGTTGTATCGTCTTCTCAACACTCCATTGTCATTCACTGCTTCATAGATTCGCCTTAGTACTTTCTTTCGATACATTCTAACCTATTTTCATTACTTTTTGTTAGAGTTCAGGTCTCTGAACCATAGGTTAGGACTGAGCGTATTATTGTTTTGTAGAGTTTTAAGTTTTATTTTTGTATTTCTCGGTATATTTGTGGATTTAAGGAGGAGATTGAGCCCAAAATAACATCTGTTGACCGTGTAAATTCTGCGGTTTATCTCTGTGGTAGTATTATTTTTAGTGTTAAGGAGCGTTCCCATGTATACAAATTCATTCACTTCTTCGATGACGTCGTTTTCTATAACAGGTGATCGTAGGATTTGTGGTTGCGTGCCCATTTTCATATTCTTCATTTTTTTGGTGTTTTTTTTGTCAAACCCATTTTTGTAACTGATTCTTTTAATAATACATACGTCCCTCGTACAACGTTTTTCTTTCTTCCAACAATATTAATATCATTAGCATAGGCAAGGATTTGCACTGATTTATTATATATTGAACAAATGGTTGTGATTTGTGACATACGTATTACTTTTTCCAGAGCCAGATTGAACAGTCTACAGGAGAGAGGGTCTCACTAGCGCCGCCCTTTATTCGTTTTAAAAGGTTCAGACAATTTCCCCTGAATTCGTATTCTACATTCAACTTTTTCAAGAATTCGTTTTGTTAAATTTACCAACTGATTTGTTATTCCTAAATCTTTCATTGCTTTGAACATTTCTCTTCTGTTCACAGAGTCATAGGCTGCTTTGTAATCTATAAATATGTGATGAGTATCAATGCAATATTCCAGTGTTTTTTCTAAAATTTGTTTCAAGGTTGCAATCTGATGAATTGTTGATTTACCACGTCTGAAACTAGGCTGGTATTTTCCTACTATCCGTTCTGCATATGGTGTCATACGATGACATAGTATTTCATTTTGATATAGCGTAAACTCTCTGTGGTTAGATCATTCAAAGATATCTCCTTTTTTGTGTAGTATTCCAATATTCTAATCATTGGGGGAGATTTCTGTGTCCATATTTCTTTTATAAGCTATTGTAATTCGTCATTATGGTATCGTGGCCACCTTCTTTATATAGTTCAGCTGGGAGATTACCCCGGGTGATTTGTTTCTGGCTAGTTTTTTAACTGCATCTGTAACTTCAGGAATCGGTGGTGGTTTCTCTTCTCGTCTGTTGCCGTTACTTCATCTCTTTCGTCCTAAAGGATTTCTTCTTCGTCCTCTCTATTAAGTGCCTAGTTATAATTAAGAGCTAAGTATATCGGTAAGAGTAAAGTATCTTTACATTTTATAATATCGAAAATTGTTATTATAAATAGTTGATAATAATTAAAAACTATGTTACAATGTGCAATCTTGTCCTTTTAATTAAAAAACAATTTTTGGCAAATTTTTTTCAAATTACCGATACTCAACATCATTTTTATTTTTTACACATATGATAACTCTGTTATTATTCATTTTACGAAAAAAAGTTATTTTATATAAAAGGCTTTGCGGTAAGTTAAACCGAAGTTGCAATCATCAGGTATCAAATCTTATCAATTTTATACGAAGTATATAAAAAAATACGAATTTTACTCAAGAGTAAAGTACCTTTATATTTCTTAATATCGAAAATTTGTATAATGAAACGTAATGTTAAATTGAAAACTATCTTATAATAAATATGTAATTACATACTTACAAATATAAAAAAATTTTTAAATTTTTCCCAAATTAAATCTCCCAGAAAAATGAGGAGCCAGTAAAATTAATAAATACAAATAAGAACAAACAAATTAAAAAACTTTTATTGTTTTTGAAGAATAACTACTTTTTTCCAAAAATATTGACTTACATGATATATGTTAAATGTCCACTGAAAATAAAAAAGCATAAGTGACTATCCTTATGACTTAAGTTAAACATCCACACGAAATAGAACAAACTAACTATTTACATATTGTTTAATAGATATATTCTTCAGCATAGATCGCTTAATTCTGAATCGTTTTCTCTTGCTGATGCAGCTCTTGTTTGATTTATTTTTGGCAACTTTCTGTAAAATGAGTGATACTGTGGTGGAATAAATTTCATTTGATCAAACATGTCTGTGTTTCTTTTTAATTACATTCTGATTTACGCTCAGAATAACAAGGATTTTGAACTACATTATCCAAAATTTGAGGCCTTCCCTTTAATGCTAGTTTTGAAATATCAATTTCGTCGAATTCAAACACTGATTCTACTAATGTTTTTTTTTACAAAATATAGAGTTTGGTTTATGTTTGCTCTAACGTAACCATTTTATTTGTTACCAGTTTACTTTTTGGTCATTTAGAATCATTTTTCCGTTGGTAATACAATCTTCAAATTTGTTGTTGATAAAAATTTTTCTCCCTTCATTTTATTGATCATAACGAACTTTGGTTTTTAGCATTTTTTACTATATTAATATATTAATACAGTCATGTAAACCATAAATGAATTCTTTCTTTTTCATTTTTTTTTCAATGACACCAAAATCATTTGTAGACAGCTATGTCCTGACACAAGAAATTTTTGATCAATATAATCAACATTTTCTTCAAATCAACATCAACATCAACTTTTCTACATACATATATTATACATTTTTTAATGGTAAAGTCTGGATGTAGGTATCTGCTGTTAGGTGTATCAGATCTTGTGTAATGGCTTTGTTATGCCGAAAATAACTCTATATGCTTTTTTTTTTTACTTTTGACACATCAATTTTATTACTTGGTGCTCAAAGACCCCTCTTGTCAATAGTTCCTGATGCTTCCGAACAGCAACATACTTTATAGATTCGATGATCACTAACTTGAAGTGTGTCCATAAAGAACCTTTTGCAGACACAGTACGTTTAGTTTTAAATGAAATATGGCAAACTACATAAAGCTCTAAAATCAGCAGCGTTGCCTCATACTAGGTAATTGTGATGTTCTGATCTCCTCCGACACCTTAGATTCTTGGGCTCAACGCAAGGTTTATGCATCTCCGTCCGTAGATTTTTGTTTTGCTTACGTATACCTGGTTCATTTCTTATAACATAAACTCAATAAAAATACATGGACCATAATAAGGCGGTGTATTTGTATCGGTTTTTAATAATGTAAACAATTTTTTGTAGTTGAATTAAAAATAAAAGGGTATTTTCTTTCCTCATCTTTTTCTGGTGACACTTCTTGAGTGTAACATTTTCTAAAATTTTTGAGGCATAACAAGCAAAAATTTTAAACAATATTATGAACTGACTGTACGCAAAGAATTGTTCTCTCCAGAATTACCACTATAAAGCCATTTTACCATTTGAACCTTTTACTCGGGCGTATAAAAGACATGTTGTTTACAAGAATAAATATTAAAAATCTACGCTCTTATTGCTTTAAACAACCACTGTATAATGACATATTATTGGAGACGGGACAACGGAGGTTCGTGGAAAGTCGACGGCACGCAGTGTTGCCATTTATACTATGTATATCTATACTGAAATAATTTTTAATTGAAGGTGATTACTTGGCAACATCGCACTTAACGAAGTTCTTAACGATAACTTTTCAACGAAATCATATTCCACTTATCAATTTTGCAGAGGCGTACCAAAGAAATGTTAATTATTTATTTAAACACATAAGTAATTAATTAAATCTAAGATCGATATATTTATTAAATTATCATGTGTCTTTTAATAGGTATCTTATTCTTTCCGTGCGTAACTATGGTAGGGGTACCCTGAAACAATGCCAGCGTGCGTATCGGCGAAATATGACAAAATTTTACGCATACATTTTATCAAAAATGGGTGCAAATACATATTGCGTATTTAATTGTGCTAATAATAGCAGAAATAGTAAGTAGTTTTTATAGGTTTCCAAAGGTTACATATAAATTAGAGAAAAGAAAAAGATGGATTCGTGATATTAATATGAAAAAGTAAATATAACATAATTTCATTTTTATGGTTTCATATTCATAAATCGTCCAAAGAAAAATCCAGGAAAAAATAATAAATCCAAATTTGTCTCAAGTTGTAACAACAGATACTTCTTCGTGCTGCTTCGTGCTCAGAAGTAATTCAACATCAGTCTGACTAATATTTATATAATATAAAAGTCAACCATGGAGGCAAGTCATATATTGAAGTTTTTTCCATCTTTTTTGATAAAAAAGTAATTGAGAGCATTCTATATTTTACAAATATTTATGCATCGCAGAATATCCGTCACGATTTTGAAATGAATAACATAGATTTAAAAGAAATATTAGCATATGTATATTATCTGGTTCACACTCTGCTTCAAGTTGATATGCATTGGTTAAAGGATGAAGATAAAGAAGTGCACATTTGCAATTTGCTTTACCAGATGAAACTACATTCGACAATATTGGCCACATTACAAAAAGAGACAATAGTACAAGAATGTAGAATGTGCAAAAGTAATACTATGTATTTATGTAAAAGATGTAGAATGCATCTACACTCCGAATGTTTCGAAAATTTTCTTTTTCTAAACGTGCCCATCTTCTAGAGATGTTGGTGACCACATTGACCCATCTTGTTTTATTCACAGCAGCTCACATAGATCAGTTGATGTTAGACCAGTCCATTTATTAAGATTTGCCAGCCAGTATATACGCCTACATCCAGGGCCTCTTTTACTCTTAATCTTGCCCTGTAGAATCAACTGTAGAAATCGGTATTTATCATTACGCATGATGTGGCCGAAGTAACCCAATTTTCTGTTTTTTAAGGTGTTAATAATTTATTTGTCTTTTCTTAGCCTCTAGAGAATAGTTATGTTACTTGTGTGATGTATATCGGTAGCACCACATCTCAAATGCCTCCAATCGTTTTATGGCATCTTTTGTAAGGCTCCAACTAAAGACGTGCCATCTAAGAATTCTTAAATCTGTTGAAAGAGCTGCTGGCTTTTTCAATACGAGTTTTTACTTCGTAGCTGTGATCCCAAGTATCCTTATATCTCCAACAAAATGATGAAATGGAATGAATATTGATAATAGCCAGTCGATAACTCTAATAGCGAAAATTTTCACATTAAAATTTAATTTACATTTAAGATACATGTTCTTTTATTAAAAATTGTACTGTTTTCCTTGAAAATGAGAAGAAAAATCTTTTTGGTTGTAAATTATTATTAATTTATGTGTTTTTATTCCAATCTAATAAATTAATTGTCAAATTTTTCTTTGTACATTGAGCGTCCGTTGATGGGTTAATACTATATAAAGAATAAACTTGCCTCAAATTTACTTTACTTACCTCAAAACTATTTTAAAGTTAATAATAAAGTTTATTTAATAAATGTATTGTCAAGAAATAGAACACACTATGCCTATGCACATATATAATGTTCAAAGAGTAAACTAAGCTAACATATCATATTTCTCTCATTAACATTCTTTCTAAGAACGTAATATATATATATATATATATATATATTTATATATATATATATATTTATATATATATATATATATATATATATATATAATATATATATATATATATATATATATATATATATATAGACCACCAAAATATTGATAAGTTTACTGATGTTTTAAACTATTCAAAAAACTTGTCTTAATATACACTCGTGAATCGCACCAATTTATATTGTTACGGAGGTAAATTTTATGAGACTATATTACTTTTACACTTATTTATATGGGCGAAGCATACACAATAAAAATGACCCCGGTAAGAATTTATTGCTGACATTTAACATGGTTACCATTACCGTTTAGTTCAATTTGTAGATTAGTCACCTTTAATTGAAAATTGTCCGACTATAATCTAAAACTTCATGTACTGTATGTTTGTTGTTGTTAAGAAATATTTATATTATATTGCTTTTGGAACCCTGGAGAGAAAACATCGCCTTGCACAGTTACAATCCGTGTTTTTGAATATTTTAACTATCACAATATTGCCATTTCTATTTACATACTGTGTGCCACAACTTTTTTTTTATTTATTAAATGTCCTTTTCCATTTATTTTTATTCTTCTTACGCTTTCTTTCTAGAACTTTATCTTACCCATTTTCTTTAACATCTTCCAAATCATTTGCGAACGTCCTCTTAATTTGTTACATTTTCTTGAGAAGAATCTAAAAAACGTTAAATTTATAGTTGAATTTCAATAACAAATTAATCTAAAACTGTCATAAACCTTAACTCACGTACGTAATATTACATACAATTTTGATGTTAGAATTTAATTAATAAATACTTACGATCATTAAAAGAAAATTTTTAATTTTAGGTAACGAAGACTTTAACAGAATCATACAAGCACAAGAAAGCGAGATGATCCTGCTTTATAAATGGAAAGACCTTGTAGAAGGTTTATTACCTCCACCTGGCACCAGAGGTAGAAGGTTTTGCTTTGCGGGATCGAAAAATCAACAAGAAATTGCACATACTCAATATACAGTCAGACAGTTAGAGTATATAGGTATGTTGCTCAACAAAATGTTGGTTGTTAAACAGAATATATTGAGGGTAAGTGTTCTGATTCATAGTAAATACAAAATCTTTAAGATCTTTCTAAATATCTTTTTTGTTTTTCTGGTATTCTTAATCCTGGTTGGATTTAGGCCTTCTGATATTTAATCTTTGATATAATTAAATTTTGTTTCTCAGCCATTTAGAAAATGTGTATCCAATAAGAAAAAAATAGCTTTTGCGGCCAAAATATTCCTTTATTTTTATCTTGTAGAACAGTGGTTGTTGCCAACATTCTATCATCTACGTACCACGTGTAGGTTTTTTGTAAGTGTTTTTTGTCTAATTGTTTTAATATGACTAGGGGTAATGTAACATATTTCTCCACCAATTTTTAAGTTTATTAGAAACTTACGTATTTTTTTGAGTGTTTGCCATTCACCATCTGTTATTTGAAAATCATTCAATTCGATGACAGATGTGCAAAATATATTAATGTCAGGTCTCACATTTTAAACAACTCCAATTATATCACGTGTGGAATTCTATCTCGTTGGACAGTCGAGTATGGGATTCAGATTTGATGGCACGTAAGCTCCTTCACAACCAAGCTGAAACTTGCTCTTCAATATCTCACTTCTTTTTATTTTACTGAAAGTACTGCGTAATTTGGTTATAGCATTAATTATAAAACACTACCACTACCCCTGGTGGTGGTTTATAATCAATGGTTATAGCTATACGTGAGTCAGCAATATTTGGCGCATATTTTTTATCTTCCTCAGTTTCGTCTTCATATGCTTCATACTGCTGTTTTTGTCCGTTATTGTCAGTTTTACTATGTAATGCTAGGGTCTTTAATAGATCTTGTACACCAAGGTTTGAAATGTGAGCAAAGCACCGGAAATGTTGATTGTCTGAATCAAAGTATGGCAGGTGTTTGTGCAGTTCATACATAAATTTGATAGTTGCAGTTGCGTTGTCGATATTTTATTTTTACGTTGTAATTATGATCTCTGAGTACGTGTCAAATGTGTCAAGTGTTCTTTTAATGAATATTTTGATTCACTATGTATGTTTATGGTATTGTCCGTAATGTGCATTCTCTAAGCATATACACGAACTACTATACTCCCTTAACTCACACTCAGTCCTAACTGCAAGATGCAAGAGTCTCGCAGGTTTGGTCTTGTTCTTTCTCAAATCTTGCACGGTCAGTCTTGGTCTTGGTCTTGCTAAAATTAATCGGTCTTGGTCTTGGTCGTGGTCTTGCGAAAACTCAAGAGTAAGATCAAGACTGGAAGATCAAAACCGATTTTAGGCAATACTACTTCTGAGGATTCGGCTTTCTGTTATCATCTTTTATGTTCTTGTTACACGATGACTTGATCTAGTTGGTTTCAGTACTTTCCAGTTGATGCTAGCCAGGTATATTTGTAGATGTTTTTATGCTAAAACTCTGGAAACTTTGGTCTTACTATTAATAAACTTTTTATATTTGCCAGGTTAATTAGTTTCTGTCCGTTATTGATGTTATTTTTATGTTTATTCTATTTTATCTTTAAGAATATGGTAAAATATTTTTCTATATTTTTATAAAAAAACAATTTTTTTCTTCATCTTCTTTATCTTCATTAAGTGCGTGAATATTCAGAATACTTAGAAAACTATCTTCCATTTTTATTCTTGTACTGCATATTATTACTACGTTTATCCACTTAATAGTACCAAAGAAGCCGAACGAAGTTTTTTGCCTCCATCCTTAACCTAGAAGTTCATCGGTGGTATAGTCCCGAAACAGTGTGGTCTCTTTTTTGTAGGCCCAGCAATTCAGAATACTTTAACAGTTCGATGGTTCTTACTTGACAGTGGGTTTTTCTTACATGTATTGAATATGAGTATTCTAATTGCGGTGTACACCGCATGGATTTCAAGAGATGCCGGTCCTTCACGTTTTGTCGTGTGGTCGAGCACACACCCCACGAGGTGTATAGGAACACCGTCGGAGTGGCAACTTCGACGTTGGTGCTACGCCTCGTACGTTATCTTTCTCGGAAACAATCTTAAGTCTTATGAAGACGTTGGTCATTTACGTCGAGAAGGTTTCTAACGACGAACCGCGACTTCAGCTCGGCCACAGAGTAAGGAGCGGTTCCAAATTTACCTGGCACTTTCAGCTAACAGAATCCACCGAGGAACCTATAGCTACCTACGAAAGGAATGGTGAAACGAATATTTAAACAAAAAGAAACGGTTAATGCAAGTAAACAGTAACAAACTAATGTTAAGGATAAGGATATCGGTATATCTCGCAACAATAATAAAAAACAAAACAGAGATAAAAGGTGGAAGCCAATCATATTTCTGTTGGTCATATTGGACTCGTTGATCATCATCAGTACGGTGCAGCCAAATTATAACAGAAAAAAGTTAACTTGGGAAATGATTACTGCAGGAGCAATGCAGGCAATAATATCGGAAGACTTACATCTCTTACATCAACAGCTAGTATATACAAGAAGAAAGCTACACCTATCTAAGAAAATAAAAGCCAAAACGTTAAGGACTATTGGTAAAAGTTATATAATAAAGTCTGGAATAGAGCTAGCTCTATTACATAGCCTATCTCGATAAAAAATGTACAATGCCGTCAAGGTTATTCACAACAGTAACTAACAAATATTAGATTTAAATAATGAAAAAAATGGATTTACTAAAAAACGTTATATTTTTAGACCAACTATAATTTTAAATGTTACATAATGTCGTTGGTCTAGCGCCGGAGTTCCCAACCAGGGGGGCATGCCCCCCAAAGGGGGCATAAAGAGATGTCAAGGGAGGCGGAAGACGTTTGCGATTTTAGAAAGAAAAAAAAATAATCAAACAACATTTACAAATAATATTACAATGTAACGTTTAATTTACACGGATAAAATTAATGAAATTAAATATGTCATTAACCGTTTGAAAACCCGACACCAACGTCGCGTCGTCAATCGCAGTTTATATAAGTTTCGACAAGCCACTACATGAAATCCGCGCGCAACCCCTCCGCACCGATTCCGCATAACGTTCATTAGGAATTAATAGGATTAGATCATAGGTAGATAGAAGAAAATAGTTGAGTACCTACCGGACGTGCATGAGCATCTGTGACATTCATTCGCGTAAATTTACGAAAAATTTGACGTTTCGGTATCAATTTGTTGCTGAGAAATTAGTTTGAGTGTGTATAATTATTGTGTTTCACTGTTAAAAGGTAAGGTTGTGTATTTACAAACTACAGCTGTCATTTTTATTTAATTTACTAAATTATTGATTGAGCTAAGATGCGTTCGTAGATCGATCATTGGATCTTTTTTAACACATTACAATCAAACCTACGCGGCGAATTAATTTTGAAACGTTAAATACATTACGTTATTAAGACAAATGGGCATTTATAAATAGTAATTACACGTAGGTATTTTGCTTGTTTATTTATTACTGTTTTATTGTTATAGGTTGCAAAATGGCAGCGAAAAAAAGAAAATTTTCCGAAGATTATATTAAGTTTGGATTTACCTTCATAGAAAAAGACGAGTTACAGTTACCTCAGTGTGTGATATGTATGAAAGTTTTAAGTAATGATAGCATGAGGCCCAATCGCCCTGAAAGACATTTGAAGGTACAACATCCTACTCTGGTTTTGAAGACGCAAGGGTTTTTTTTTTCTAAAGCAGAATCACTCAAGCGGATGAGATTGGATAAATCGGGAAGTTATCACAAAGGTGTATCGCAGCATCTCAAAGCTTCATTTGAAATAGCTTTTATGATAGCAAAGTAAAAGAAACCTCATACTATTGGTGAATAATTAATAAAACCGTGTGTTCTAAAAGCCACGCAGATAATTTTAGGAGAAGATGCAGAGCAAAAAATGAAATCTATTTCTCTTTCGGATAATACAGTCAAGCGTAGAATCGATGATATTGCAGCAGACATAAAGTCACAAATAATCAACAAAGTAAAATTATCGCCATTTTTTGCAATTAGTTGCGATGAATCCACCGACATCGTTAATTGTGCACAGTTAATAGTGTATGTTCGTTACATCGGCGGAGATATCATTGAAGAAGAGATTTTGTACTCCCAATCTTTGGCAGCAGGTACTACTTCTGAGAATATATTTAATTCAATATCAAATTTTGTTGAAAAACATGACTTTGCACAGATGGCGCACCTGCAATGATAGGTGTACGATCGGGATTAGCTAAAAAGCTCAAAGAAAAAAATCCCGAAATGGTTAGTACACATTGTGTTATTCATCGGCAAGCTTTGGCTTCCAAAACATTACCACAGACATTACGCCAGACTTTGGACTCGGCTATAAGGATTGTAAACTACATTAAGAGCAGCGCTTTGAACAGTCGTTTATTTACTTTACTTTGCGAGGATCTCGATTCTGATCACAAAGTTCTTCTGTTCCATACAGAAGTACGCTGGCTATCCAAAGGCAACATGTTGGCTTGCCTTTATGAATTGAAAGAAGAAGTAATTCTTTTTCTCGAGTTCAAAGAAAAACACGATTTCTTCACAATGTTCAAAGATGACACATTTCAATAGAGGTTGGCTTATTTGGCTGACATATTCGATGCCTTGAATGAACTAAACTTAAAACTTCAGGGCAGTAACGGCACTATAATAAGCAATTATGATTATATTCAGGGGTTCATATCAAAGCTTCAACTATGGAATCAAAAAATCTCTTCTGAAAATGTTATGTCTTTTTCTCGGCTGTTCGAAGCAATTAAAAATAATATACTTGACGCAAATTTAAAAGCTGACATAAAAACTCATTTGCAAGCGCTGAAAGACGAATTTCGAAGAAACTATCGAGACATCAATTCAGAGTCACCAATATGGCGTATGACAAGAAATCCATTTGTTGTTGATGTGTTCCAATTACCAGAAGAAATTCAGGAAAAAATTCTAGATATGATGGCTGACTCGTCCATGAAAGATGACTTCCATCTCTTGACATTGGAGAAATTTTGGATTAAAAGATTGCCTGTTAATTCGAAGGTTGCCTCTCTTGCTTTACAAATACTAGTTTCTTTTTCTTCAACTTACTAATGTGAGACAGGCTTTTCTGCTCTAGTTTTAACTAAAACTAAACAGCGAAATCGTCTTGATGTCGATGGCGACCTGATGATACCTCTGGCAAAAACAGATCCTAGAATCAACCAAATAGTACAGAATATGCAATCCCAAGTGTCTCATTAATATTAACTTTGTTAAATTTAATTTTTTTGATAAAAAACATGTACTAGTTTATTTAAACTTTTAAAATTTGTTTATTAGAATTAAAATAACATTTTAAGTATATAATGTGCGTTTTTTGTTGTATTTATTAAAAAAGTAAAGAAGGGGCATGAAAATTTAATTTATAGTCCGGGGAGCCCCAACAAAGAAAAGGTTGGGAAACCCTGGTCTAGCGCTTCTTCTTCTTTGGGTGCAGTGTCCGTATTCAGACGTTGGCCGTCATCATGTTTACAATTTCCTGCAACCTTTCTCTGTCGACTGCTGCGCGAAATAATTCTTCTACTGTCTAGCGCACAGAGGTGCTAAGTGAAAAATCGCTAATTCGAGTAATTGCGAAAACAAAGTTTATAACATAATATAAAGTCAAATAAATTTTGTTTCCAGCGATTTATTTGTTTTTGGTAAACTATACACAATTGTTTGATAATGCGATTTAAAAAAATTAAAATAAATATCATAGTTGCTTTAGAAAAAACATATTTTCAAAACAAAAGTTTCACTTAACTCATATGTGGTACTAGGTAATTTAAATTCTCAAACAAAACCTCTTTAAAAATAATTGTATTAAAGATTAGTCTATCTCCTTGTGTACTGCTAACTCCGTTGAATCCGATGTCGATGGAAGACTTACAATGAAATCTCTGTACTCTTCGGGAATAATTTTTTTATTGAGTAAATAAACAAGGTCTTCGTTTAGGATATTTTATCTAAAGGATATTTAGATTTTAGCTGTACAAAAGTCCAGTTCTTTGTTCGGCCGAATCGTTGTCTGCTTTGTGTAATATCAAGTTCCAAAAAAGTTTCTGATGATAGATCGTACTTATATTGAATTGTAAATGCCTTTTCTTTCTGAAATCGCAGCCACTTGATTTTAAACCATTCAACGTTGTCCCCAACACAATTTACAGTACTGTTTGAGTTCTTTAAATGAATAACTTGGTATGGTCTAGGTTTCATTCTAGCAGCTGAAATCAATGGACACCACTCCTGAGTGTTTAAATTTTTTTATGTGCCCGAGCCCTCCCGACTGTAGAGTGCATTGAATCCGCTTCCAGGTACGAATGACCTGATTCCATAAATTTTAAGTCAATGATTTAGAGATTATCAATTGTATTGACGGCATAGAGCATCGCTGTGGCAATGTTTTTATTTCTGTTTTGACCTCCGCATGTCAGAAAAGGAAGCTATGTGGCTTACAGTTTTGGGTAGGTCTAGTAGATATTTAAGCAGACATGACCCAATCTCAGAACTACCTTTGCTACCATGAGTTTCATCCCAAACATAGCAATAACTGTCTCGAGTAGATCCATCATAAATTGTAAAATTGTAAACATTTAGATGGCTCTTGTAATATATCTGAGAATCACCAGCAAACGAAACGGATAGAATAGCTTGCAGATCGAATGTTATTGCTCTAAATGTATTTCCGAACGTGGCTACTGCCATTTTTATCGTCTTCTTTCATATCCATCTACTGTTTTTCGGCTTTTTTTTTATGCTTTTCATACTCTTCTCTTAAGGGATCTTTTTCTTTGGCCTGCTTGAATGCATTACACACTGAACACTGATCCTTTTTTCTACGATAAAAGGCAAGAGTTGGTCCAAAATCATGAACAATACTTTGGTATACAAACTTTGAGACCGGACTTAAACTATTAGAAGTGCAAAAGTGTTTATATAATCGGTACATGATGGAAATGTTTAAATCTGCATTTAGATATTTTTTAGTTGAATCACGCCTGCAGTAATGCGACTGAATTCTTGGAAATGAGTTAATATGATCCTTAACTTGCTGCTGTTGTATCTCAGCAGTTGCATTGTGGGGTTTGCTATTCTGTCTTTTATCATAGCCGACAAAAATTCCCTTATTCATCATTCCTTCAACACACTTCTCGACGACTTTTTTTTAACACTAATTCTTAACTCTTTTACAATTGATCGTTTCCATTCCTTTTTATTGGCTTTCTGCGGCGACGTTTTTTTGGTATTTCATTTGGTTCCTCATCTTTTGGCTTATTTTATCAACATTTTCAGATTCAGTGCTTTCTTCTGACGGATGATAAGGACTTCTCGATGAAGCATAGAGATTATATTCATCAAGATCACCACCATTATATGAGTCAAGTTCTTGAATCTGGTGATTAATATTTTCATCACACCAATTTTCGTTTGTTTCATCAGTTTCCTGTGCTTGATTTAGAATAATAGTTTCTGTTATATCAGTTTCTACATTACCTGATACTCCTTCAGTAGTTTTTCCAATGCCGGAGTTATTGTGGCAACTGAAATAAATAATTATTTTTAAGTAAAACAAGATGGTTTTTCAGTCGACACGTTACTATACCTTTAAGCTCTTTTCCTACATCATCTAACGCCATCTGTAGTATCTTCTCCGATCGGGACGCCATAATTATAATTACAATTATTTTATAATACTTTCCATAAATCAAATAATAATTTTGCAACTATCACTGTCAAATAACCTCAAAATGCAAAAGAAGCATGTGTTCACTTCACTCATTTGTAATTATTGCACAAGAAACACAAAGGTACTAAGTGCTCTTCCAACCTTTGTGTTAGATTCCTACAATTTATTAGTACTTACCACTTTTGTTAGATGGCGATAGCAAATTTAAAATTATAATTATCAGTTAGCTCGAGTGTGCATATGAAACTCCTTGCTAGTCTTAATTTCGAAATGCATTTAACTCATTTTGCCAAAAAAGTCACTTAACACCTGTGTGCACTAGACCGACGATGTCCAATTGTTAATACTGTTATAATATAACCATTTTTTTAGGTTGATCATACAGTGGAAGATATTTTAAATAATCAAAATTACCACCATGATCATCCCTTGGAAGACATAATATTTATATTAGTAACAATTATGGACCAGGCTAGAGACCAATACTTATCCAACCAAACTAATCCTGCGATCTTAAAAAATAGACTAAAAATTAAAAGCAATTTTAATAATCACACTTCTAGATTAGTCGACATGATGAGGAAAGATAAAGAATTGATTTCTTTGGTTACATTCGAAGATGATCTTTCTTTAGTAAAAACAATTCTCAAATGGTTGTACAGGGGAATGGATCAAAGTAAAAGGTATCTGGGACCGATTTTAAGACCATACCTGAATAATATTTTTGCTTCTTCGCACGCTATATCTTGGCACTTAGAATCTATTAAAGACAGAATAAGTAACGACGAGCTTGCAGCTTTAGGGTCCTTTGCAGAACTTGTCAATTCCGGAAAAATAACACCAGCGCAAGGTCTTATTGATTCAGTTAATAAAAATTGGTCTTGGGCTAAAAACATGCTTACTATGGTACAGAAAAATACTTTAAGGGTTATTTACATCTCTGAAAGAGGAAGAGTTTACCGGCATATTTTGTCTCTTCCATCTTATCAGAGAAAAAATGTTGAAAGTGGCAGTAAAACCTTGGAATCGCCAAACGATAAGAAAGAAATCAGAAGACAGAAAACATTGCCGAACAGAAGTTATTTTAACTCAATTTTAAATGAAAGTAAGTATATATAAGTACTAATTTCCATTTACATTTTAAGGTTTTTATTATATATGTTATGACCATAATATCAAAAACCAATTTCTTTTTTTTATATTAAAAGAGGTTACTTAAACATATAAGAAAAATAAATGTGTCTTACCGATCTATCTATTTTATTTTACTATATGAAATACAATATATCTAATTACTTTTTCGTTCCTTAAATTTAACTAAACCTAATAATATACTATGAAAAAATGCTATACAAACTATGGTTTGTTTTTAACCAGGAGGAGTAAACTGAAAAGACAGATTTACACCCAAGAAAGTTACTAGAAAAGTCACCAAATATATATTTTTTTGGTCGTTTATCTCGGCCTTGCGGTAATCCAGTAATCGATTCTAACCTAACTTTGTTTATGTTTGAATAATAATTTTTTCCAATTCACTTCCAATGTATATTTTTTTGTTTTTCTAATCACAATAAAAAAATGTTGGATTGTTATGAAGAAGTTGAAGAATTTTTAGAGTTCATTATCACATTGTAGAAGAAAATCGTCCGGAACGTATACGAAAGCGATATATTCTTGATAAAATTATATCTAATCTCCAATGGGATTTTACAATACATATTTCATCAGCTCATTAACTTAAACAAAAAATATTGTATGCTACCTTATAGGAATATAACCAGTTTTATGGGATTGTCCATTTTTCAAATATACAGATATAGACTTATGTTCATACATATTGTTTAGGACATCTTGTTCATCACTGTTCCAATCTGCTTATATTCCTTAATTGTTCTGTAAATAGTTGAATTTGCAACACCTAAAATTAGCACATTATTTAGTAAGTCTTGATTTTAAGAATAACTATTCTGCAAAACTATTCCGTTGCCTGTTTAATTTTTGCTACCATGGCTGTTATTTTTATTCCAGGATTATCAATTTTTATTGGTTTGTACATGTTTATATTGCATTGTTTTTCATTTCATGATAAATAACCCAAATCTACTCGGTGTCTTTTAAATGAGGAAGGATAATTACAACTAGTACTGGCACAGCCACCTTTACTTCCGGTGGCTGTGGTACTGGGCATTGAATCCATATTGTTATCTTAATAACACTAATATGTCGCTAAATAGTTCTGAAAAGAACTGTTTTTTTTATATAAATGCAAACAAAAAATCTAAAAATTAAAGGAATACCGCAGAAAATACAAAAAAATCGTTGATATAAATTTTAAATTTTAAAATTTCATAAGTGTCAGTAGTGTCAAAATGTCATAATTGAGTTGAGTAAACTTGTCTGCGGTTGGACCAATTACAAACAAGCATTGGCGTGGTAAATTTGAATCATGATACTATGACCACAGAATAATAAACAACCAGAAAGGCCACTCTCAGATGCCGCCTTTGAAGTTTTTCAGCACGCGCGCCATGTTTTAGGAGGACACAAACATATGATTTGTGAGGTTATGCAATTGTTTACATTTATGTTTAATTATATTATATTTAAAACTGTTACTATAATTGTATAGTATGTCTATGATTGCCGTAAGTCAAATAAACCTGTTTTTTTTTCCATGCACACCACATAAACAACACTGGTTCCCTTTAAAATCCTCGTAAAACATGGCGGAACGTCTGCGCGAAGGAGATGCGCGTACTTAATTTTCCGTGGAGAGTGGGCATTCTGTATGTTTATTATTCTGTGCTATGACTATAAGATAAGATATTGCGCATGTTTTTGTGACGTCATTGGAGACTTGCACGTTCGAAATGTCAGTTTTTGTATATATCAATAAATAATCTTTAATAAATAGTTTGGAGATATCCTTATGTGTACGATTATTGTAATTATTAAACCTCTTAACTTATTTTCGTCTAGTAATTTCATCACAGAATGCATACAAATCTCATTTAACTTTAACAAGAATTCAAATTCTAGTCTCCAATGACGGCATGCGCGAACCCGACCGATTTTGAGCTACGGAAAGATCCTATCTTGTTATTCATAGTATCATGATTTGAATTACTCCTGGTTAAAAAACAAACCATAATAACATGCAACCTTTCCACTCATCTGTTTGCATACCTCTATCTTCCATTGCACCAATTACTTCTTGTCTCTAAGATCTTCTTGTTCTAAGCCTTTTACCGCGATTCGTGAGGATTCACTATTATATTCGCTTAGATACAAAAATCAGAATCCCAGAATAAAGCATCACAACTCACAAAGCTGAGGTCTAGTAAATGACAGAATGTTTAAAAAAGATGTTACTATCAATGAAAATGCGGTTTAAAGGCTAACACTTCACGAAAAAGTGGGAAATGACAGGATAAGGAATAAAATTGGTATTGGGTAACCAAATAGATTATATACTTGTAAGTGAGCTCATCCGAAATGCCATCAAAAAAGTCACTACATTTCCAGGAGCAGATATTGGATCGGATCACCAACTCCTTGGGCAGATAATAAACTAAGTTTAAAACGAATCCAACGATAAAATCCAAAAACCAATATAACCAATTTTGACGATACAGGCATAAACATGAAATTAAAAAAGAATTTAACAAAACAATAAAGAACGTCGGAAAACAACTAGAAGATCCAGAGGAAGCGTGGAATGAATTTAAAGACTAAGATAATAAATATTGTTCTGAAGCTATTTTCTTGTGGCATTGTAAATTAATTACTATTTAACTGGGAATAAGCCACAATTAAAGATAAAAATACGTTTATTGACGTTTTAATTTCCACTTCGGAAATCGGTATTTTGAGAACGATGTAACGATGAGTCCAAGCCATCACCGTTAAACCAGCGTGCGCGCGAACCAACCCATGAAGTAGGAGTATATCGACAGTAGAAAGGGCAAAATTAATTACCAAGCTCCGGCATTTAAACCGCAACATTTCTTCATAGAAAGAGAATCGACAGGTGTTGACTGAAGGTTCTCTTCTTCCCTACGCCGGCTTGTGGACGTGTTGAGTTCACAAGTCGTTCCGTCCCATACCGCCGTTACCCGAAGAGAGTGTTGATCTCTTCACTACCCATACTCTAAAGCAGTCGTGTTGAGACTGTCGAGGAGTGTCCTGTTAACCCGAATCACTTAAGGGACGTGTTGAGTTCCTTTCCTTTCTTTGTACCTATCGTCCGCTGTTATTAAATCGATACAACGTTCCCGTAAAATTTCAAATAAACATTCGCTTGTCGATAAAACTAATTTCATATGACAAGGTCAAACTTAATTTGAATAAATAGGCCAGGTACTGAGAAGACTAAACCAAATTGTAAATATGTACATAAGATTTTTGTCAATTTAATTTAAGGAAGACAATAAAGTTTTATTTTTGTTTTGAACTCTGTCTCTGACTGTCTAAAAGCTACCCGGATAGTGACTCCTACGAGAGGACATCACAATGATTTCCGAAGTGGAAATTGAAACGTCAATAAACGTATTTTTATCTTTAATTGTGGCTTATTCCCAGTTAAATAGTAATTAAGTTAATAAAATCTTCACAAAAAATGATTATAGAAGTAACTAAAAATGAAGAAAAGCCAATGAATGGTAGAAGACATCTTGAAATTGATGGGTCAGCGTCGACTTATAAAATCGAATAAAAGAGTATATAGACATCTACAGAGAAGGATTAAAAAGAAGATAAAATTAGCCAAAGAAAAATGAACGAGAGAAAGGTGCGAGAAAATTAAGGATGTGATATCTAGGCACGAGTTTTTTAATGTGCACAAAAAGTAATAGAAATAAGCAACATATTTAAAAAGCGTGTTCCCTTTGTACTAGTTAACAATAACAACAAAATGATTGTAAATGAGAACGAAATAAGAAGAATATGGCAACTGTATATATCAGAGTTGTTTGAAGATGACAGAAATAATATTTCCAAATCCTACCAAAATTGTGCTGACGGCCCAGAAATTATGAAATCAGAGATAGAAGATGCTTCAAAAAATGCTAAAATTAGGAAAACTTGTAATCCTACACCAACTGAGTTGTTAAAGCTAATAGATGAAGATAACATAAAATTATTAGCAAATTTTTTTAATGCAATATATATTACTGGAGTGATTCCGGCAGACTGGCTCAAGTTCATTTTTGCTACCGTAAAAAACCCGATGCTCAAAATATCGATTAATTAGCCTACGAATTCTTTTTTGTTCTTTTATGCTGTTATGTGTAATCTTTGTTCCTGTTGTTTTTACGTTAATTTGCTAAACTATGAAATTGCCATAAGTCTAATTCTATACAAACACTTTTTTTTCTTTTTCAGAATCAGAACCCGAAGGCGAAGACATAATCCCACAGCATGAACATTTAAAGATAGCTAGTCCTCTTAACTATATATTAAACAAGAAA
Organism: Diabrotica balteata; assembly: GCA_918026665.1. Classification (NCBI taxonomy): domain Eukaryota; kingdom Metazoa; phylum Arthropoda; class Insecta; order Coleoptera; family Chrysomelidae; genus Diabrotica; species Diabrotica balteata. The sequence continues at coordinate 51,016,687 of OU898276.1, read as the reverse complement.
CATAGAAAAGGTGAACATAGAGGTAGTGGTGATATCTTTAAAGCTTTAGCTGCAATGCAAAAACTTAGTGTAAGTTAATATATTTTTGATAATATTTCAAATTTGATCGTTAATTAATTAAATTTTTATTACAACCTCTTTTTGTTTTTCTTTCTTCATTCCAAGATTTAGACACTTGTTTTCTATTCTGACATTAAACTTTACTGCATCTTTTCATCTATTATCTTCAAAAAGTTGCTGCACTTTTTATTTGCCTGTAAATAGAAAATAAAGCAATATCCATTCAAAAACGTTGGGCAAAATATGTACATGAATACCTTCCAGTAAATGACCGAATAATCAAAATAACTCTAAACGCTAAACCAACCAAAATGCATATTATACAGCTATATATCGATGGCTAAAGTGTAAAACCTATTAAGTTGAATTTTATAAATTTTACAGGAGAGACAAAAAACTGATTACTTTTTTTTATAAGGCGTTCCCGTTTTGGTGTTAGCGATATAAAACATTATAATTGCATCTATTTTTAATGCTGTGCAAGTACACTAAATTTGATTTTTCAAAAAAAAATTGACTTACGAGGTTTTGTTGTATTTTTTTTAAATCATTTTTCAACTTGCGATGTTTTGACATGAAAAGTATTATGTGGTTAAGGATTTTAATACAATATTTTGTTTAATTAGATGATTAAAAAATATTAATGAAACAATACGAACACAACTAAAAACTTTATTCGACAGAAATACAAAAAAAATAAAAAAAGTTTGAGTTAGTGGGATAAGTTGTCGTGGAATAGCCTAAAATCTTCTGAAATATAGTTTCTTAATTCTTGAAGGTGTTTAAATTTATCAGGCTTAATTTTTAGAGGAGCGTTCAATCGCACCATCACAACGGTATGCCAGTGCTCTGAGATCAGTTACTTTAGGATATCCCTTAGTATTGCCAGAACGAATTGCAAGAAAATGTTTTGATTACCGAGTAATCTTTAAAAAAAGGAATAATTTAAGTAGTCAACTTCATAAGGATCTTTTGCCTTAGCAGACCTACAAATGTCAACATAACATCCCGGTACATACACGACACGATTTCTAAGTTTACGCTCAATACACGCGTGAACCGAGTCACACTTCATTTGAGTCAAATTTACTGTTTGTATTTTGAGAACGATTTCCGAAGTGGAAATTGAAACGTCAATAAACGTATTTTATTTTTAATTGTGGCTTATTCCCAGTTAAATAGTAATTAATTTAAAATGCCACAAGAAAATAGCTTCAGAATCAGTATTGAATTTACTGTTTGTATTTTGAGAACAATTTCCGAAGTGGAAATTGAAACGTCAATAAACGTATTTTTATCTTTAATTGTGGCTTATTCCCAGTTAAATAGTAATTTATTTAAAATGCCACAAGAAAATAGCTTCAGAACAATGTCTTCAAAAATATTGCAAAAAAATTTTAGAGATCTTTGCGAATTCTTACATTGACATGGAGGTCCCATCTTTCTCTCGTCTCGTTCAATTTTTTTATACTTGTCATCTTTATCAAGTTTACAGGATTGGTATGATTTCCCCTTCATTATTTTCAGTTCATTTTTATTTCGTTCCCAGTTTAAATAATTAACGTCAGATTTCCTTGATCTTTTTCTCATTATTTGCTTTATTGTAATTTACACCATGCCCTACTTTTTCAGTGAGTTTGAAGAAAACAGACTTAACCTCAAACGATAAATAATAAAAATATAAAAAAAAGGCAAAAAATCACTTACCCATCTATATCAGCTTGCAACACTCAATTCAAAATTGTTTTTCCACGACTACAACACATATTTTTCAAAACAAAACAACAAAACTACGTTTATTCACAAGAGTAAAACACAAAACCTAAAAAAACACTTGCCGCATTCCGGTAAAATCTCGCAACATTGTATTACTACATAAGATATCCGACCAAATGTAAATATAAAAAGCACGTAAGTCCTACTTAATAGATTTCTGCTTTACCCTTTTTACTAAAGAGTTTTTACCAGTTTTTGATAGATAGCACTAGAGGTCTTAATGTTGAAATATACTTATGAGGATTTGCAGTTTAATAGATAGCAATATATACAAATTATTGGAAAATTTTGACTTAAGAGGTTTTGCACTTTAGCCATCGATATGCCGACATTCGAAGTAGAAGATATAGTAGAAGAAATATACCACTTCTTCTTCTTCTAGTTCCATGACCGTTATCGATCGTTAGATATCATGTTGGCTACCATATTCGCTATCGTGACTTTATTGACAGCAGCAATAAATATACCACCTGATACATGAAACCATCTCTAACATTCCTAAAAAAGAACCAATGATAATATAGAGATTGGAATGCAAAAATAGGAAAAATTAAAATAGATGACCATTTGAAAGGAACGACAGGTGAGAATGGCTTAGGCGAGCGAAATGAACGAGGTGAACGGCTTCTCCAATTTGCCATCAATATGGATCTTAGTAAAGTAAACACAATGTTTAACAATCATCCGCGGAGATTATCAACATGGTCTTTGCCTGGAGGACGATACAAGAATCAAATAGATTATATTCTTGGCACTAAACGATGGATGAGCTTAATAATCAACGTGAAGACAAAACCAGCTGCAGACTGTGGTTGCGACCACAAAATGTTACAAGCAGAATTTCTCATTAAGTTACACAGTAAAACAATCACCAACAAAAGACTAAAATTGATTCCAAAACATCCGGAAAAGTTAAGAGAAGCATTATTAGAAGCTGACCTACTAGTGACTACCGGAGACCCTGAAAAAATGTGGAAATAAACAAAGAAATAGAGCATTGAAGCCATCAACAATGCTAATTCCAAAGACAAAAAAGATATAAAAAAACATTGGATGACTGAAGAGACTCTCAATCTTGTAGAAGAAAGACGAAAGATATGCACCATAAATACAACTACAACTATAAAAAACTTGTGCGGAAAGGACAAAGTGGTTTTATTAAAAAATATGTGTACAACTAGAGAAACATGCTGACTACCAAGAATCTACAGAACTTTTTTCAAAAGTCAAGTATCTAGCGAGAGAATTCAAATAGCAGACACAGATCATCAAAGATAATAGTGGAAATACCATACCAACCCAGACTGTATTATTGAGGTGTGGAAACAATATTGCAAAATACTATTTTCTAATAACGACCCAGGCAATAATACAAAGAAAAGAAGTTATGAATAAGAAGCTCAAATATTGAAATCAGAAATTAAGGCGGCAACTAAAATGCCCAAATTTAGAAAAGCAGAAGCAGAAGATGGAATAACAAGCTGAAAGACTCAAAGAAATGGGAGAATTAGGGACGGAAGCGATGATTAGAATTTGCAATGAGATCTGGAATACCAAAAAGTGGCCTAATGAATGGGGTAAACTCACGTTTATTCCCATATATAAAAAGGTTCACCGACAGATTGCAGTAATTATCGTACAGTAGCATTGATATCACACGTGAGCAAAGTACTTCTAATCATCATCAATGAAAGACTAAAATCAATTTTCTTAAAACAAATTCCCCAAGAAAAATGCGGATTCGTCCCAGGTAGACGAACGAGCACATATTCTTAATATTCGTCAGATTATTGAAAAATCTCGGGAGTTTAACATAAAAACATATTTATACTTTGCTGACTATCAAAGCATTCAATACCGTAAAATGGGATAAAATATGGCATATACTTAGAGAAATGGGTACGCCAGAACATCTAATCTATTTATTACAAAAACTATATGTAAATAATACTACTAATGTAAGAGTTAAAATGTGGTTTCGAAAAACTTAAAATTAAATTCTGGAGTTCAACAAGGATGCATAATATTCTCTACACTATTCAACGTATATAGTGAACATATTATGAGTCAAGTTTTTGGAGAATAGCAACGTGGAGCAACAATAGGAGGATGAAAAATCACAAACCTAGGTTATGCTGATAACACTGTTATATTGGCGTCATCGCCAGAAGAACTGGAACAAATTATGAATAGGCTGGGCACGGTGAGTACGGAATATGATTTGAAAATAAATATGCAAAAAACCATGATGAAAGTGATGATCATCGATAAAATAAGAAATAACCAAGCAGACTAAAGAAACATGGCAGGTTACGAAGTGGTCAAGTAATTTAATTACTTAGGTTCCTTAGTACTAACAGAGAAGGACGCGAAGATGAGATCTATCGACGCATCACAATGGCCAAATCTGCAACAGCCAAACTCACAAAAATCTGACCATCACGAACACTGTCTTCACAAAAAAACACAAAATTACGCCTTGTTCGAGCATTGATATTTCCTATCGCCACTTATGCTTCAGAAACTTGGACAATAAAAAAAGCCGATTCAAAGCGTATAGTGGCATGTGAGATGTGGCTCTACCGTAGAGTATTGCGCATACCATGGACTACCCATGGAACAAATAACTATATTCTAGCAGAACTTAACATAAAAACTAGACTCATCACAACTATCAACCAAAATCTATAACTATCTAACGTAGCGGGTAAAAGATCCAGAGGAAGATCTCCCGTACGATGGTTGGACCAAATAAAGGACATGACTGGTTACTCATTCTCTGAAGCAAAACAACACGCACAGGAGAGAGATAATTGGACAGGAATAGTCAAACAAATTACATGACGCCACTACATCCTTACGAAGGAGAAAATATAGAGGACGAGGAGAAAAGAAAGTCTGATAGTTAAATTAAATTGATTGTGAGTAAGTTTTATTTATTATTTCTTTACCTATTTGAAATGGACTCACACAAGCAACACATTCATGATTTTTCAAAAGAGAGTTTGAATCAGTTTGTAGATATACTTGCTCAGAATGCACTGTTGCCGCGTCACAAATTTAATTGTAATGTGAATATTACGAAACAATTTATATTAAATATTATTATTTTGGACGATAGTTATCCAAAGGTTGTGGTTGATTTTAAATGTAAACTTGTTGAAAACATACGAAATACAAAGCTTAAATTTTAATTCAAACCGAAAAATTGTTAGTCTTGGTCGCTAAATAATTCATCCGAGCTATAAATATCTTTATCAAAATCATTGTTTACTGCGTCGTTACCCAATTCAATTATAATTTGATTTAAAACTGTATCAAGTAAAGGTTCTTCTGGCACAAAGATAATATTCAATTTGAAACGATAATATCATACATATTTTTCTATTGTTTAACACAAATGTATAAAAAAACTCATCAGATAATTCCATTACGTCATTTAATTTAAAGCTGACATTTTTTGCGTCAACGGCATTTTTAAGTGCAGCCCAAAGTACTTGAATCCGATTTAGATCCGGATGGTACTGTGGTAGTCATAATACCTCATGTACAAAACTTCTAATGATACAGCCAATTGAATACTTAACTTAAGAGAAAATGGCAAAATTTCTAGGACTTTTAAACAAACTTATGGCGTTCCCCAAGTGTCGGTATTGAGTCCTACACTCTTTATTCTTCCCCAAGTTTGCACTCTACGCAGATGATTTAATACTTTTTTGCAGAGGCAAAGACACTGTTGCCACTTGCAAACTACTTCAGAATGCTGACCAATTGCTTGAATGGACTTCAGTAAGTGGATTTAACATTTTCTGTTGAAAATACAAAAATCATTAAGCGTTCTTGCAGGACAGCCAGTACTATAGATCCTAAAATTACCATAAATGGTACTTGTCTACCTGCAGTAAAGAGTATGCGGATTTTAGGACTCACATTCGACAGCAAACTTACTTGGAAATGCCATTTAAAAGATCGTGCATGACAAATCTTAACTTGTTACAAACTCTGTTTAATCATCATTGGGGTGCAGACTAAGACTCCTTGTTTCAGATTTATAGATGTCTTATTCGTTCTAAAATAGACTACTGTAGTTTCATTTATGACGACGCAAAATGTCCTGGCTAATAAATTTGAGAGAGTGGTTCGGCTGCAGCTCATTAGAATTATTCAGAAATGCGGCCAACAAAGTTAAAATAGCGATGATGATTTCCAACCTCCGCTAGGAGAAGGAACCCGAAGAAGAAGAAGTTTCATTTATATGTCAGATCGCCCATCAAATTTAAATCTTCTAAATTCTGTACACAACACTGCACTCCGAATATGCCTTGGAGCCTTCAGGTCGAGCCCCGTAGAGAGTTTATACAGAGAAGCTAATGAACTTCCCCTCTGGCTACGTCGCCGGCAACTCCTTTTAAAATATGCTTCTTGAATGTCAGCTAATACCGAAAACCCAGCTTATAAATTAATAAGTAATGAACTTTTAAACTCTCCTTCTCCTATTAAACTTCAATCTATGCTACAGTATCTCTCACTACACCTGAATAATATCGATCTTTCAGCTACAACTCCAATATGAATATCACCTAAACCTCCCTGGAATAAATTGATAGCAGATTTTAATCTCTCGTTAACTAATTATGATAAGCACCAGACAAATCCACAATTTCTAAGGCAAACCTTTAAAGAATTAATTGCTAACAACAGATTTGACCAAATTTTATACCCAGATGCTTCTAAGAGTCCTATAGCTGTTGGATGTGCTGTAACTTCAAACACAGATTTAATTATATCTTGCAATCTCCCGTTCTTCAGTTCCATATATACTGCTGAATTATTCTCTATTCTCCAAGCTACAAACTTACTATCTTCAGAATATAAAAAAGTAGCAATATGTACAGACTCTTTAGCGTCTACAGCTCTTTAGACTCTTTTATCTATTCTCTCAAAAGTATGTACACGGTAAATCCTTTGGTTCAAGCTATTCAAAACTCTTTCGATAGTTTAATCTCATGTAGGAATTCCTGGTAACGAACTAGCCGACCTATTTGCAAAACAAGCCTTGTTTTCAAATATGGAGACTAAAAACATACAACTACATACAGATTTACAGTCGTTTTTTAAAAATATCATCCAAATGTCTTGGCAAGATCACTGGAATAAAATCCCTTCCAAGCTTCGTGACATCCATCCCAGCGTTAAAAAGCTTGAGTTTCCTTCCATGACACGAAAAAACAAAATCTTAATCCGCCGACTTAGAATCGGCCATACAAGACGAACTCATAAACATTTAATGACTTTTCAAGATCCACCTACATGTACACACTGTGGTAATATCCTATCTGTTAAACATATTCTCCTAGACTGTCTCCGCTTTATTAACGAAAGAAAAAAGAATCTGCTGAGTCGCAACCTACAAAATATTCTCAGTTCGCCAGATCAATTCCAACACCTTACTAACTTTTTCTATAAAACCCAGCTTTACCAGGAAATTTAGAAGAAGAAACGTAGTTTAGAATTTGATAATTGTAATAATTGTACCAGTATTTAATGTATTTAATGTATTTTTTTATTGATTGTAATGTTACTGTATGTTCTTATAATGTAATATAATACAATTGTACCTGTGTCACTGACCTACACTGTCGAGACACGTAAAGCTAAATAAAAAAAAAGAATACTTGGCAAATCGATGCTTATGTACTTTAACTAACTCTAATAGACTTTGAATGAAGCGTTTAATCATTGTATGCTATATTTCTTTCCTAAGCCAAAATCGCACAACTGGTTTTTTAGATGTAGAAGTTGCGTGTTTATTCTCTTGTTTCATGGGGTATGGTGAATTATCTAATACTATAAAGATATTTGGAGTTAAATTTATTAGAAGTTTATCCGTAAGCCACTTCTGGCAATTCTCGGGTTTATATCATCGTGATAATCACCGGATTCAGATTAAAATTTTTACCTCAAATTCGAATCCTTAACAAATCCATTCTCAGTATTACCAGCAACAAGAATTAATCTTTGTCCTTTTAAAACTGGCTTTCTCAGACCGTTACATCTGTTATTATTCCAATTGCATTATTACGCAATTCGAATGCAAGTCTGTCTTATCTGTGAAAACAATCGTTCGGTTAATTCATTTCTTCTAGAAATTTTATAGGTAATCGTTTAACTGTCGGAAACATTTTTTCGTTAACATGAAAATTTACAATAGACCGACGTAACAATCCCTCGTCAAATAGATCCATTTTTAATTTGGACACTCGCTGTTTTTTTCTATGGAGATGGAGAGACGGATTATTAGTTGGAGTACCATTTTTTATTTTTTGGCCTTTCTTTTGACTGATTTTAAGCTCACGTCTTCAAGTAATACGTAATTTTTGATTGACTGAAGTTGGAAAATAATTTTTTAATTTAAAGTAAAAGTAGTATTTATTGATTAAATGTAAGTATCTTAAATATATTTTATATTGATGCATTACATTTAATTTAACATTAAATTAATTACCCGTTTAATTAGCCACACGCTCGTGTACTTTTTTCAGATTTACTAAAAGTCTTCCTGAATAAGCTTCTTTTATAGTAAACTTCTAGTTCTAACTTTACTGAACTTTACATTTTAATTCCAAAATGTACTCATTTCGATTTAAAGAAATAATTAAGTACTTGACAACACTGCAGTGAAGTTAACGTTAGGAGCTCTGGTAAATTTAGGTGAAAATTTAGTGTGTTCTAAAATAATCTCTAACAGTTTTTTTGAAAGTTTATATGACGGACCAGTATAAAAAGAAACTACAGGTCTTATTGGGTGATCCGGTTTGTGTAGTTTAATGAAAGAGTATAATTTAGGAGGCTGTGGGTTCATGATATTGAAGTATTTCTGTTCTATTGGATTTACTATTGATTTTGAATTTTCTATCGCTAGCTTAATTTGTTTTTGATATTTTTCTGTCGGATCTTTGTGTAAAGTTTTAATATTTTGATTATTTAAGAATTCTATTGTTTTGTTATATGTGTTAAATATGCAAAACAATAGAATTCTTAAATAATCAAAATATTGAAACTTTACACAAAGATCCAACAGAAAAATATCAAAAACAAATTAAGCTCACATTTTTTCTCGTCTTCTGGCTGCTCTATACTCCATATAACCTAACTCCCTAGCCTATGCGGGTTGGTAGGTAGTGAAGAAGTAGAGAAGGAGTTTGTTTGAATAGAACAATACAAGGAGTGAGCTTTTTTTCGGGTTATGAGTCGGATGAAGAAATCAGGAGCTTACGCGTACAGTAAAGTAGACCTATCCTCTATCGGGATCACAGAAGAACCTCTATTTCTTCTTCTTCTCTTTTTCTTTCCACTTTCCTTTGTACAACAGATCGCATCAACTAATATGTTTCATTTCTTAGTATGTGACCAAAGTAGTTTATTTTTCTATCCTTTATACTGTTAAGTATTTAAATCATGAATGTGTTGCTTGTGTGAGTCCATTTCAAATAGGTAAAAAAAAATAGTAAATAAGACGTACTCACAATCAGTTTAATTTAACTATCTAGACGACGGTTTTCGCTTTCTACAATATGCAAAGCATCTTCAGGTCTGTCGATACAAGTTAATTAAATGCTGAAATAATAAAACCCATATTACGGTGTTGTCTAATAAAGATAAACAAAGATACGTGATATAAATTACAGTAATTATGCCAATATTAAAGACAACACCCTAATATGGGTTTTATTTTTTCAGCATTTAATTAACTTGTATCCACAGACCTGAAGATGTGTTGCATATTTTAGAAAGTTAAATTAAAATGAATGTGAGTAAGTCTTAGTTATTATTTCTTTTACCTATTTGTGAAGTATTTCTTTTTCTTTTTGTTCTTTCTTAATGTTTCCGTGTTTGTTAGGTATTGTGTTCATGATATTTTCCACATTATTCGATAAAACCATATCTTAAAGCTAGCAAGTCTTTTTTCAGTTGCGTCCGTAATTGTCCAGGCTTCAAGTCCATATAAAAGGGCTAAAAAATACGTAGCGTCTTAATACTCTAGTTCCAATTTTTATTCCCAGTTTTCCATTGCACAATACTGCTTTCATTTTATAGAAAGCACTTTTGTCTATCTCAATGCGTCGTTTTATTTCAAGGCTGCGGTCCCAGTGTTTATTTAGCTCACATCCCAAGTAATTGTATTTAGGTCCTTCCTCTAAAGCTTTTCCTTTGCCGTAGATTGTTTCGCCTTTAATCTTGTTCTTACTGTCAATCGTGCAAGGAATCTCTACCAGCTATTATTAAATATTTAATATAGTTTTAATCTATAATCTCATGGATTTCTGTATTAATTTTTTTTATTTTCTTTCAGATGTTTCAAGAGGCAGCTTTAAATTTGCCAGCCGAAGAACGTCTGGAAATTCTGGAGCTGATTCAAAGCATACAAACATCAAAGGCAAGAAGGTCGGCAGCCAAGCGATGGTCCGGAACACTTCCACAAGTGCACCATAAATGCAAAACTCTACCAAAGGGGGAATCTGTCCAAAAGTATACACCCAAGGAGGAAAGTGCTGGAATTAAGCTTAAAGAAGATACTGAAAAGATTGGAAAAGAAGTAGTTAGGAAGACGAGTGTTTTATTGGAAAGTTGTAGAGCTGCTAGGATTAAAGAAGATAGTGTGGTGTTTTACCTAAACGATAGTTTTAAAATAAAATCGCTGTTAAATAAAAGCGATTCTTTTAAATATTAGAACTTTAACGGATGTTTAGGACGTATACTTTTCTCTTAACAAATCAAATAAATCAAAGTCAAATCTATTTTATTTAAGCACACACGTGTAAATAACAAACTGTAACTTGTATCTCCAGTTTTATTAATAAACATTATTAGAACATATTTGACCTGAGGAGTCTAACCTATTTAACCTTAATAGGTACATTTATTCTACACTTCTTTCAAGTTACAATATAGGTTTCAAAAGTAACCAGGATAATTTGGAAGTTTGCAGGTTGCAGGAATGCAATAAAATTAGTTTGCTATTAAGCAGTAACATAGGCAGGATTTTATTTCGGGATATGTCCACCCGACTAAGTTCACCCAACTTTCTACAAAACGTTTAGACATTCAAAGCACCAATGAATTGTTTAATTTTTCTAATGTCGTTTAACGGTTGACAGATTTATTGCTTCCAGGTTTTTAGGATTCTCTTGTCATTACCCATAGTACCCTGCCATCGATTTTAAGGGTTTTCACCTCTACTATTTCTAGTATTCTTTTTGTTTAGTCTGTCTCAGTTCCTATTTCTGCCACGTATGTTATTATTGGTCTAATGGCAATTTATGCACTCTATGATCTTCCACTTCTGTTTCGAGCTCTTCGTAGCTAGATAGTATGATGCTTAGCTATTTAAACTCGATCACTTGATCTATTATCTGATCCTAGAGCTTCAATTCATATCTAAGTAGATTTGCTGTTAAAACCATGCATTTTGTCTTTTTTGGGATAATTATCATCTTAAATTTTCTGGCTGTTATATTAAATTGGTGCAACTTAAAGTTTTTCACTTACGAAGGTTAGTTTAAAAAGACTGCACCGTAATTTGCAGCATACGTTGTAAATCATCTTCACTTTGAGATAGTAGTATTGCGTCGTCTGCATAGCAGATTTTTTTAACCCCACTGTTAGATAGGTTGGGAAATATTATTGTCGAAATTAAACAAAAACTACGCCGATGGGAGAAATTTGTAAAGTAATTATTTTAATATTCTGTTCTTCTTTTTCTTCTTCTTGCACGTATTTTAGGACTGACGAGCTGTTAATTTTGTTGCAGACGTATGTATTGAGACTGGAAGCTATCTCTCCATTCCTTCGGTGCTCTCCTTAGTGGTCGCTTGCCAGCTGTTTTTCTTCTAATACAATTCTAACTGAGTCAATCTCCCTGTCTGAGTTCCCTTGGGGTAGGTATGTTAACCGTAGTGGTGTCATTTGTTTTAATTTTCATCGTATTATTGTTGTTCATTTATTTTATAATTTCCAATATGTCTGCCAGGATTCTTTTTTGCCTCAGTTTCTATAATATATCGTTAAATTTGACCCTATTAAATGCTTTGGTCAGATCCACGAAGTATACATAAACTGGCTTGTTGTTTTTTATCGACTTTTTTTCACTTCTTCTATAATGACTATTGCGTCCATCGTTGACCTATCCTTTTTGAAACCTTGTTATTTTCTGATATTTATTTGTTATTCCATTTTGTCTTTGAGTAGGCTATTTTAATACCAACCCTAATAGCACACGTACGTCCAATGGACGTCCATAGTACGTCCTTCACGGACTTTAAGGACGTCCCTCGGACGTCCGCTTTGGTCCTATTTACGTCCGTTTAACGTCCTATATTGGTCCGAATGTCGCTGCGCCGAACGTCCTATGGACGTCCATTTTACGTCCCGAGCGGACGTTAGTTGGACGTACCGGGACGTTAATTGGACCTTAATCGGACGTCCATAATACGTCCGGAGGACTTACTTGACGGACTTTTGTGATGTTCTCGGACGTCTATTTTAGTGCTGAGGATATAAATTAGACGTCAACGCCATTGTATAAAATACTAAAAGTGGTGTCATCCTGTGCATATTAAGAATGTATTTTGGGAAATAAAACGTAAATGTTTAAAGGAACTTACATTTATTGTTACATTTATTTATTATTAACAAATGGGACAAATCCCCTGTCCAAATTATACAAAATGCAACATTATAGAAATATAAAATAATTTTTAGTAATAAAACATAAATGTTTAAAGGAACTAACATTTATTATTACATATATTTATTTATTCATAACAAATGGAACAAATTCACTGTCAAAATTATACAAAAATGGAACATTATAGAAATATACACAAAATTACAGATAAAAATAAAACATACATGAATAAATAGGTACACATTTATAAAAAGTTTCATTTAGCATTTTAGTGCTTCAAATAGTACCTAAACCTATTGATACAAAAGTTTCAGACCATATCTATGTGTGAATCATAATTAGTTCTGCAGTAAGGAACATGGAAATATAAATACTGACACAGTGAATGGGAGGAATATTAAAACAAACTAGCTGAAGCAATTCAGGAGATTGGTTATTTTATGAACAAGTTTAAAAATAAAGATTAAAAGGTAACACTTTTGATAAGAGAATCCAGATTCAAGAAATTGATCATACCCGAATAAGAATATGGTCTACACAATTTGCAAGAACAGTAGATGCGACAAGTCAGTATAAATCTAATCGACATAAAAAATGTTTTTTAATGCAATTATAACATAATAAGTGTAAATTAGTAGAAGTTGAATAACTAAACAGTAAGTAAACCATGCTGACCAATATGAAGCTGATTCTTCAGATTTATTGTCAAAAAATCAGTCAGTAAAGCCTCGAAAATTTTAGGAATAGTAGAAAGAATTATAATGGAACGATAATTAGGAATCTAATTAAAAATCCTTTGTAATAGGTATATATTTAAGGCCCAAACGGCCTAAGTTAAAAAGACAAAACGTTTTCGGAAACCATGTTCCATCATCAGTGTCTACTGATGACAGACATCATCACAGACAGACTAGACACTGATGATGGAACATGGTTTCCGAAAACGTTTTGTCTTTTTAACTTAGCCCGTTTGGGCCTTAAATATATACCTATTACAAAGGATTTTTAATTAAATTTTTAATACATGGTATACAGCCAACTACAGGAACGTAGATTCCTTGTGAATTAGGAATCAATAAGTTAATGGCTGAATCAATGGATAAAATCAATAAATAAATTGTGATGAAAAGTGACCCTCAGAGATTTATAAAAAATAAGCCATAGAGGCCTACATAAAAAGAATGCACAATTCCTTAAAAATAAGTTACGATATTCCATCTGGACCAAGACCTTTATTGGTATTAAGACACTGTAAGCATGCTAGAATGTCACAAATTTTAATAGTTAAAGAGTAAATATGGCTGTGACTGATATGGGATCTTTGACTACACTTGTCTACACAGGAGAAAGAAGGATTGTGAATACTGCTAAAAAAATTGGCAAAATAGTTGAAACTGTGGCTCACTAAAAACAGAACCATTCAACTTCCCTTATCCATTCCCATTCTGATTTACCTTACAAGTGTGTGGTCGGCAATTGAAAGCAGACAAGTTAATTGTTGAGTTTTAAAGTTGAAATCATAAGTATGAAAAAGATCAATACTTAATATGGAACTTTGTTTTATTTCAGCAGTAGATACTGTTTTAGGTACCTATTTTTAATAAATAAAACAGTCTCAAAAATTGACTGTTCCTTTCTGTGCACCAACCACACAATTTAATCATTACAAAATTAATCATATTTGCTAATGCAACATGCAAATTAAATTTTATTTGCCTCCTCTTTACATCTCAGATATTTCATTATCAAGTTTCAATTTCCTTCTCCATGGCAACACTGGTCTTGGAGTTTTTTCAGGCAGCATCTGAAAACAAAATTAATGTACTATAATGTAATGTAATAAATTGAACAAATTAATTTCAGATTTAGTTCATTATACTTTGCTTATTGTAAATAAATCATCATTCAAAGGCGTATGATTAAACAACTGAATTTCAAGTGCTGCAGTTTTAATGGATCTCACCTGAACTAGAAGAATACCAACAAAACCATTGGTATTTATTTCTAATGACCAAATGAGCAGTAATTACACTTTGATACTTAAAAAACAAAAATAACAGTGTATAAATAAAATATATACAGCCAACAACAAACCTTCATCTCATATAGCTAAGTGTAGTTCTTAAAGCAATCTCATAGCCAGACCTGAACATTTGTGAAATGGTAAAATTTGCCATCTAAATTACATATAAGACACAGTTAATGATATGCTTCATCGGCTGTATATGGTCACTTAAGTGATAGTGTAAGTTTTTAAATGTTCCTTAGATTGATTTATGTTTAACAGTTACAAACCTTTTAAAATCAGAGCTATATGTGTGTCTTCAAAAGTTTTATATTGCTTTTCCCTAGCCAACTATATTTTCCTTGAATTTTATTGCAGACCAGCTTCTTATGGCTTCTCCTAACAAATTCGTTTATGGTTTCCTCACCAATTTTGGAAAGCTCATTATCCTAAAATATAAATCAACATGTAACAGTAATCTAACTACCCCACAAACTTGATCATCCATGCTTAATTATTTTAGTTTAAACTATCTAATAAAAAAAACAGGCTCTGTTAAAAAATCAAACAAACATTCATTTGCAAATTTTGGTTTCTCATAACCATGGTAAATGTCTATTAAATTTACAATTTTAGGATATATCAACAAATTATACAAACTACGATAAAACTGACTACTAAAACTCTTTTTTAATGAGATTCCATAAAAATTTACACACATTTCTATAACATTGTTTTATTGTGAAGATAAAAATATGTTTGAAATTTGAATCATATGGATCAGAGTAATTGTTCTCTGGGTGAAGCAAGAAGGGTTCTAGCATCTGAACTTAAATGAGAAAGATCGGGAACTTCTTTATAATTTTTTAATAAATCACCTAGTATTAAAGGACAAAGTCCAGTTGAATAAATTATTAGAAAAATTAAAAACATCTCGATAAGGTTCTCCAGAATTTTCGTTACAACCATATTTAAACCCTTCTTCAGTTTCATTGAAAAAAAAAGCTTTGTAAAGTATCATTGGAATGGTCGGCCACGTGGTAATTTGGATTATTTTAGGCACTTAACATGTTAATAAAAAGTTTAAATCGGAAGTATTGTAACCAAAACTACATATTTGAACTGAAACTCTCGTCAAAATTATCAGTTAGTGATTCCGAAGAGGTTTGAAGAAGACGGAATATGGGGGTTATTAATATTTTCAACAATATTCTCTACGTTTTTCGTAACCTTCCTCTGTTGATGACGCTTAGAAACAAATCGTTTACTTTTAAACATAAACAATTTTAAGAAAAATTACTTACCTTTTTGTAATAAAATAAAAACCAAATTCGGAAATAACCTAACAAAAATGGTACCAAACTTTTAACCATGCACTATTTTAAAAAAGACCAATGCACTGTACACTGCTTAAATAGAGTTATTTTATTTCTTTTATTAAAGCAATAATAATAATAATAATATTATGATTAAACTGTGCCATTTGTTTAAATTAAATAAGTATGACATGACAATGACAATATTGACAATTATTAATTTCATCAATCATCTAATCATCACATGTCATATTATTTTTCACTATTTTGTCTTTGAAAAGACAAAAGAGACAATTATTCTGTGGAAAAGATTATCAAGATTCATCTTGTCGATAAAAATCATATTTTTACTTATTAGAATTAGCAAACATATATATTATTATCTTAATAACTAGAATAATAAAACAATTGTAACGAATTATCTAGAAATAAAAGATTTTTACACTTTACCTAAAAACAAAAACATGTTTTGGATATATTAAACTATACAATTTTTAATTAATTGTGATTTAACCTTTTCGCTTTTAATTATTTTATTAACGTAAATAATTTTTTATTTTATTGAAATATTTGCTATTTGGTCCCATAATTGGTAAATGTCGGATGTCCAGAAAACGTCCGAGTTCGGACGTCCAGGGAACGTCCGAGTATGGACGTCCAGGGAACGTCCGAGTACGGACGTCCAGAGAACGTCCATATTTGGTCCACCCAAAGTACGTCCCACTTCGTACGTCCATAGTACGTCCATTTTACGTCCAGGGACGTCCGGACCAAAACTGGACGTATATTGGACGTCCATAGGACGTCGTGTGTTACTAGGGAAGCTAAAAAAATTCCTTCATGTACAATCTAAGTCAAATTGTACGATTCGAGATTACTGAAGCAGAGGAGCTTAGTAGGAATGTTTTAATAAATCTGCTGGTCCAAACCAAATATAAAGCGAAATGTTAGAGCTAACTAATTACAAAAATATGGACATTTTGATCCGGAACCTGGAGAATTAATCAATATAATGTTCACCACATAAATCAGCTCCAGAGAAATGTTAAATCGACAATTCAACATTCGACCTACCAAAGAAGAAAAAGTCATAAGAATACAAAAACTTTCAAAACACACACTCTAAAACATTTTTTAAAAATCCAAATAAAAAAAATAAAGAATTTACTAAAATTAGAATTGCACATTAGTGAAATACAAATGGAATCCTTAACAGTGTGGGCAAAGAGAAGTACTTTAATGCTTTTATTCAATGATTCTTAGATGTTAATTAATATCTTTCTTCTTCTTTTTCTTTTTTTATATAGACATGACTCTGTCTATTTTTCAATGTGCCTCCAGTAAGTTGTTGTTTCATCGTTTTCGTGGTCTTCCTACTGATCTTCTTCCTATTGCTGAACCGTCTCTAGCAGTCTTTACTACTCTAGTTCTTGTCATTCGGCTTATATGATGGTTCCATTCTACTCTTCTATTTCTTACCCAGTTCTTGACGTTCTCCAGATTGCATCTACATCGTATATCTGTACTTCTAATTCTGTCCCATAGTGTCGTACCATCAGTTTTTCTGTGTTTTGATCTCTGCTGTTTCTAATATCCTTTTTGTCTTCTTTGTGTCAGGTCTTGTTTCTGCAGCGTATGTTATGGTTGGTCTGATGACTGTTTTGTGAATTCTGTCCTTCATTTCTTTCCCAATATTTTTATTTTTCCATATTATTTCATTTAGGCAGTTCTGTTTGCTCTATTCACTTGATCTTCCACTTCAGTTTCGAGTTTTCCGTAGCTGGATAATGTGATGCCTAGATATTTAAACTCCATAACTTGTTCCATTATCTGACTTTCCAGCTTCAATTTACATCTTATCATATTTGCTGTCGTAACCATGCATTTTGTCTTTTTTGGGGACATTAACATGTTAAATTTTTTGTGGGTTATATTAAATTGGTGCAGCATACGTTGTAAATCATCTTCACTTTGAGAGAGTAGTATTGCGTCTTCTGCATAGCAGATTATTTTAAGTTGTTTTTCTCCCATTTGGTATCCTTTGTTAGTTTTTACTTTTTTTATTTTATCCATAAACAGGTTGAACAATAGAGGACTCAGCGAATATCCCATTGCCAGCTTTAATAGGGACGGTTAGTTCAACTTTTACTTTTATTGTGTGGTTTTGGTAAATATTTCAGATCGTTTTGATTATTACTTGAGGTATTTCTATTGCATACAGTAAAAGGATAACGCCTTTTAATTTGACCCGGTCAAATGCGTTCGTAAGGTCCACGAAACAAAGATATGCCGGTTTGTTGAATTATAATGATTTCTCTTGCCCTTGCCTCATTATAAATATAATGCTAGTGTTATAATTTCATTCAGTTTATTTTTTATCACTTTGGTTGTTAATTTTAGTGTTGTGTTTAATAAATTAATTTGTCTGTAATTTTTCGGGTCCGATTTGTCTCCCTTTCTAAAGAGAGGTATTTGGATGCTTGATCCCCGTTCTTGAGGAATTGTGTTTGGTTCTATTATTTGGTGCATTAGTTTCAATAGTTGCTTGGTCAGACCTGGTCCTCTGTACTTTAGGAGTTCGTTCGGTATTGTGTCCTCTCCTGGTGATTTTATATTTTTTTAATTTATTTAATGCTTCCCTTACCTCTTCCTCCTCAATATTTATTTCTTCGTTTGTCGTCACCTTTAGCACATAGGGATCGAAAGTAATCTATCCATGTTTCCTTTTAAATGTGTTTCCTTTTTATTAGTTTGTTCATCTCTTTTCTTTATCCTTTAATCATTCTTTATTTTTTTTTATATGCTGTAGAAGTCGTGTTTCATCTGTTTTGAGAAACTCTGATAGTGTTTCTGTTTTATTTGTCAAACTAAAGTGTTCGTTTTATTTCTGATTCGTTTATAGTGGTTGTATGCCTATTGTGTTTGTTGTACTTTGTATTGTAAAAAAGCTTACTTCTTTTTTTTACATTTTGTCCTCACTTCCTCTCTAAATAATGATGTTTTCTTTTTTGATATATTAGTGTTCTTTACTTTCCTTTCTCGAAGTGATTCTGTTGCGGCTTTAATTAAGATATTTTTGAGTTTTTTCCAGCTTTCCTCGATGTTATTGTTTTCTAATATTTCATTCCCAGCGATCTTTTCTGATATTCTTTTTCTGTATAAGTATTCTCCGGATTCCGTCTCTAGTTCTCCGAGTTTCATTTTTGGTTGTGTTGGCGCCGCTCTCTTAGGTGGGAAGTATTTCAGGATTATTCTTATTTTACGTAATACTACGTCGTTTATTTTCGATGGATGTATATTTTTGTTGGTTATAACATAATCTATCATAGATCTTTGTCCACGGGTGTTATTAAATGTATATTTGTGTTGGTCTTTGTGGTCAAAAAATGTGTTGTTTATTCTTAGTTCGTTATTTGTGCAGAAGTTGATCATCAGTTCTCCATTTTCGTTTTTATCATAATTAATCAATACCAATATTATCATCTTCCCTCTGACTTGATCTATTACTTATTGTAATTGGTCATAAAACGTTTCCCTTGTTGTTATTTTTGTTAGCTTATTCTTTTTAAGGCCATATACTCTGATGATGTTCAGGTCTCTCTTGTCCATTCTTATCTTTGCTGTTACTATTCTTTCTGATATGTATTGACACTCTTTGATGTGATTTTGGTAGGTACATTTGGTGTATTAGTAAGGTTACACCTTTTTTGGCCCTGTCTTCTTTAGCTACTCTACTGTAGATTATCATGTATTCACCTAATTTTTATTAACCTTTTCCTTTCTGTTTTGTTTCCTGTAGTGCACAAATGTCTATATCTTGTTCTCATTAATAAATATCTTTACGCCTGCTTTATATACTTCAGGAAAGCTTTCGATAGATATTCCTGTTTTATTGGGTCAATTGTCTAAACGAATGAATAAAACATAATATCTCAAATAAACGCTCTAGAGTATAATGTTACGTGTAAATCGTAATATGGAAAACATATAGAAAATCTTATATTGTTCTATCAACTGCGCCATCTAAAAACTGACTACGTCCCTGTATTTTCACTCCGTAATCAATGGTGAATTGCGACGTCGCACGAAGCGCGAGAATCTCTCGCAGCATCTCTTACAGTACCGGTGGTGAGGTGTGTCGCGCTAAACAACCCTTCTTTAACGTCGGTTTTAACCCCTTTTTCTTTCAACTTCACATGAAGAAGTGGGTTTCAAGTATCAGTAAAAAGATGGGTTAAGAAAGTAGATATATCGGTAACAGGACAGTTTCGAATTACCAACGTTTACGATCTGTTACATGGAGGTGAGTTTTTTTGATATTTTTTTTGTCTTTGTTGGTATTATAGATTTAGTTACGTGTTGATTGCTTTTGGCAACCGGTAACTCAGAATCGTAATAAAAGGGTTTTATTGGGGTTTAGTGTTTATTTCTTCGTAGATTTGACCCTATAAAATATATAAGGTATATGATTAAATTATGTAAGTTTATAGAAGGTTAATATGAGTGAATTTTTTATAATTAAAAGAAATACATTTAAAAAGAAATTACTACATTCATCTGAAGTTTTGCAAACTTTAATAGCAATATAAACATAGAAGTTTGGTGTTTTTTAAATGTGTGATTGTACCATGTGTACAACATCCCGGTTTGTATGATAAACTTAGTTATTCCCTCTTTTAAGGGAAAATTGTTAGACCTATATTTGTCATTAAGAATTACCTTTATTTATTTTATTTACCTGATTTTTACGTGTTGATTGCTTTTGGCAACCGGTAACTCAGAATCGTAATAAAAGGGTTTTATTGGGGTTTAGTGTTTATTTCTTCGTAGATTTGACCCTATAAAATATATAAGGTATATGATTAAATTATGTAAGTTTATAGAAGGTTAATATGAGTGAATTTTTTATAATTAAAAGAAATACATTTAAAAAGAAATTACTACATTCATCTGAAGTTTTGCAAACTTTAATAGCAATATAAACATAGAAGTTTGGTGTTTTTTAAATGTGTGATTGTACCATGTGTACAACATCCCGGTTTGTATGATAAACTTAGTTATTCCCTCTTTTAAGGGAAAATTGTTAGACCTATATTTGTCATTAAGAATTACCTTTATTTATTTTATTTACCTGATTTTAATGAATTTTGACTTTGGCTGAAAGTTGGCTTACGACTCTTATTTTTTTATTTATGTGTGAATTTATTTCATACAGGGTGAGTTATAACTATTGGAATAAAGACTAATCAAGTTATCTAGATCAACATGTTACTTACTTACATGTTTACTTACATGAAAAAAAAAAAGGTTTTTTGATTGAAACGTCATGTCACCACTCTTTTACAAATAAAAAAATTCGAAATTTACGTCGATTCAAACGAAAAGAGATTCAAAATTTAAAATTGTTTAGATCATTTTCCTTTTAACCTAGAAACACGAAATTGTGCGAGTATCACAAACACGTATTTGTAATTTATTACACATAATTTGGTTATCAATAAAGATTATTGTTTTTAAGTTAATATTGTTTTTTTCTTTTAAGTGTCTTAAGATCATTGTGATCAACGAACTAGTGCTGCATACACATTAAACCAAACTACTTTATTTTAAACATAGGAGAAGTTGCCTAAACCCGGTCTTCCACTTTATTTTTAATTTAAAAAAATTCAAATTTGAAAAAAAAACATTTTTTAATATATATATATATATATATATATATATATATATATATATATATATATATATATATATATATATATATATATATATAGTCGTTTTGAGTTTCTTGAACCGTATTATATTTAATATAAAATTAATATTTCTTGGGTTCTTCGGCAGGAAACCCTTGCCTTTGTCAAGATTCTAAAATGTGTATATATATAAAGACAAACAGATATTGTAAAATATGTATATATATATATATATATATATATATATATATATATATATATATATGACTTACCAAAACGTAAAACATGACACAGACATTAACGAACTGACATATAAAAGTTGATATCTGATATCTCATTGTTTACTGTCATTAGTATATAATTATTTTTATATGGGCGTATCGTTGATGTTTGAAAAAGGTAAGGTGGAGATATGTTATGACTTTAAGAGCTTTTTATGATGTTATATTGTTATTGTTTAAATCAGATTGAAATATATTTTATTTAGGTTTTGTGTATCTTTTTTGTCATTTATTGCGTTGGTGTTTCTTTTTATTTCTATTGATTCGTATATCTCCCTTTTCTTTTTGTTTTTTTTCTGTTTTTTAAATTTTAATGTTTTCAAAGTCAAATTTATGCTTCTTCCGCTTTCATGTTTTGTGAGCGCAGTGACGTTGTTCTTGTCGTATTTGTGAGAACGAATTCTGGATTGAAGCAGTTGACTGGTTTGACCGATATAGACACCTTCACAGTTTGTACATGGTATCTCGTAAACAACATGTGATTTTTTAAGTTTTGGAGTTTGTGTGTTTAGTTTTGTGAAGTATTTATTTAAGAGGTTGTTGCCTTTGTGGGCTACTGTTATATTATGTTTGGCTAAAAGATTTGTTAGTTGTTCGGAATACAGACCAACTGCAATAAAAAAAGCAAAAAATGCCCTTCTAAAGAATGCATATCCCGAACATCTAATCGAAACTATTTTCAAATCAAGACTCAATAAATTTTATAACAATACAACTAACAACAAACCCAACAGTATCAAAACCACTTATACAACTCTTCCATATATAAAAGGTTTATCCGAACAACTAACAAATCTTTTAGCCAAACATAATATAACAGTAGCCCACAAAGGCAACAACCTCTTAAATAAATACTTCACAAAACTAAAAACACAAACTCCAAAACTTAAAAAATCACATGTTGTTTACGAGATACCATGTACAAACTGTGAAGGTGTCTATATCGGTCAAACCAGTCAACTGCTTTAATCCAGAATTCGTTCTCACAAATACGACAAGAACAACGTCACTGCGCTCACAAAATATGAAAGCGGGAAGAAGAATAAATTTGACTTTGAAAACATTAAAATTTTAAAAACAGAAAAATACAAAAAGAAAAGGGAGATATACGAATCAATAGAAATAAAAAGAAACACCAACGCAATAAATGACAAAAAAGATACACAAAACCTAAATAAAATATATTTCAATCTGATTTAAACAATAACAATATAACATCATAAAAAGCTCTTAAAGTCATAACATATCTCCACCTTACCTTTTTCAAAAACATCAACGATACGCCCATATAAAAATAATTATATACTAATGACAGTAAACAATGAGATATCAGATATCAACTTTTATATGTCAGTTCATTAATGTCTGTGTCACGTTTTACGTTTTGGTAAGTCATATATATACATATTTTACAATATCTGTTTGTCTTTATTTATATACACATTTTAGAATCTTGACAAAGGCAAGGGTTTCCTGCCGAAACGTTGATTAATTGCAATGGAAAATAAAATCTAGTTCCACATGTAACATATCTTTATTGAACCTAACCCAAGAAATATTAATTGTGGGCCCCTGAAAAAATATTAGAGAAAATTTTAAGAAAAACTTGAAAAATAAAACACTAGCAATTTAAATGAAGAAAATTGTAATTTTACATTAAAAATATAATAATTGACAGTCAAGTACGACAATAATCGCATATATAGTTGTCTTCTTGAGTTGAGCCCAAAAGAAACAACATATAAGGCATTTAACCCAACGCTCTGCTTTGCAGTCATCGGAAAATTTAACACAACAAAATAAATACTCCGCATCCTCTTCAGGTGTGACGGAAGATACACCTGGTGGAATTTCTAACTCAGGAGAACCTGAGGATATGGTGTCATCCGAGTCTTCTCCGGAGCTAGATTTTCCCTTAATCTTAAGACTTTTCTCAGCTTTCTCTTTTCTTTGCAACGGAAGACAATTTGAACCACGACCTTTATCACGTGTCGGTTATTTACTAACCCTAGCTACTTTCTCATCTCTAATTGTTACAGCCTCTTCTAATTGCGAGTTGTAAGGAGAAATTATAAGTTCTGAACTGGTTGCTTTACGTCCTCTAGTAGAAGCTCTTTTCTTGATTTTTTGTATAGGATTGATACGAAATGGGCTTGTATAGAAAGAATTTTGCTGTATGCCATGTTCATTCTGAGGTTGGCATTGAGTCAAATTTTGTTTCTCTGAGGATGTCAGAATCCAGATGACTTTGACCGTTCTTGATGTTGATGGTACAGCCAGATCAACTTCAATATTATTCAATTCAGTTTCACTGGGACTTAATTCCCAGAATTTGTAGCAAGCTGTTGATTCTTACGTGCCTCCACAATGCATTCAGATTCTCTAAACACGTTTCGGTTAATAGTAAATATTCCAGTAACTCTGAAGCCATTTATCTGCTATCTTAGTGTTTTAACATTTAATATAGTTCCTCCCAAGAAGCTCCATTACATCATAAGCACTAACAGGCCGATTACTATGTCGTAACCATTGTCAAATTTCACTGTACATAGCTTTTAGAGATCCCATGAATGTCCAGTCAAGTAATTGTATTTTGTGTAACGAATGGAGTGGGAGTGATACAATTGAAACATAAATTTGTCTGGCCAGATCGATTAAGTCAACATTTTGGGCGTGACTGAAATGTCCGTCTAAGATGACAGGGACGGGATTGTCTTTTGAAGGTTCTACAAATGCTATAAAGTGTATAAACCACATTGTAAACATATTTGCTTGCATCCAACCTGAGGGATGTGCCGTAAATATGGTTCCCGGTGGAGCCCCTTTTTTCAGTTGATCGCTCAACTTCTTGCGTGGAAAACTGACTAAAGGGGAGAAGAAGACTCCAGTTGCATTCATACAGGCAACGATTGCAATGAGAGATTCACGCTTAGCAGATGTCAGTGCAGCAACTTGCCTTTTTCGCAAACCAATTACTTTAACCATTATTGACTGTACAATAGATACACCACTTTCATCTGCATTAAAAATTCTATCAGGGTCAGAATAGGGTTCTGATATAGAAATAGAACAGGGTTCTATCATATTTTATCAGAAACCTCTTCTAGAAGATTAAAAAATCTATCGCTATTTTCTTTACTGAATCCTAAAGTTCTTGCAAAGGACATGCCAGTTGGTTTTTGTTCTGATAACTTCTTTTTGTGGCGTTTTAAAAAAAGACTTGCCCATTTTTGCCCATCCATTTCATGTTTGAAATGGTGCTAAACGTGATTCCTTTCAGCTAATTGTACAGTCATTCTTCGTAAATCTGTTCGTGTAAGGCCAAAGCATGATGATTCCATTTCTAAACAATAATTAACTAGTTCATTCTCAAGTTGTTCTCAAAACCGGTGGCCTACCAACTTTTATAACAGATGCATCTAAGGGATTTTCATATTTTTCTTTGGCCAATCGTTGCAGAGTTGATCTTGGCACATTATACATCTTACTGGCGTTTTTAAGCCCATTGTCTCTTTTCGGAGAGCGTCAATCGCCCTTGACATATCCGAAGGAGACCATGATCTCAATGTTTTTGTTTTCGGCATGATACCTGCAACAATATTATTTATCAATTTCAATTTTACAAGAATAAAATAGGGACCCACATTAGAAAATTTTGGGATTCCCGGATTAAGAAACGCTTAACTAAAATTTAAATATCAAATTTCTTATTTTAAAAATAAACTAAGGCCAAATGTTAGACCATGATTCAGTAGCTTGTAATGTCCTCTTTAATATGGTATTTAATATAGTATTAAATTCCGGTAACACAAACTAAAAGCGCGCCAAATCTTTCCAAACCAAGATTTAGCTTATTCACTGACTACACGTCAAACGAGTTAGACAGCGACTGAAATGGTTGCCGCTTTGCAACTGTACATATATATCAACTGAGGGACCACTTTAGGATTTTTAGGGTTTGGGCAAGTTCCTCTACCCAATAAAAATTAGGTTAACAGAAATTATAGTAAGATTTCAATTTTTTATTTAAAAAGAATGGGTGAAAACAACAATAAAATTGAAGATAGGTATAATTCCTATCTGATATTTAATAAAGAAAAAGACACGGTAAGCCCAAAATAAAATTGTTTTTGCAAATAGCAACTATGTGCTGCCACATAGTTTTGGTCTCGGCAAAATATATTTCAAATCTTTCTTGTGTCAACGGAAGCTACATCAGCATAACAAACTGCTCACTATATTTATCCTTAAGTTTTAATCCTCTATTGCATGAATTTATTTTATTTTATTTTATGACAAAATCCAATAAAATTATATTAAATTACTCTTAATAGATGTATGTAGAATTCACCATTACACATTTTTTTAAATGATCCGGTTTTTGAAAAAAAATTGTGCCCATTTGGGAACATTGTGTATAAAAACTTTTATTAGAAGTAATTGTCATACACATTAAATCGATTTATTGTCAGTATTAAACTATTCCACATTGTGAAACTTCTTAAAACAGTTACTATTTTTAGAATGAAAGCATAAATGCCCTTACATTTCTTGCACTGGACCCTTGATTTTTTCTTATAGTTTATTATCATATATCTTTCTCTGTTTACAGTCCATCTTTTATGGAATGCATAGAACTTTTTCATACAATGCATTTTTTTGGATGGTTATTCGGGTGTGGAACTTCTAGGCCGACCTACTTTTCTTTTTTGTAAAATACCACTGTTAGTTAGTTGTTAAGCTAGAATTGACTACTGCTACATCCAGCATGTGATAGAAAATACAGTGGTACCATTCTTTTCTTTTGATTTTGATTGGATATAACCTCAATAAGAAATCTTGTGGATCCAGACCGCACATGTGACTGTTATATTGTTGTACAATGTCTGGGCAATTAATTTATTTCCTAGTTCTATGGGTGTCTATCTAAATGGGCATTATCAAATATGGTCGCAGATAAATTAAAATTCTTCTCATTTCATACCAATCTCTTAGATCCCCGCGATTCTTGCATATTTTCTGATACAGAGAGTATGCTGTTTTTGATGTTAACAACTATTTTTTCGAAAGTGTCAATAGCAAGTTCGAATTTCACCAAGTCCATTTCAGTTTTCTACAGTTGCTTAAATAATGTGTCAACATGTGACATCATCATTTTGGCTTTACAACCCTGTGTGGGTCCTAGCTTCCAAGAGCATTTTTTTCCAGTCGTTCCTATCCATCGCCTTCCTCCGCTAAGCATGTATTTCCATATTTCTCATATCTTGGTCTCTGTTAACTATTAATCTTGTTCTGGGTCTTCCTCTTCATCTTTGACCAACAAGTCTATAAAGGAGCGTTTTTCTAGCTGGGTCGGTTTGCTCCATCCGCATTACATGGCCTACCCACCTCAGACGTCCTATCTTAATTTGCAACATGTGACATTAGTTTGAAAAAGAAATATTTTTATTAACTTAATAAGAAGACATAATATTTTCAAAACATTCCAGGATAATGTCTCGATTTTCAAATTCAATTTGTATCGCTCTAGCTTGGAACTTTCATCGTGTTTGCGATTGTTTTTCAATTCATTTGTTCTTCACTTACTTTAACGCTAGTTGCTTAAACTTGCTTGTTCTGTCCTGAGAATAAGAACAAAATGGGGATATGCCGCCCATATAACCAAAAAATATACGGACACTATGAGTGCTTGACATCCCATGTTGTAACAATTTGTTAAATTTGTGCGCGTTACAATAATAATAATGTGCATTTTTGTAACTTTATCAGATTTTAACACTAACTCTCACTCAGTACCCTTCCACGCATTACAGTAGCGCCGTCGTAGGTCCATGCAATTAATTTCTCGAGTGAGTCTTTTAAAATAGGATTTCATTTGTTCTAAAATACAATTAGATATCCCAACAGCGTCTTGACGTTCCGAATTAAAAAAACTTAAACTGGCTCTTGTATTTTCCCGCCTAAAGTAACGAAGGACTAATACCGTCTGAGTTTTTGTAGAAACATCTGTTTGGATCGTCTATCATTAGTGCAAGAAAAGAAAACTGTTTTATTTTATTTAAAATTATTGCTCCCTTCATATCTGAAGCATAAAATCTAAGCACACATTTTGTATGTGTTTTGAAGAAGAAGTTTAAATCCTTTAGCTTCTTTTAAGTGAATGACAGTGTGTAATATTTTTAGTGTAATCAACTATACTTGCAAGCAAAAAAATCGAGTAACTTGATGAATTTTAGTTTATGCTTAATAATTTTATATTATGTTACTTTAAATTAAAAAAACTAATGCAAAAATATTGTCTATTATAGAGCTTCAAAAAAAAATAATGTTTTTATGCAAATTGGCACCGTGTTGTAAAATTTGCCTACTTCTGTATGGCACAGTGAATGCAGCAAATAAAATAACGGACGTGTTCTATGTAATGTAGAACTTTATGAATTTGTCGTCGGTGATCGTCTCAGTCATATGTCAAACGTTGACCTTTGTGTACACTTTAAAGTGCAGTGAGTAAATATTTTACATAAATAAATACTTTACCAGTGAAGGCTACCCAGGTAATTGAATTATTACGAGAGGGCTGTAGTTAAAGGACTGTGACTGGTCACCTACTTATGACTCAGTCTGCAGTTTCAAGGTCTTACCGTCGATACCAGGGCACTGGTAGCTACAGTCGATGACTAGATTCGGGTTGGCGACAGGAGTTAAGCTTCAATAATCTTTGACGAATGTACAAGGTGTCACCGTTATTCAGTGGACAGTTGGGAGAAGACTTTTAGCTGCCACTTTGACTCCCAGACGAGCTAACACATGGCCTAAATTGAATGCACGTCAGAAACAAGCTCGACTTTAGTTTGCCTGAGAACACGTCAATTGGGACCTTGGCCAATAGAGCACAGTTTTATTCTCTAATGAGAGTCAACTGTGTGTATAACAATGGCAGAAGACGATGAGTCTATCGGAGGTCCAGAGAACGATTTGCAAAACGCTGCAATTTCAAAACAGTGAGCTATATAGGTAGTTTGTGTATGTTTTTGGGAGGCTTTGGATGACAGACAAGAGGGAGTAAGACTAGGTGGAGAAGTAATCAACAATATTAGATACGCTGACGATACAGCCATTCTTGCAGAAAGTTTACAAGATCTCCAAACATTACTAAATCTAGTCAGTGAAGCAAGTTATCGGAGAGGCCTAAAAATCAACATTTCAAAGACAAAGTGGATGACAGTTGGAAAGATCCATATAGATCAAGGTCTGCTTTCTCTTAATGGAGAAGAGATAGAAAGGGTAAATCATTTCAAATACCTTGGCAGCTGGTTAAATGTAAATTGTGACTCTGATGAAGAGATAATATCCAGGATCGAAATATCACGTAAGGCTTTTATGACCTGGAAACCAGTTTTATGCAACAGAAACCTGTCAATGAACATTCGTAAGAAGGTCCTGAAATGTTATGTGTGGTCGATCCTATTGTATGGTTGTGAGACATGGACGTTAAAAACCACAATGCTAAACAAGTTAGAAGCATTCGAAATGTGGTGCTATAGACGAATCCTAAAGATATGGTGGGTTTCGCACACTTCCAATGAAGATGTTCTTCAAATGATCAACTCAGAACGTCTGCTCATAAACATCATAAAGAGGAGAAAAACAGAATACTTCGGCCATATAATTAGAGGACCCAAATACCATTTACTTCGCCTTATAATACAAGGAAAAGTGGAAGGAAAGAGATGGATTGGTCGAAAGAAACTTTCATGGCTGCGTAATATTAGACAATGGTGTGGTTTCACAGTAGAAGAATTATTTCGCGCAGCAGCCGACAGAGAAAGGTTTCAGGAAATTGTAAGCATGATGACGGCCAACGTCTGAATACGGACACGGCACCCAAAGAAGAAGAAGTATGTTTTTGGGTGGTATATTTTAAGAAGGAAAACAGAGCTTGTGTTCGTGCACGGTGGTAGTCATGGAAGGAGTTTGACAGTAGATCGTTACGTTACCGAAATTCTCCAAGATTATGTTGTCCCTTACGCCGGCTACATAGGCAACGGCTTCATGCTAATGCATGATATCCATGTCTACGAAAAATTATCTAGCCAACACGAATATAACAACAATAGACTGGCCACCATTAAGTCCGGATATGAATCCCATCGAGCATCTATGGGATGAACTTAAATGTAGGGTTCGGGTCTCTAATCCAGCACCAGAGACAGTGGTGGAGCTAAAAACTACATTAGATGAAGAGTGGGAAGCGATTCCTTAGGAATCACTCAGAAACTTAATAACGTCCATAGGAAATCGCATGGAAAGTATATTACAACGCAGAGCAGGAAACACTTAGTATTCATTTTGATGTTTTATGTTAATTTACTTTTATATTCATTACGTAAAAACTTTCATTCATAACATGTATTCTCACATACAATATTATGTTATCTTTGATGTTTTTTACTTACTATTTTTACAAATATTGGTGTCATTACAATAAAAATTACTTCTGTTCATGATATTTTACTTTTAATTTTATGTATATGTGGATATATACTGGACAAACAGCGTAATCAAGAAATATAACTTACTTTTAAGTTGATTTTTAGCTTTCAAGTGTAGTTCTAAAAACACATTTTTATTGATCGACTCTCTAGACTCGTTATGATCACGTAGTTCAAGACCACATTTGCTGCAAAACTATAAAATCTCGATAATTTTTGACAGGACGTAACGGTTTCTTGATACCATCTCGTTGTGCATACGAATGTTTTCGGTATATACACTACTTAAATCATAAACGATATAAGTTGTACCTAATAGTTGAAAGTTTACAATATTGTTCACGTGTTTGATTGACTTTTCGTGTTTTTAAACTTTTCGCCCAAATGTTTCAAATCACGACACCTTCTTTTATCCAGTTAGCGTCTTCTCCAATTACCAAAAAGACAAAAAACACAATAACGTATATTTTTCTTCAATCTGTACAATTATAACGCCTTGCAAACATGTGAGTCAAACTAAAAACAGGTTGCGCTTGTCTTAAATTTAGTACCGGCATAGATCGTTTATTTTTTGTAATGTATACCACAAACTCAAAGAACTAAAGTTTAGTTTGATTAATTCATACACTCTCACTACCATTTCTTAAGACGTAAACTTAACTTTATCAACACAAAACAATTATTTAGTACGTGTCTACGCGTAATACCTAACCAATCGAATGGTAAGTTTTATCTCGAGGATGATTTCTGAATGGCCATATCATAGCTCAATGTCTGTAAGACGATGTGCGTCGAAAAAATTATACATATTTCGTGAAATTTTGATGGTATAGTTGCCTCGTAATTCGGTGAGACTGTGTAAAAATATATTTATCTATAATAAAAGCAGGCAATAGAAATTAAAATATAAGTACTCTACCAGTAGTAGTTATTAACTGCAAATTTATCAATGACAGAGGTGTATAATAATACAAAGTTTTAATATTCTCATCGATATTTACATTCAGATGTGCCTGGTATTATGTTTGAAAATATGGACAGTCACCCAGTTGAATAAAATGATAAATAAAATTAGAAACCCCATAATGATATCCAATCTCCGATAGGAGAGGCACTCTAAGAAGAAGACCCAGTTGAAGTTTTCATCGAACTGTTGAATATTCCACGTGGACCAAGAGACAACGAAAACATCGGATATCGCGATTAAGGCTCATCCTCGATAATCCTAACGATAAATTTCAGTTTGCTATCTCTATTTCAAAAATTTCTTTCTTTACGAAAACAAATCTGTCATGAAGTAATATTCTAAACTTCGTATCTCTCTCAAGCCAAGGTCAAAAATGCGTTTACCTTTTACTCGAGCCGATTATACACCGAGACAACCCCCGCAGTGACAGGTTTTGGCTTACAATCAGACCATAAATCTCTTTAGTGGTCTTCTGAGTAAATATAATAACAGATCAAAGTAATATAATCTATTCATAAATTTACAATGTAACAAATGTACATACATAATTTATTTGTTATTTTTTTTTATGGAAAAATTGTCTGTCTGAAGTTTAACGTAGATTAAAGTTTACGGAAAATAAAAATTATAAAAAAATAGTACATTGTTTACCGGGTAGGAAAAGCTTAACATTCCTGGACGACTGAAGATTGCTAAGTCGAGGCGCAAGCCGAGACTTAGCAACACAGAGTCCAGGAATGTGGCTTTTCCTACGAGGTAAACATACTATTTTTCCGCAAATCGTTTAAAATTCGACAGATATTGATTGATTTAAAAAAAAACGCGATAATTTTATTCCCAAATAAATGGTGCTTTGAAATTCCTAATAAAATTACTTGGGTTACTATGGAAACGTATTGAGGTTGAATTGTCAAACTTGACGCTTATAAATTTAATTGCTGGTTAACACTAACAACTGTACGGAAATATCATTTCCTTACAGTAAGGAAATGACATTTCCTTACAGTAAGGAAGTCCTGACTTTTTCTTCAAGAAATTTTGACAGGAATGTCAAAATTTCCTGGCGATTGGCGGAAAAGATTATTATTGTTGTTGTTTGTTTGTGTTTAAATGACTGCGGACACTAAATCCATTCGCCAATCTTACAATTTGAGGTGTAGTGTGTGTGTGTGTGTAGAGTAATTGTCTTGATACTTAGCAAAGTCGACGTCATTGTCTTTGCTAAGAGACGCTAATTGTATCCGAACGTCTGCGGTCCCTCCGGTGTGTACCGATCACACAAGGATAGAAATTATTTTCATTTATTAATTTTTTTAATAAACGAAAATTTCCACCCAGGTGGGATTCGAACTCACGACCTTTAGGTTTAAAGGCAGGCGCTCTTACCACTGAGCCACAGAGGGGGTGAAGATTATTATTATATATCATAAAAATTTGATTAGTATCGCGATCATTAAAATTGATAAAATGAAACGATATAAATATAGAATTATGTCTAATGTTTCTTCAGAAACATCAGACATAATTCTAGTAATAGAAATCATTTCTTTTTAAAATTTCTTGAAGGAAGGAATAATTTAATTACGCTATCATTTCCAATTTTGATTTTTGATATTGAATTTGATAGGTTGTGATTTATTACACCAAGAATATAGAAAATTTTATTAGTTTGAAATTGCTTGTTCGGTATGGATTTGTAGGTTCTTCCTAGTCACCATTTGAACTACATTTTTGAAAATTCGTAGAGGGTCCTGTAAAGGTACAATGTTTGTGCAAATTTTTTAACAAAAAATACAAATCCTATTCCTTAACATGGCAAAAAATGAGGTTCCCTAATTATTATAATCAAATTAGCTGTGAATTATCATCTTTTCTTTGACTTAATCTACTACTTGTTGTAATTGGTCGTAAAACACTTCCCTTGTTGTTTGAGGCTTATTATTTTCTGGGCCGTATACTCCGATAATGTTCAGGTTTTCCTTCTCCATTCTTATCTTTGATGTTACTATTCTTTCTGATATGTATTGACACTCTTTGATGTAATTTTGATACCTTTGGTGTATTAGTAAGGCTACACCTTCTTTGGCCCTGTTTTCTTTTGCTACTCCACTGTAGATTAGTATGTATTCACCTAATTTTGATTGACCTTTTCCTTTATTTTTTGTTTGCAGTAGAGCACACATATCTATTTCTTTCTCTTTCAACACTTGGGTTATTTCTTGGTCCCTTGAGTTGAGTGATCTGATATTCCAAGTAATTCTCATCTGGGTTTTGGATGTTTTTCGCTTGTCCTTATTTCTTGCCGTAGTCGTCTTCATAGTATCAATCCAGTTTGGAGACTGTACATTGTTTCTTTGAGCAGTATTTGATTTTACGATTGGTAGGTTGCTGAGGAATAAATATAAATAATTAAATTTCATATTCAAATACTGCAAAATATTTCGTTATTACTCTGAGCTCATGTAAAGAAGAAAAGAAAATAATAATTCTGATTGAAATACAAAAAAAAAGGTACTGGATGATTGACCAAAACTCTACGCTGTTTCTATATAATAAATTATTATTATATAAGCAAATACTGAAACAATTGTATTATTACAAAAACAGTATAAATATTTAGAAGGAAAATGGAAAATCAACAGAAAATATTTCTATTCATATAAAAATTTAATAAAATTATAGGTACTTACTGCTTATTTATATAAAATTTCCTATTTTAAATACAATAAACACACTGGTTTGTCAAAAGTCGAAATAAGCCCTAATAATGTTATTCAACTTTATTTATCCTCCTCCGAGGGTTTTACCTACCTGTCGAGAATCCAGAAGATACCGACAAGGACACCCTGTGCTGACGGAGAGAAAATTGCATTTAGCAGAAATTTGAAATTTTTTAAAAGTTTATATCAAATAGCTGCTTTGTGTTACACTTTATGTTAAAAATAAAAACAGATTCGGAAAGTGGGTCAAATTCTGTAGTGCCCTATTTCAAAAAAAAATTTTTACGTTTATTTTAACCAAAAATATTTGAAAAAAAAATATTGTTTAAACAATTTATTAATTTACAACCAAATAGTGCACTAGAACTTTTTTAGACCTTTCATATAAAAAAAGAATCATCTCAATATCTGCCATAGTTTTTGCGTTATTTGATATAAACTTTTACATTGGAATTTACCTATGCCCAGAATCGCGAGGATCGGCCTTAAGACAAATCATAATGCGTTTTCCAGTATCGGCAGACTTATGCATCCTTCAGAAGATTTACAAAGCTGTGTAGTAAAAATTAAGCGACATGTTCAATACCTCTCTGATAATGCCAAATGTATACTGAAACATGTTTATGGAGAAATGTGCTCTGAATTGTATAAATCAGAGGCAATTGCAGAAACATGTTCTTTACCCAGAGTGCCCAAAGCAACCTGCTATAACCTGCTACAAGACAAATAGAACTGTACTTAATTGAACCTATAACCAAAACAAGATACGAGATATATGCCGCTAATATTTTTCCAACTATTAAAAGCCTTCGAAGTGAATTGGTTCGAAAGCACATTCTATCATGTCCGCAACAACATTACGATTATTTCTTAAAGCCAATAGTTTTAAGTACAAAAATTTAGACAAGCGTCAGGCACTAATGGAAAGTACTATGGTATGATACTCATGATACCGTCAAAAAAAAGTTGGACGAATAACAACAAAAAGTTTTCTAATTCAGTACCGTCCAATACAGGACAAAGAATTATAAATTTACACTGCGGTGGAGAAAATGGATGCTAGTGATAACAGTGACTCTGAGTAAATTAGCAAGTGCATAATTAATTCTAATCAGGAGTAAGTTGAAACCTTTGTTTTTATTGTAATTGTAGACTTTCTCGTTTTATTTATATATCTTTGGGAATAGAGTAAAAACACACTTCTTGATAGAATAAAAAGGTACAAAGTATTTAATTTAAAATAGTCAAAGTACTGGTTACCGTATTATATAATACCTGCTTGGTATCTAAAAAAAAAGTTTACTAAACGTTTTAGACCTTTTACCCATTTTAAAATTATGGAGGTACTAAGTCTTCTCTAACACGGTGTCAAACCAGTTGTCGTTCTTTAATAGAACACCCTGTATTTAATTTAAAAAATGAATTCTCTGTTTTTCCTGATTACAATACCATAAAAGCTATCAGGGATAAAATAGGAAGTTTTAATACTTATGAGCATTTGTGTTTATAAAACGTTAATATTTGATCATACTGTTTAATTGTATGGGATAATTAGCTACTGTTATTAACAATTTTTTTTATATAGGTATTATTTTACAATAAGTTTTGTTCAGTTGAATCGATTAGTGTTATTACTACCTAGGTATATAAGAATTAGATAACAGCCATATTTTTTATTTAAACTTTATAGAAAATGAAACTTTTTGGCAAAATAAAATATTTACTAATACATACTTACATAATTTGAAGACTTGCGACTGTTCCATTTACATTTAAAAGAAATGTTTGCAAAATAATAACTTTTATTTATTTTAAAATTAGATATCGACGCTACTGTTCAGTAGAATATCATAATGGCCACTATAACACTGTTGCCAATTTGCTAGTGTCTTACTCGCTCTTGTTACCGTAAATTTTTTAACGTAATTACGTGTCTAATATAACTTCAAGCCCTTATCGTTAGCGTTATGAAATCCGCCTCGAATATAGTACGGATGCTTAAAACACATGTTCATATTTTAAAATTAAGTTCTTCTTCTTCTTCTTCGTGCGACTAGGATTACTCCTGTTTGTCTGCCTCTTATTCTGTTTCAGTCGTCGTTGACTGTACATTATCTATCCACTTTTTTGGCGGCCTTCCAATCGGTCTTCTACCATAAGGCTTGTTGTTTTTAGTTCGGTTCAATAAATATACCTATTTTAATTAAATAACGTTCCAACAGAAAAGTGATTTAAGTTTCATAGAAAGATGTGAATACAAAATATGAAATACAATTAATTGTTTGAACATCATTTTTCTAGTGTGGGGGCGCCCCGTAGCCCCCCGTTACTAGCCGCTTAATTCATGGCATAGATAAACATAATTTGTCAGTTAAATTAAAGATAAACCCATATTTTCATATTAAAATGGTTTAAATTATATTTATTATTATTATGCCTTGGTATTTTGCTCGTGTATTAATGTTGAATATACAATAAATATTGAAAATAATTGATATTTTGGCAATTATATTTGTAATTTAATTATAGAGACAATCAAATTAAATTTTAAAATATAGTACACTAAAACTTGAAATATGGGTACATTATTTCTTGTTCAAAAATGTTATTCTCTTTGCCAGATTAAGCATGTGGAAATAAATTGGTAATTCTATTTTTATAAAATAACAAATAAAATCTTCAATGACAAATCCATTCAAAAAAATTGTTAAATTATTTTTTAAATAAATTTAAAGAAAAAGTAACATTTTTATTGCACTGTAACAGCCTTAAATATATTTTTTCTTCAAACGTCAAATAATGATGACATTACTTATCTACAGTTTATTTTTATGAACGAGAGAGTAATAAGCATAATTTTAACTGGTACCTTCGACCACTCCATGGGCGTGCTCAAGATTAATTGAAAAATTACTTTGAATAAATGTAAAAAATAAATGAATTATTTCAGTGTTATAAAGTGTTATGTGTATGTAAACAAAAGTGACCTCTTTTATCACACACTATATTAGAACTGACTGGCCTACATTAAAAAGGGTTTTAAAAAATTCACATTTTTTTTAATTTTTAAAAATTACAAAAGAGAAAAAGAGTTTTTAAAACCGTCTAAGGTATGTTAAATAGATGAATAAAAATGTTAATATTAAACTTACAGCTACTTGTTACAAATCCAAATCAGATTCAGAAGATGAACTTTCAGAACCAAGATTTATAATAACTGGCTCGATCATTTTATCAGTAATATTGTCCAGCTTCCACATTTTTTCCTCTTCTTTAATAGTGTGATTTACTGCCTTTTCCCAGTTTTCAGGTTTTACATTATTTACGGTCTCCAAAAACAACTGTTTAACATCATGAATTTTAAAAGTGGTATTTTTTCTTGAAACTTCACTCTTTATCTGTGCCCATACCAGTTCAATCGGGTTTAATTCACAATGATATGGTGGGGATCTAAGTACTGTCATTCCACGATTTTTGGCAATTTCATCAATTTCGTATTGTTTAAATTTTTCTTTATGAAGGGCACACAACGAATAAAGTTCCTTTCTTATAGATCCGGGATGGAACGTAATATTTTTTTATTCAAAAGTTAATAAACCACCTTCAACAAAACCGTCTGAACTGCCAATGTGTACTATTATCAGCCTGCGTCCCTTTCTTGATGGTGGGTTTAAACCAGTAGATAAGTTATTTACAAAAGCGTGCCTTTGACTTGTAACAGTTTCATCCTGCCAAAATTTATTTGGTGTATGACCCTCGTTGATAAATGTTTCGTCAAGATAAAATATTTTTCTTTTTTGGTTTCTTATTTCCTTTATGGTTCTTAGAAAATGTCTTCTCCATATGACATTATCGCTTCTTTCTAATAAAATAGACTTTCTGGGATTCTTTTTCCAGCGGAAGCCTATTTCTTTTAAAAATTTCCATAACGTACTTCGACTCATTTCTGGGTAATCCTTATCATCTCGAACTGAGACAAGAACTTTATCCAATGTTAGAAATTCTTGTCTAAAGAAGAATTCATGCACTTTCCGTCGAAGTCCTTCTTTAAAATGATATTCTATTTGAAATTTTGGTTTCCCTGGAGCATTACGTGGCATTTGAAAACTACCACATTTCTCTTCTTTAATAACTCTGTAAATCGTAGATTTCCCAACACCAAGTGTACTGCTAACTAACTCAACGGTCTCATCAACACTTTCACATAAACGTTTGTCTGTAAATGATTTAAAACAATTATATATTAATGTTTTTTCATTAACTGTTAAAGGACCAATTTTTCGGCGTTTACACGGCACTTCCAAATTTTCCATAACACTAGTATACACAATAAACCGCACCTTGCAACTGAAGTACCTACTTTTAGTGAACTGTTAAGAATTTTGAATACGCCACTTGGACCTTCCTACAAAATGGAAAAACCTACTATCACATTTTCTGTGGAATAAGTTTAGAAGGTAAATCTAGTCAATTACTGTCGTAGATTCCTGGAATTAAAGAATTAACTGTTTGATTGTTGAAACCGTTACTTCGTGGAATGCACTCATTTCAGCTCAAATAAAACGTTTTATTTTATCTAAAGAATTAAACTTTATTTTGCAAATAGGTAGGTACTTATTAAACTTTTATTGGTTATATATAACCAATAAAATAAACATCTTACATTTCTTGCAAATTCATTAGTACCTGTTAACCTCCATCACTCCGACACTGGCAACCTTATTTAGGGATTAGTAACCCTCACAACTATTGTATTCTATTCTGCTCCAACCTTTATACCTGGTGGTCATACTCAATTTAAAATTGTTTTCCTATATACTTCTGTAAACTTGTTGACAAATATCTGTTTTTCATTGAGTCACCCGTATCAACAGTTTAGGGATTTGCATACATAATTTATTGTTTTATTACTCTCTCATACATAAAAATACACTATAATTTGATCTTGTCAAAGTTTGATGTCTCCTCCGGCAGCAGTTTTGTTTCCCATTTCTTTACGGCGTTGGCGGAGGGAAAAATATTGTCATGGCAACAATATGAAACATGTCACAAAGCAACAATACAAATGTCATTAACAACAATTAAACATCATTTTTATTTATAGTAATATTAAAAGTACAATTAGTTAATGAGGAATTTTCAAAATTGAAACCGTGCAAAAATGTTCCCGACTCTTGATACGATTGATAATTGTTGATGATACTGATGGTCGAGAACAACGTTCAGCAATCATTCCCGATGTTGGCGAATCATGAGGGTTTAAAATTTTTTGAGCATTATCGTTCTTATTTTTTATTGAATCCTCTATATATCCTTCGGCAACCGTGCTTGATTTCCAGCCCCCATATCGTTTGAGGCATTCTAGATTTCCGCCTCCAACAATTAAAAGTGTTGCTGAAGTTCGTCGTAAAGAGTGACCCGTGTATGCGCTTGTATCGTTTAAATTTAAATAACTAGTTACTTTTTGGGTTACTGCGCTGATCGAATGTATTCCCATGACGCTTCGGTAACACTTTCCATTTTGGTACTTGATAAAAAATCGGTTTTCTATGAAATTTTTAGGCCGCAGTGATGCATACTTTTTATACAGTTTAATGTAGTTTTGACCAATTATCGTAAAAGATCTAATTTGTCGTGTTTTACTGTCTGGGATTTTGATAATTATTACATTTTCTTTATCTTCAATGTCCACAGTCTTAATTTTTACCATTTCGTCGCATCGACAGGCGCCGGTAACCCCAATTAACAAAACAATCTGAAATATTTTTATAATTTAGTAGAGTATACTACATGCTTTGCAATATATTTTTTTTTACCTTTAATCCTAAATACAACT
This sequence comes from Diabrotica balteata, assembly GCA_918026665.1. Taxonomy (NCBI): domain Eukaryota; kingdom Metazoa; phylum Arthropoda; class Insecta; order Coleoptera; family Chrysomelidae; genus Diabrotica; species Diabrotica balteata. The sequence goes on along the minus strand of OU898276.1, from coordinate 50,976,857 downwards.
TATCTGGCGCTTCAAACAAAAATTTATCAAACTCGTCTTTAGTGAAAACTTTAGACTTCTTTGCAGTATATCCTTCGCTTGTTTTTTTTCAGAAAGGCACGTAACTTTAAAAATTTGCTTATACCCACATGTTTCCTAATAACTAACTCGGATTTTATCATAGAGTATCGTGACCACATTGTAGAAGATTTCCATTTACTTTCATTTTCCATTATATTAAAATATGCCAGTAAAACGTCTTCGGTAACTTGCCGTACTCCTCTTGAATCGCACCACTCTTGGAAGTGCTTGTACGCTAACCGATACTTTATTCTGGACTTGGAGGGCCACAAACGTGCTAATGCATCATTAGCCGCGGACTCAATTTCGTTTAGGTTTTCCATTTTTGCACAAAATTTGCGCTTGCGGTTGCAACAACAATAAGCTGTCTTTAATAATTGCAAACAACTGTCAAACAACTGTAACCAGGGAGACGCAAATCCCACCGACGACTTAATTATTTTAATTTCTAACATCTAGACTACTTTGATAGTTGTCACAGTTAATTTCGAGTGAAAATAGCGTATGAATTGTACTATTTATGGTTGAAAATTGCTACGTTTGAACAAAAAATAGTATACTTTATTCGGCAAAGAAGCGACTTTTCTTGACTTGCTCTTTATTACGCGCCTCACTTCGTTCGGCGCGTAATATCGGGCACGTCAAGAAAAGTCATGCTTCTCCGCCTCATAAAGTAATATACTATTTCAAGCACTGGAAAAAATTGTTCATGCATTATCCGAAAAATTAAACACACTGGAAAGTTTGAGTCATTTTTAAATTTTCTACTCACATACCGATTGTACTTCAGCCATTTGATTCTTCTGGAACCAACTGAACTTCTGGAAGCATGTTCCAGCTGGTACAAGTCTAGTGGATGGCTGCTATATGTTTATAGTCATTAGGTAATTTAAAAAAGTCCTTTGCCTTATTATGTGTAGGTGTTCCTTAATTGGCACATGTCCAGAAAAGTTTCCTGTTATGATTCTGAACTAATTATGTTTTGTTTACGCAAATGTTATTTGCAAATACGAGAATCCAGATATTTGTCTTTTTCCTAATTTTTCATAACCACAATCACATCTTTGTAAGGAAATTGGACGTTGCGAAACTTTTAACTGAATTTATTTGTTAGCTAAAAAAATTCTATGTGCTTTTCGAACTTTTTTTTCTTTTCAACTTTTTCTTTTTTTCTTTCAAATTTCTTTTTTAACTTTCAACGGAAGAGGTCTTCCGTTTTTTATGTATTATTTTTGTTTATGCATACAACTAAAAGTAATAAGTACTGATCTTTGGATTATAATGACATATTGCTATATTTTTCCAGTACAATCTTTCATATGGAGTGGAAGCGTGGACTCTAAATGAGGCCATGCTTAAGCGCTTGGAAGCCTTTGAGATGTGCGTATATAGGCGACTACTAAAGATAAGCTGGGTAGACAGTTGAAAATAAGGGGATCCTTAGGCGGCTAAACCAAACAACACAACTGGCCAATATAATTAAGAGAAAAATACTTACATTAAAGTAAAAAGTTCTTTTTGTAACATGGTATAAAATTTTTCAAAATTATTCTAAATGGATTTAAACATTTTCAGAACGTTTTTTATCCTCCTTCTCCTCCTCCTATCAGATCATCATCAGTGAAAAACCTACAAATAAGTGTAACCATTTAAAAATAAAAAAGGGTACAATTTTGACTATTAAATTGAAAATGTAGTTAATATTTACGTCTATAACTGATTGAAACTAATCACATAATAAGGTCATATGACTTTTAAATTACATAATTTGAGAGTAACGAACATTATAATTCTTAAGTCACTAGGTCGATGATCAAGGATTCGATTTTTTACGGGAATGTACAATTTCCTTGTTATGATATTGGAGCACAAATTAGTTAAGTCAAACTCTTGACGTCTAAAGTGGAATCAATAGAACGATCGTTCTATTAATTCCGATTCAGATTCAGATTCCGATCCATGATTAATTTTTGCTCCAATGCCATAACGTATGGCTTTTATTACATCATCAGAGCAATAGCAAGCAATAGCAATATATATATATATATAATATATATATATATATATATATATATAATATATATATATATATATATATATATATGTTACGAGCAATGTCCGAAATTGGACAATCCTAACATTGCACTGAAAATCTTGTCCACTTCTAGCATTGTACCCCTTTACTGTACAATCTCCGAAATAGACATAATCGTCGGACTTTGTATAAAGGAATTGCTGTACAATGTTCGAATTTCAATAAGTCGATTAGTAGCAATACGTCAAAGTTTGGAAGAATATGACAGATATCGATTATTTTTATGATTATTCCCCATTTGATATTAAAGACAAACAAACATCAATTACGATATAAATCCTAAATTAATCTATTAGTTAGTTGCTGGAACTTGAAATATATTAAATTAAATTTAATTAAACTTCATTTATAAACTTAAAAATAATGTTTAATAAAATTATTTATTATTATATTGCATGCTCTTTCGCGATTTATTAAAACGACATGACAACACTGCCAAATACAAAACTTTCCTTCATTTCTTCAACGGAACTTTTTATATACCTACTTTTATGTGCTTTTATCTATCACTCTATGGCAGAACAATTTCTTCTTATTTATATTTTAGTTTGACACAGCATTTTATAACGTTGTCGATTCAAAAAAGTACAACTTTGTATGTAAAATAGAAAATAAAAAATATCAAATAATTAACAAGAAATGTTCGATTTTTGATTTGATGTGTTGTTTGTCAATAATAATCGATTCGAATCGATAAGCGTCTCGATAATCATTTTTAAATTTGATCATTTCGGACATTGTACAGTTTGGGGGTACAATGCTAGAAGTGGACAATAATTTCCGTACAATGCTAGGATTGCCCAATTTCGGGCTTGCTCGTAACATATATATATATATATATATATATATATATATATATATATATATATATATATATATTATTGGGATATTTAAAGTGTTGGTGCGCAAGCAATTAATTAGCTAATTAATTAATTAATTAATTAAAATTATTTAAATGATATGATTATGACTCTATCACACTTTTTAATTCTCTTATCTCAGAGTTAAATTCGTGCTTCAATATCTATGCTATTACATGTGAAAGGTAAGGTCCAAAGAATACCGGAATAATGAAAAACATATAGGATCTAACATTATATATTGAAATAAAAATAATGAAATAAAATTCACACTCAAATGTTTTCAATAAACAATATCTCATATAATGATTCTTAAAATTTTGTTCTACATACGTGAACCTTCAAAATAAATGGTACAAACAATATTAGTTGAAATCTCAAAATCCAAATATTATTCTAAATCTCCTAATCAAAATATTTATATCCTTTCTAAATTATCAAGTATTTAACCTTAAAAGAATGTTCATAATCTTTAACCACTCGGCTTTCTTCATTAATAAGAACTCCATGATTTTCTAAAATCTTCTCTATTTTCTTTACCATGTTTTCTCCACAATTTATTTTTCTTTCATCCTCATTTTGTTCACATGTGTTCACTGTCCATAATATTTCTTCACAAAATTCTGGATTCTCATCCATCATTGCCATTTCTTCTTTTGTTTTCTTTCTATCCTCTAATTCCCTTTGGTATTCCGAGCACCATGTTTCTATTTCTTTCATTTCTCTGATGATTACTTCCTTTTCTTCCTGCTTTCTTTCTGTTTTATCGTCGGTTGCCAACAATTCTTCTGTATCTTCTATTTCCTGTTTTTCTTTTGTCTCCGTCTCGCTTTCTTGCTTTCTTTTCGAACTCTTCTTCTTTTTCTTCCTTCTCCTTCTCTCTCCTGTTTGATTTTTTTCTTGTACTTTCGGTTTATCCTCTACAGTCATATTGATTTGTTTACGTTCTTCCTGTGCATTGATCCTTCCAGAGTTTGTTCTCCTATCTGTTTGCTTTTCTTCTTCTGTGTTGTGTGGTTCTGCTCTGATTTCCAGTTTATTTTCCGAAAAATTTATGGTGATATGTTTTTCCCTCAATTCATCAATTCCCGCTATCATATCATGATTTAAATCTTCAATCACCACACATTTCATAATATGGAATTTCTCTCCCACTCTGATCCGTACTCTCAAACCTTCGTTTACTGTCGTCAAATTTTTATTGTTTGCACCCACTAAATCAATCCTAGAAATCTTATACACAAATCTGTCCAAATTTAATTCTTTTACTAGTTTTTTATTGATTAGCGATATCTCCGATCCAGAATCAATTACAATTTTAATCGCTTTATGTTTTATAAATGCCTCTAAAGATATTAGATTAGAATTAGAAATTTGTCTTTCGTTTCCTATTGCTACATGATTCATCTCCCTTCTATTTTGTTGTTGAAAACTCTGGTTATTTCTATCGTCCCTTTGTTCGTTAGTAATCCTATTTGGAGCATTTTGTGCATCTCTATTCGTGTTGTGAATTTCATATGTTCTATTTTGTGTATCATTCCGTTATCGTAATTTTGTTGTCTATTGTAATTATTGTAATTTCTCGGCCTATATTTGTTTGTTGATCTGGGATGTCGGTTTCTCTGGTCATAATTTGATGAATACCTTCTTTCCGGTCCATTATATTGGTCATGTTGTCTTCTATTTGTCATTTCTCCTCTTTTCGCTTCTTTTAATTAAAGGAATTGGCACAAACTATCAATATCTTGATAGTTTCTCAAAATCACGTAATCTTCCAACGTTTCCTCAAAATGTCTGCTGATCATTTCTACCAGCTGTTCGGTAGAATATTTGTATTCTAGATATTTTGAATTGTTATATATCTGCAAAGCATATCTTTCTTCAGATATTCCCATTTTTTCGTGATATTTTCCATTCTGTAGCTCTTGATTGATTTCTCTCTGTTTATTTTTCCCCCAGAAATAGTTGAGAAATTTATTTTCGAAATCTGTCCAATTTTCAAACTCATCTTCTTTACTTTCATACCATAACGCTGCTCCTTCTTTTAGATGGTTTCTAATTGTTTCTTTGGAATCGTCAAAATATCTAACATGTTGCAATTTGGTTTTCAAATTTTTAACAAACGGTACTGGGTGTGTTTTTCTAATATCCCCGCCAAATTGTATTTTCGCCTCGCTTGTTCCATGGACGATAACTTCTTTTCTCTCTATTCCTCTCAGTTCAATTTCTGCCATTGGCTTTTCATTTTGCTTAAGTTTCCTTTCCATTTCTTTCCTGTCTTCTTGCAACGCCATTTCAAATTTTTCTTCTAACTGTTCTAATTCCTTTTTCTGGACAGTCTTAATCTCTTTCATTTTAGTTTCTATTTCTTCTCTCTGCATCTCTAGTTTCTTCTCTGTTTCTTCTCTAACTTTTTCTAAACGGACTTTTACATCATTTTCATATTTGTCCAAACGCTTTTCCATTTTTCTATCATTTTCTTCTAATTTTTGTTCATAGTTTTCCAAACGCTGCTCTATATTCCTGTTATATTGCTTGTCTTGTTTCCCGTTGGTTTTCTTCCATTGTCTTTTCCATTTTCTTTGCTGTTTCTCTTTGATTCTCTTGTATTTGTTGTGTCTGTATTTGCATCATTGCTAATAATTTTTCTAACATCCCTGTTTCTTTTCTTTCCTCTATTATTGTACCATTTCCTTCATTATCCGATCCTTCTTCAAACATTGTTTCCTCTTCTCTGTTATCCTCCTTCCTTTCTTGCATTTTGCTTTGACTCCTTGTGGTCGACATGTTGTTTCTTTTCGTTACTGTTTTTTGTCCCCGCCAAATGTGAAATTTTACAACACTCTATATGTTGCAGAACACGACAATATTTCTCCCCAATTGTAATAAATTTTCACGACAAATATCAAATATGCAATCAGTAAAATTCAAATAATTCAAAATAAACATCAAATGTACGATTGGTAAAATAAAATCAAATAATTCAATAGCAGTAAATATCAACTAACTACGATCAATCAATAAATCAAATTTATATCCACTGGAAAAAATTGTCAAAATACTTTCAAATTCAAATTCCCTCAATGTTATATGTTTTTATCTCTGGATCACATGTACTTATTCCAGCTCTCTTTCCCTTCCTTCAAATGTAAAGCTGCGATATTTTCAAGCCCCACGTTTTGGAAGCCAGTTATTGTGATTTTTAAAGTCTTGGTGCGTCAAGCAATTAATTAGCTAATTAATTAATTAATTAATTAAAATTATTTAAATGATATGATTATGACTCTATCACACTTTTTAATTCTCTTATCTCAGGGTTAAATTCGTGCTTCAATATCTATGCTATTACATGTGAAAGGTAAGGTCCAAAGAATACCGGAATAATGAAAAACATATAGGATCTAACATTATATATTGAAATAAAAATAATGCAATAAAATTCACACTCAAATGTTTTCAATAAACAATATCTCATATAATGATTCTTAAAATTTTGTTCTACGTACGTGAACCTTCAAAATTAATGGTACAAACAATATTAGTTGAAATCTCAAAATCCAAATATTATTCTAAATCTCCTAATCAAAATATTTATATCCTTTCTAAATGAAGTGAAAAAATTTGTGTTATCAATAAAAGAAAAACTGCAGAAAACAAAACTATCTCTCTCTGATGATGAGTGGTCCAAATCCTTGTTCCTTGTAGACTATACTATTTACTCGTAGCCCCTCCCTAGGTAATCAGCAATCTTACAACAAATTATTGCAAGTTTATCGTCCTTAGTGATTTCCTTCAAATGCACGAATCGTTCAAATTATGCTAGCTTCTTCTTCTCTCAATAAACTGAATCTCTCGTTGGCCTGAACAGTGACTCTTGGAATATAAGTAGAAAATATAACTTACAATCTTTTACTGGATAAGCTTCTGTCAGATACACTAACTACACAAAAACTCACAAACTTTCACTGCTACTGCTTCCTACCTCTGGGAAACTACCCGAGAACAACGGCCGTTCGCCTTGCACCCTTGGAAACCAACTGACCATCTTTTCTTTCTTCCGAAACTAACTCACGTCTCATTCTCCAACCAATCATCCCACCTTTTCCAATTTCATCCAATCAAAACGCGTCATCCATCTCCCATTTCTTCATTTCGATAACAAACAAATTTTTACCTATAATTATAAAATTTCCTAAAACTTATTTACAAAATATTTTTCTACAATTCTTAAAAACTAACAAAAACCTATCTTTCTAAAATCTATCCTATTGTCCTAATCACTGCATTAATGTATTTGGAAACCCGGTTCAATTGTCTTTTATTTCACTTAAGCTTATTCACGTCATACAAATATATTTTAACAAAGAAAATAATTTATGGATATCTTACGTTTTGTTAAATACAGGTAATCCAAAATTAAAAGACTTTCATTCTTCGAAATGTTTGTAGTTTATTGTTTGACTTATCTGAATTATTTTAATGTTTTTGATATGTATATATATATATATATATATATATATATAATAAGGATCACTCAGACGAGTGGTGGGTTCAAATATCGGTCTACTAGGTGGAGAAATAAAAGACAAAGTTGATACTACTTCATCTATTTTGAAGACGTTTCGCTATCGAATTCTGATAGCATCATCAGTTCATCTAAAAATTTTACATTATGAGAACCACACATTCATGAAGAAGATGTTAAATAGTTACCTTAAAAAGACATGTAGTTGTCTATGGTATTAAAAAGTTAGTATAAAAACTCAAATTAAGGGACATCATATGGTGATATTGTATAAACAATCAAATAACTAACAACATTTAGAGACTTAGTAAAAATTAGCAAAGCAACAGAACACGTGGTCTAATAAGCATATAATATTTTATGTAATATTAACTAGTGAAAAAGAACTAAGAAAATCATCGATTCACTTCCAATTATGCAAAAATTATTTTATGACTTCATCTTAACTTTTGGTAGCATTATTTAAGTTATCTACATTGAGATATAAAAAATATATATAAAAAAAATATAAAGTGAAGTTACCACTGTATGCTTGGCACCTGTTGCGGTTGAAATGGCGTTAACTAAAAGATACCGAGCCAATGACATGAACAGACAGCCAACCTTGAGGTCGAAAATTCTTCGACAGAACAGCAAGGTTAAGAGTACCAACCCACTCTTAACCTTGCTGTTCTGTCGAAGAATTTTCGACCTCAAGGTTGGCTGTCTGTTCGTGTCATTGGCTCGGTATCTTTTAATTAACGCCATTTCAACCGCAACAGGTGCCAAGCATACAGTGGTAACTTCACTTTATATTTTTTTATATCTCAATGTAGATAACTTAAATAATGCTACCAAAAGTTAAGATGAAGTCATAAAATAATTTTTGCATAGTTGGAAGTGAATCGATGATTTTCTTAGTTCTTTTTCACTAGTTAATATTATATAAAATATTATATGCTTATTAGACCACGTGTTCTGTTGCTTTGCTAATTTTTACTAAGTCTCTAAATGTTGTTAGTTATTTGATTGTTTATACAATATCACGATATGATGTCCATTTATTTGAGTTTTTATACTAACTTTTTAATACCATTGACAACTACATGTCTTTTTAAGGTAACTATTTAACATCTTCTTCATGAATGTGTGGTTCTCATAATATAAAATTTTTAGATGAACTGATGATGCTATGAGAATTCGATAGCGAAACGTCTTCAAAATAGATGAAGTAGTATCAACTTTGTCTTTTATTTCTCCACCTAGTAGACCGATATTTGAACCCACCACTCGTCTGAGTGATCCTTATTATATATTGGATAGACGGTCCTACTCCTTTTTGCGATGCTATATATATATATATATTATATATATATATATATATATATATATATATATATATATATATATATATATATATATATATATGTATATATTTGTGTGTGTATGTATACATAAAAGGGCCTTGTCCTCAGCAAAATTTCATTTTCATAACCAATATGTTTTGGTTTTGCATATATATAACATAAAATTACTTTTCACTTCCACAATGTGTATTTAATATAACAACTAATTAAATTTTAATCAAAACGTTACTGACATCCATACATTTGTACCATCCCATTCGGGGTTTCCAAATTTCCTGTTCGCTGAAACTTTACAACTTTCACGACTTTCATCCCATCTGGATAGAGTTTGCTTAATCGGGATTCTAGTAGTAGTATCGTGTTTATCGAGATTTTCCCAGGACGTTCTGGAATATATTATTATGAGGCGCAATTCCACAAAATTACTTTTCTCCATCTTCACTCTCTGCTCGTCTTCGTTAGTCTTAGCACATCATTGAGACATGAGAATGGGACAGTTTATGGCTCGTTTAATATTGTGTCCTTAAATAACCGCTGGGCATTTTTCTTGTTTAAATAAAATGAGTTGAAGTAAATTCTTTGAAGAAAATTAATGCATTTGTATTTGTTTTCTTTTTAATTTAGATATTTTAATCAAAATTAATTACCAAGACTTAGAAGATCGTATGACGCAGAGGTATTAAAAGCTTTGGCATTTATAGACCAGGAAAGTAATGATTAAATTATCGATACTTATTAAAATATCGCAAAATTAAATAATACAATTAAAAGAAAAGGTTCTTTTTTTAAATTTGGTTATAAATCCCATACTATTTAATATATATATATATATATATATATATATATATATATATATATATATATATATATATATATATATATATATATATCGACGAAGCACTCAGGCAATGGAAAAAGAAGTGTAAAGGGATGGGGCTGTCTATTGGGGATGAAACGTTATACACGCTGCATTATGCAGATGACCAGGTAGTTATTGCCCAAGACAAGGAAGACCTAGAGTATATGGCTAGAAAACTAATGGAAGAGTACAAAAAATGGGGCCTCGAAGTAAATTTACAAAAAACGCAATATCTTTGCATAGGAGGAGAAAATACTGCAGATGACCTCGACTTAGAAGACGGGAAAATTAAGAAATGCGATCAATGTATATATTTGGGGGTAAAACTAACAAAGACAGGAAGAACTGATGAAGCCATAAAAGACAGAATAACCAAAGGGAAACGAGTTATAGGTGCATTGAATTCAGTACTATGGCAGAAAAATATAAGACCGGAAACGAAAAAAAGAATATATAACACAATATTGAAACCAGTAATCGTGTATGGCTCAGAAGTATGGCAGTTATCACAAAAACTTAAAGGTAACCTCTTGGCGGTTGAAATGGATTTTTGGAGGAGATCAGCGGGAAAGTCTCGATTAGAACATGTGAGAAATGAGGACATAAGAAATCAAATGAATGTACAAAGATCAATTATAGAAGACATCGAAAAACAACAACTGACATGGTACGGACATGTTAGACGTATGGGGGAAGAAAGACTACCAAAAAAAATATTAGAATGGGTACCACCAGAGAAAAGAAAACGAGGACGACCACCAACAACATGGATGCAAGGAATTTCAAAAGCCATGTCAGCAAGAAATCTATTTGAAGAAGACTGGCAGAATAGACAGGCTTGGCGAACGGGAACCCAAAGGCGGATTACGCTATAAACGGGATATATATATATATATATATATATATATATATATATATGGTTATAAAAGAAAGTCTAAAATTTTGGAAACATTGAATGCTTTTATACACGTCAAAAATACTTTTCTTTTTAATTCAATAATTTAAAACAGTAGTAATTAGTAACAAACCCATAAGATATAAACTGAACATCGATGGAGCTGGCATTGAACAAGTAATGGAAGTAAAGTACCTACCTAGGTATTATAATGTCCAGCTATGGAGACGTTAAAAAAGAAATAATAAATCACTTACAAAGAGCAAATAGATTAGCAGGATGCTTGAATAATACTATATGACGTATCCGACACACAAAAATTAATATAAAATTAACAATCTATAAGGCAGTGATAAGTACAATACTGACGTAAGCATTAGAAATAAGATCTGACATAGCCAAAACACAGAGTATGCTCAAAACAGCAGAAACAAGAATGGTGAACCCAAGAGTCGTTAAAATAGCAAGGGACAAATCACGAAGTGGTAGAAGAAGTATTGGCCGCCTACAGAAGGGCTAGAGCTTAGATAAGGAAAGAGAGGGAAAGCGTAATCGAATGGAATTGACTGAAGCCGAAATTGGCACCAACTGACACCAAAAAAGTTCCCCAGGTCACATTTTATTTCTTTAGTAGATTGAGAATGATGAATATATATTAATAAATAGATTTTTTTTTATATTCATATTTGAATACTGACATAATAATCATTTTTTGAACATGATTTTATCATTATATATTTTTTAGTAAAACAATTGTAACGTTTAAAACGTTACATTTTTGTTCTTATTAATTTCAAAGTACTTTCCACTATTTTCCGCTCATACTATTTGATTTTCATTGATAATAATTTCTTTTTCCTTTGTTTGTATTCCTACATTTTATTTCAATATTTTCCTATTACAAATAAATCCGCTGATTAATTTCTTAAGTCCCCTCGTAGTCCTAGAAACAGAAACCCCACTCCTAAATAATTTACTTCTATCAATCCGACCCGACTTAATTTCTTTTTAAAATAAACCAGCAAACGAGAAGGTATTATTAAAAAAATAAGTCCTCGTGGTCAGAAACTTCTAACGGTCTGGGTAAGTTAATACTTTGCTCTTTTTACAACAACATATTTTCATACTTTAATCAAGAACACTTTTAGTTTTTCGTATAATTTTGTGTACGCTAGTACTTAAAAACTGCTTACAATTTTTATTTTCTTTTTACCTTTGCTCCACCTTGGTTTTTATTCAAGATAATCCACCTTGGTTTTTATTCAAGAGAATCCACCTTGGTTTTTATTCAAGAGAATCCACCTTGATTTTTATTCAAGAAAATCCACCTTAATTATGATATAAGAAAATTTACGTTGACATGGATTTTTTGGGTCGAAGAATACGAAAATGGAATTGTTTTTTTTGGAATAAGAAATCCACCTCGATTTTGAAAATCCGCATGGCTTTGGATTGGAGAGGGATCCACATGGTTTCGGCTTAGCGGCATGGTTTTTGCAGACATTGTATGGTCCGAGTTGAGAAGAAAACAGCAGGAGGATTTCTCATAGAGTAGAGCTAAGTTTCTTTATTTCTTGAGATTTTGTATATAGATGGTTAATTCCCTGTTGTTAGAACCCCAATTGAATTGTTATTACATTTTGATTTATTAAAATATAAATAAATAAAGATATGTGTTAAAGAAATTATTTTATTAATAATTCCCGATTCATTCCCGAACATCACCCCTGAGGGGTTTCAATGTGCAATGGGTGAGCTAGCCGTTACATGAATGTCCTTTAATACCACAATTCCAGCAAATTACTTGTAAAGAATTTGTCTCCTGAAATCTTTTATGAAACGTAGGATTTTGAGTCCTTATAGTAGACATAGATAAAGCTGACTCTATTTTTCTACAAAATTTTGTTAAATCTGCAATTGTGCTCACTTCGTGCAAGGCTAAGGCTTTAATGTAGTCTGGAAGAAGGCCTCTTTTTATTTCCGAAACCATTTCACCTTCTTCTACTTTATTTGGAAGCCTGTGGAAAAGCGCTTCAAAATTTGAAATAAAAGTAGTAACGGGTTCCCTAAAAATTTGCTTTGTAGAACGTATTTGATCCCATAAATTACGTTCATAATCTTCAGGCAAATAGGTATTTTTAAGAGCTGTAACAAGTTCTGACCAATCGTGAAAAGATCTCTTAATAAAATGATTGTGCCACCAAACAAACGCAGAGCCTTCAAAAAGGTCTCCAGCAGATAGAAATAACTCCTGGCCCGTACATCCTCTTGAGACTTTTAATGCTTCAATTTGCTCTAAAAACGAAATAATTTGTTCTCGACCGAAAAACTTTTTAATTCCCCATTTGTAAATCGGGACGGATTTAACAACAGTACCAAAGGATCTTGATGCAATAGGCGTAGAAGCGGTTTGGGGAAGCATTTCACCGTTAGCGTCCTCTTGTAAGTCCACTTGAATTTTCCCAGCCAAAACTCCTTCTAAGTTGACGAGGTTGTTCCTAATTTCTCGCTTAATTTTAATTTCCTCATCCTTAGTAGCATTCAATTTGGAAATCCTACCAGACAAATGTGTCAATCTATCCGTTAACTGTTTATATGGTGATGAGTTCTTTGTGCCAGTGAAATTGTTTATAAGTGTTCAATTCCTTTAAGTTGTTGTTGCACCTTTAAAATCTTCTTCGAATGACAAGTCATTCGAGACAGATGAAAAGCTACGATTAAAAACTTCCTGTGTTAAAAGTCCACGAAGAACTTTCCTTTTTTCTCCTAACTGTATTTGGCACATCAACATCTCTTGTCTGAATTTCATAAGCCAGTTCATCCGACTTTAAATGATTGGTATTAAACGGAAGAGACATATTGATAAATAATTATTAAATACAAAGGGCAATAATACTCGTAAAAAAGCGGACTAGACGCAGATGCATATAGGAATACAAGATAATAGCAAAAGGTATTCAAAAAAAATATAGTTAAACTACTAGGCATGTAGTGCAAGCAGGTTATCTCACCCAAAAATTAGAATAGATCGAAAATATTGCAATGTAATATATAATATATAAGAAGGTCTAACAATTATAGCAAAATATAAAAGAAATCCTTAAATAAGAACTAGAAATGTATGTGAATTAAATTTGCAACAACATTTAAGAAGAGAAGAAACCACCTAAAAGATTGCCTTAATTGACGCATAAAGCATATTACTTAACGATTGTTTAAAAAAAAAATTATTTAAATAAAATTATAGTGTTGAACTTATATGCAAACTTTTAGAACGCGCCTTGTATTATGAAAATTAACCATTACTATAAACTTATCATCTAGATCGTTGTGAGTATAGTATTAAAAGTTTCTTATTTTATGTAGATATCAAAATAAGATTTATTTATATATATATAATTAGGGAAAAAACTTCGCTTCTCAAATATCTAAAGTAAACGTTTAAATAAATGGTCAAACAAATACCTTGTTTTAAACAAAATACACATATACACAAAAACTGATAAGCTGATAACTTAAATGAGTTCTCTTTTTTTATTTAAATTACTTATTGATAGAAAAAAAATGCAAAAAATTGAAATAGATTTTAAGGAAACAAATTTAATAAAGAAAGTGTGAGAAAAATCCATTAATAAAACCCAAAATCAACAAATTAAATAGTTTACGTACGTTGGGCGCCAATTGTGTAACCGCTAGCTCACCCATTGCACATTGAAACCCCTCAGGGGTGATGTTCGGCATAAACTAACTTAATTTGAGAAATAGGGAATTATTAATAAAATAATTTCTTTAACACATATCTTTATTTATTTGTATTTTAATAAATCAAAATGTAATAACAATTAAATTGGGGTTCTAACAACAGGGAATTAAGCATCTATATACAAAATCTGAAAAAATAAAGAAACTTAGCTCTACTCGATGAGAAATCCTCCTGCTGTTTTCTTCTCAACTCGGACCATACAATGTCTGCAAAACCATGCCGCTAAGCCGAAACCATGTGGATCCCTCTCCAATCCAAAGCCATGCGGATTTTCAAAATCGAGGTGGATTTCTTATTAAAAAAAAAACAATACCATTTTCGTATTCTTCGACCCAAAAAATCCATGTCAACGTAAATTTTCTTGTATCATAATTAAGGTGGATTTTCTTGAATAAAAATCAAGGTGGATTCTCTTGAATAAAAACCAAGGTGGATTCTCTTGAATAAAAACCAAGGTGGATTATCTTGAATAAAAACCAAGGTGGAGCAAAGGTAAAAAGAAATAAAAATTGTAAGCAGTTTTTAAGTACTAGCGTACACAAAATTATACGAAAAACTAAAAGTGTTCTTGATTAAAGTATGAAAATGTGTTGTTGTAAAAAGAGCAAAATATTAACTTACCCAGACCGTTGGAAGTTTCTGACCACGAGGACTTATTTTTTTAATAATACCTTCTCGTTTGCTGGTTTATTTTAAAAAGAAATTAAGTCGGGTCGGATTGATAGAAGTAAATTATTTAGGAGTGGGGTTTCTGTTTCTTGTACGATAAAGTAAGCGAGGTAGGACTACGAGGGGACTTAAGAAATTAATCAGCGGATTTATTTGTAATAGGAAAATATTGAAATAAAATGTAGGAATACAAACAAAGAAAAAGAACTTATTATCAATGAAAATCAAATAGTATGAGCGGAAAATAGTGGAAAGTACTTTGAAATTAATAAGAACAAAAATGTAACGTTTTAAACGTTACACAATATTAGATCAATATTAGTGTTTCAGTAAATCAGTAAATTGAAATTGAGATCAGTAGATCTACTGAAAAATCAGTAGACCTGATAACCCTGCGAGAGATAGTAATGGGCAACATACAGTCACAAAACATGGCGGTTACATCAAAACTGGCTTCACTTTTTGAAGGTTTATTAAATGAACGTTACCTGTCCTTTCTCTTTTCTTGTCTAAGGTCTAGAGCGACAATATTCCATATAGTCAACAGGCCAATAAACAAGCAAAATTGATATATACGGATAAAAGAAGAAGAAGACCTTCTTATATGAGACTGAAAATATATTGTGAAATTTTTTAGCGTAATATATAGCCATTGGAAGTTAGTATTATGTGCACAATTATCTGAAATATTTCAACTACAATTTCTCTTGATTAGTGGAATAATTTTTGTATACTCCTATAATACCCGTAGCTATATTTATTTTGATAAAAACTTTCAAACTTCAGTGATAGTAATAATTCAGACAGTCAAAAAATAATGTCGTTCTACAATTTTATACCTTTTTCAGAATCATTCTTCAAGATCATTAATGAAGAACTATAACAAATTGTGTTCTGCTTCCTCGAACTAATCGTAATGTATTCGAGACAATTGGTAGTCACTGATCCTTACCCGCCGATTTCAAGAGAGAAATTTTCAACTACAACTGACCCAGTTACAGGTATGATAATATTATATTTATATAAACTAACTTCTGCAATAAACATGTCTGAAACATCTTACATATTCCGGTTTCCTAGCAACTTAACGTCTATGAATGAGTTCCACTGAGCTGCAAAATACTATTTTACACTATACTACTACTCATTATCAACAGTACGGATAAGTATACAAATCAATTAATATAATAAATATAGACACTACTTTTTGTCAATGATCAGTTAATAACTCACATTCTGAAAGTATGTAAACATTTTAAAATAAAAATATTAAAAAAATTGTTGCACATCTCGTTTTGTTATGAAAAATTCTAAGTATCTAATTTAAAAGACGAGGTGTATAGATATAATTTCTTCTTCCTCTTTATAAGCAATTCTCCTTATTGATTGGCGGATTAATACCTCGATGGCAAGTCACTCCATCTTTTGCGCAGTCGTCCGATACTTCTTGTGCCCATTGTTGATTTATCCCTTGCTATTTTGACGACGACGACTATTCTATCTATTTAGTGTCCATCCGTTTATACACTGCACGCGACATTTTCTTCTAACGTCTTCACTTCTCTTTTGATATCCCAGCGTATTTCCTGTAATTCTCCTCAGTACTCTTATATCTGCCGTTTTCAGTATCATTTGTACTGTGAGTGTGTCAGGTCTTGTTTCTGAGGCATATGCCATTATTGGTCTTACACTAGCTTTATAAATTCTTGACTTCATCTCAGAGTTAATGTGCCTGTTTCATCATAAGTGTTATTAAGTCATCCTGCCATTCTATTTGCTTTTTATACTTGATCTTTCACTTCTTTTTCCAGGTAACCATAGCTATACAGTGTAATTCCGAGGTATTTTGTTTCCATTACTTTTTTAACCCTTTGCAGCCCCAATTATGCTATTTGCATTAAAATGTATTTCTCAACAAAAATTGTGTTATTTATCGTAAAATTTAACACCAAAAATTGGAAATAATATTTTTTTATGACAACTTTTTGGAGTTTGGAGGTGGTTCCATGGTGGAACCACAGGGAAATAAGTATGAATTAAAAAAAGTTATTTATTTCGCATGAAAACTACAAAAACAATTACAACCACAGGAAAATAAGTATGAATTCAAAAAAGTTATTTTTATTTTTTATGAAAACTTGAAAAGCAATTAGATTTATCCGTGAGACAAAGCCCAACTTTACATGAGGAACAGTGCCATCTAGTTCTATGAGGTTGGTTTCTAGTGCTACAGTGAGCACATCGAACTTTATTGCCATGAATGGGCATATGAGCAGCTTTGTCGGTGCGTATTTCAATGGGAACCTGAATTTTAAATTTATTCGGCACTTCTGCTTTTGAACTTGGTCTTCCTCTTTGGGGAGTGGAAGGATCAGCACCTATCAAACCTGCAGATACTGCTAAACGAAAAACTTTGAGAGTAACTGATGGTGTTTGAGATCTTTCTTTGAATATGATATATGCGTTTACAATTGTTAGATCAATAAAATGCCAGAAAATTCGATGCCACCATTTTTTAGATTTACGATCTATTGCATAGCAAGCCTTGTACATATCTGATTTGTCTACGTAACCCATATGTTTATTATAATCTGTCACTACTGTAAGACCAGTGAAAGTTTTTTTGGAGCCATCTTTTTGCTTTCTTGAGATTTCCTGCATATCTTCAGGGTTATGAAAATTGCTCAAGAAATGAACAGATTTGTTATCCATCCATTTTGTTGCCAATATGCCCCCATTACTAATTTTCCAACATGTGTCACCACGTTTCATTGATTTATCGTTAGAGAAATCTTTGGGAAAAAATTTAGTATTCAGCTTTGCTGTTCCACAAGCATATATATATATATATATATATATATATATATATATATATATATATATATATATATATATTGGGCCCGTAGTTCTTCTAAGAGTAGATAAGAAGTAAAAAAATTGTCCATATACACTTCATGACACTTACCAGCAAGACTACTTGTTAAATCTTTGACCACTCTAGCCCCTAACCTTTTTTCTGCAAGATCACCTGTTTTACCTGTATAAATCTGGAATTGCGAAACAAAACCAGATTCATTTGCTCGCACCCATACTTTATAACCCCTTTTTGTCGGTTTTTTTCGGCATGTATTGTCGTAGTGAGCTTCGCCCCTTGAACTTAATCATTCCTTCGTCAACTGACTGGCATTTACTGGGATTATAATACTTATCAAATGTTTCCGTCAATCTATCTATCATTGGTCTTATTTTATACAATTTGTCATAATCATTAGAACCTTTTTTAGGAGCAATAAAGTTGTCATTTAGGTGCATGTTACCCAAAAACCAATCAAACCGATTTCGAGACATAGCAGATGATATATAGGTGTCCCGTAAATCAGTTCTTGCAGACCAATAATCTCTGTAGCTTGGATCTTTTTTTATACCCATAAGAATATTGATTCCTAAGAAACATTTCATTTCTTCTTTTGTTGTTGGAATATATTGTTTATTTTTTTGGGTTGCATACAAGTTGGTCTGAAATACTAATGTATCCAAAAGCTCCTCTGAAAAAAGAAGCATAAATATATCCAGCGGTTCTTCTATCTCTTCGGGCACATTAGGACCTACATCACTTACAAAAACTGAAGGACTCTTACCAAATTTTTTTGAATCATCGGACCAAACAACTACCTTTTCTTCATTCTTAGGTTTCTTTTTACCTTTGTTTTGTGTATTTGTGTCTTGTATTTTTTTTGTTAGTTTTCTTTTCCTATTGACTCCAGTTTCGTCTTCACTTGATTCTTGATTCTATTTCAATGTTCGTACCAGTGTCTTCATTTTCCGCAGTATTTTGTATTTCTTGAAGATCATCTTCAATAACAAATGATTCATCATTGGTATCATCGGGAGGTTCGTCCTCTCGTCCATCATCATCTGAATCTATTTCGGAAGCTTCTGATTCTGCTCCGGATGGTATCTCTTCAATAAGTTGAAATACCTCATCAGCTTCGAGAGCTTCAAGCTCTCTAAAGAAACGGTTTCCTGAAACAATAAAAACAAATATTTATATTATGCTAATAATAGGCTTTGTGGGTCCACATGGAACCACATATTTTGAAAGCAAAAAACAACATATTTATGAAAAAATATAAGAACTTTTTTGTAACAACTCTAAAATAACATCAATATGTATATATTTATGATCCACTTACCTGACATATCTTTTATTTGCGTAGTTGAAATAAAAAAATTCGTTATTCGTGACAAAAAGTAAAAAGGTAACATACATCTACCGCTCCTTGAAACAAACTGAAGCCACCGAGAAAGTCGCCGCATTAGCGATCTAAAACACAAAATGGTAGGGGACACCGGTCTGAACGTGGTTCCGGCAAGCGTTTACTGGGAAAGGTTTTAGAAATTTATGAATTTGTGGTTCCGCTGTGGAACCACTTGCCCGAAAAGGGTTAATACTGATACCATCAATTTCTATTTTATATTTGATTGTTTCTTTGGTGATTACTACTGATGGTTTTTCGAGATGAGATTGTCATATTAAATTCTTTTGCTCTTATGTTAAATCTATGGACCAGTCTTTTCAGACATATAATTTGGATGTTTAATATTTAGTTTTTGAAAAATAAATATCTATGGTAAACCCCAAGAACGGTTGACTACATAGGATAGTTCCATCTCCCAAATTTGTCTGTCACTGCAACACGCGGCTGTGACGTAGGTGTGGGGATGACAAGCAATTATCGACCTTATTGTTACTATTAACTTGAACGGAAGATGAGCTTAATTTGAGATTAAAAAGTTTAAAACGAAAAATTTACATTTTGTTTTTGTAAATAGATGGCAGATAATCAGATTTTTAACAGTACCTAAGATATTCAGACTTATAAATTCTTAATGATCTGTTTTACATGGCAAAAAAAATTTATTTTCGAAATGAATGCATTTGCTAGTGTTATAATTAAATTAATAAATGTTAGTTTACTCTCAAAGTAAATATTTCTGGTAAATAAAATCTATAAATCCGTGTTTTACTTACCTAGTCAGAGCACAAATTAATATCCAAAAACATTTGATGATAAATAAAACCATTCAATACTGATCCATTTATTTCATAAACATACATAGGTAAAACTAAACAGTATACAATACCAGGAAACTTTAGAAACATTCCCTACAGAACAATTTTATTTAATTTTCTAATTTTTGACCCAGTTGAATCCACCACAATAAGTTGTTTTGCTTCAAATTTTCATGCAGCTTCCTAGAATTTTAAATGTCTATAATTTATTCTAATTATTCTTCTAAGTTTACAAAAGTTTTTAGTAAGCGCATATGGCAACACTTTTTCTTTTTTTAAAATCCTTTTTGAAATGTTTCCAACTATCTTTTTCATAATATTTTTTCCATTATGTTATTTTTATGAACCACTTATCTGTAGGATTGATAAGATCTCCATAACAGAGTTGCTGCACCCATGATGGTAAACTATGTTCACTAACTTTGTATGTGATATTACCTAAATCAGGTAAACTATCTTTAAATTTTTTTGCTAAATACCCAGTATCTTCTGTAGTTTTCTACAAATCATTGACAACGCAATATGAGGATTCATCAGGTTCTTCTATTTTTTGTTGAGGAATTTTAAGATTGGCTTTTTGGAGTACTTTTGGACTAATATATTGATCCACACTCAAAAAGAAGTGCAATTTGGTTTGTGGTTAACACTTTATTTAACAAAATTTCAGAAAAAATTTCAGATTTTTTAAATTTTTTCTTAACATTTATATTTTTTTGCTTTAGAATACCTCAACGGACTTGTTAAAGTTTTTATTTTCATTTGACTCTTTTTCTTTAAATTGGAATGATCAGCTCTTAATTTTTCTTCTTCTTCTTCAAGTGCCATCTTCGTTCCGAAGGTTGGCGATCATCAGGGCGATACGTATTTTCGAAACTGCTGACCGAAACAATTCGTTGTTGCTACAGCTATACCATACAGCTTTATTCATTCTTCTCAAGACCTCGATATTTATGATTTTCTCGGTCCATGATATTCTCAGGACTCTGCGATACATCCACAGTTCAAATGCCTCTAATGTTTTGGTATCGATCTTTTTCAACGTCCATGACTCCATTCCGTAGAAACAGCACAGAAAGTACGTAACATCTCATCAGGCGAAGTTTCATTTCAAGGCTCAGATCTCTTCCGCAGAACACTCTCTTCATTTTAGTAAATATAGATCTGGCTTTTTCTATTCTTATTTTGATTTCTGCCGAGCTATGCGCTGAGCGTTGTCTATTTATAAAAGTGCCTAAATATTTGTATTTGCTAACTCGATCGATAATTTCATTGTGTAAATATAAATTTTGGACATTTTGTGTTGATTTCGATATTACCATAAATTTAGTTTTCTTTATGTTTAAAGATAGTCCATATTCTTCGCTGCAGTCTGCTATCCTATTCACCAATGTCTGTAGCTCTTCAAGTGTTTCTGCGATCAGAACGGTGTCGTCGGCAAATCTCAGATTGTTTAATCTAACACCATTTATTTTAATACCTACGGATTGCTTAGAGAGTGTTCTATTCATTACCTCTTCGGAATAGATATTAAACAGGGTTGGTGACAGTATATACCCTTGTCTCTCACCTCGCTTTATTTCAATTTCTTCAGTGGTAATATTCTCTACTCTCACTACTGCTTTCTGATTGTATTAATTTTTCATACTTGTTTAATAATTCGTTGTATTTTGATTCAGAATTTACTTCAGGTTTTAAATCTATATTGTCACCAGCTTGTTCAAAAATTATTTCAGATTCAGTAATAGTATGTTCATGTTGATTAGATGCAATATTCAAACTATTTGAATCAACCTTTGTAATTTCTGCTACAAGTTGCTTTCTGTTCCTAACATCTAATCTACCTTTACGAGTAGAGACAGGTGTGTCAAAGGTATGTTTGAATAAACAAAGTGTTGGAACTGCAGTTTTCTTTAAAAGGCGTTTAGTAGGTAAGCCTAAAATAAGTTACGTTAAAAAATTTTTATAGGCATTTTATTGCCTTTTTATTTTACCTAATAATTCATCTCTTTCATAGTCATTGTTTGTAAAATGAACAGAGCATATTCTACTAGAATCAGGATTAAAATTATCAGCTCTTCTACATCGGTTAACCCAATTAGCCCTATATTTTTCGACACTAAATCCTTTCCTTTTGGAAAACTGTGAAAAATAACAGGCATATTCTTGGTTTTCACACTCTTAAAATTATTGTCACAACCATATATGGCACATCTATTACCACCCATTTTGTTTATAGAAGTAAATTAATATAGAAACAATATTTAAATAGTCTTATAAGGCCTTTAAATCGCTAGCACAACAAAAAAATTGGCAGCAGGCACAACTACTCTATATAAAACAATAAGAAATGTCAACCACGAATCCCCACGCCTATGTCACACTCAACACAACGCATTTCTTACATTAGAGCAGCGGTGCTCAAAGGGTCGATCGCGATCTACCGGTCGATCGTCAAAGTTTGAAGTCGATCGCGATTCACAGAGAAAATACGGGGACTGTCCTGACTCATCACACGTGCATGATCGAAATAATTATGATGCTATCTCTTCACCCCAAAGTTCCATCGTATGTTTCATTTCATTGAATCATTCACCAGCAAGTTTTGTGTTCCAAAATTTTAAATATGGACGACATCATAACAACGAAAATTGTAAATTCAATCAGAGCGCAAAGCTTGCAACGACGTCTTTTTAAAGCGCATTGGAAGCTAGCGATTCTGCGGAACACGCTGATTTACTTCTGCATACAGATGTGAGGTGGTTGATCCGTGAAAAATTTGGGTTTCCTAAAAGATTTAACAAATCGTTTGAGCCTCCTTAATTTTGAACTACAAGGTAAAAATAAAACAACTACCGATATGATAAGCGCAATATATTCTTTTGTCAACAAATTGAAATTATTGATTAAGCAAATTAGCAGAAAGGATTTAAACAACTTTCCGTCATTGAAAAAAAGGGCAGCCGCTCATTTGAATTGTATATAACGAAAAGGAGCTGCAAGCACTTCATAGCGAGTTTAAAAGACGCTTTGCTGATTTTAAAAAACTGACAGATATTGTAACATTCATGTTTGATCCATTTTCTTGTCAAGACGTGGAAGAAATAGCTACTGAAATATCCGTTACGTTCAATATGGAGTTATTTCGTCCAAAATGAGGTACGAGTACTGAAAATAATTTCGGATATTCACCTTAAATCCAGAGGGACCGATACGAAATTTTGGTCTTTCATATCGTCTGAGACATATCCGTCTTTGAGACAAGTAGCTCTGCAGCTCACAGCACTCTTTGGATCAACATACTTGTGTGGGTCTGCATTTTCCCAAATGAAGATAGTAAAATCAAAATATCGTAATCAGTTTAATATGAAATACTTGTGGATGATATGCAGTGCTATGCATCAATATTCAAATAAAATTAATATGAAAAACAATACTTTATTTACAACTCTCTGTAGTTACAACTTTTTATCAACTATAAATGTGCAATGAAGTTTTTTATATTCAAAATTGTTTTTTTTTACTATGCTTCGTTTTTAAACCAGGAGAAGTAAACTAAAGAGATAGAATCACACCCAAGAAAGTCACTAGAAAAGTTACCAAATAGATCTTCTTTTTGGGTTGATCATATCGGCCTTCGACGGTAATCCAAAAATATTATATTATACTAATACGTCGCTAAAGAGTTCTAAAAACAACTGTTTTTTATATTAAAGCAGACTAAAAATCTAAATATTAAAAGAATAACGCAGAAAACACAAAAAATCGTCGATATAACTTAATTAACCTATGAAATGCCATTAGTGTCAAAATTTCATAAGAGTGGAGTAAAGTTACCTGAGGTTGGACCAATTACAAACAAACATTGCGGTGCAGTAAATTTAAATTACTCCTGGTTTAAAAACTGCCCTGTTCTTAAACAGTCGATATTTAGGAGTTTAGCAGTCGATCTCCGGACGCTTACAGTTTATGTGGTAGATCCCACGCAGTATAAGTCTGAGCACCACTGCATTAGAGCATAGGACAAAATCAATCCTATCTGTGTTTAGTGTCCTTGGGTAAACTCAGGGAAGTGTGATTGTGGCGCAAGTGTGACTATACTATATAAAATTTTCTACAATTTAGGGATGCCAGCGGCATCTTGTGAGTAGAAACTTAAGTTCTTAAAACAGCGATCTATGCAAATACGCAGTTTGTAGAAAACAAGTAATTTGATATTTGACCGTTGGCGTATGTTAGTACGAATGAACCACACGAGTGATGACGTAGATTTTACTGACATACGTCAGTTTCACTTTCCAAACAAACCTGGTTTAGTGTGGATAATTTGTATTTTTCTTGTATATTTAAGTATTTATTTGTATATTTAAGTATTCTAATAGTTACTACAACAATTTTACAAGGTTGTGTAAATAATAAAGCACATTGTTTTATGCTAATAGCAATAAAATGCATGTATCAATAAAGTAAGGTTACAATTTCTTTTAAACTATATTTCATAGAAATAGAACTCTGAATTATGATGGGATTATCGTAAAAAACACTATGCTTACAAGAAAAAAAAGCAGAGAAAGCAAAATGTTAACTTTATAGAAATTAAAAAGTCTTGAGATTTGACATTTCAACTTTTGTTTGGAAATTAATAATGTCAATGTGACAGTCGTGACGTCACACTCCTGCGGTCCATTAACTTGTTGATGTTAGTGTTGTTTTTTACACATTTTTTAAGAAACGAGTATTAGGTGGTAAGTAAATATTTTATGGTATACAGGATTGTTTGCATTAAAAAATTGCCAAGTTTAATTGTTAACTGAATTATAACTTAGGTCACACTTACCTCGTTTATATTGCCTAGTGGGGTAAATGTGACCACGTGTACAGGGGCAACTGTGAACTTGCAAAACTATCTTTTAATTTTTAATTCTAGATTGAACATGGTGAGACACTATAAACGGAAGTCGGATCGAGCAACCAAATATACACAAGATGATTTAAATCATGCTGTGCACATAAATTGTATAATATTCCTAAAACAACATTATTCTGCCATGTGGCTGGTGTTCGAGAAGTTAAAAGCAAATCGCAAGGGAGGGCTTTAGCGATTCCACTGTAAGATAAGACTAGATTGGCCCAAGGACTAAAAACTATGGAAACAAAGGAGATTTGGAATATTTAAAGTGGAACTACTAGAGATTGTTTGCGAATTTGTTACTAAAAGTGACATAAAGACTCTATTTAAGAAAAACAATCCTGAGGATGAGTGGTTCGGGAGTTTGAAACGACGTCACCAACTTAGTATAAAAAACCCCAAGCTGTGGAGTACTCAAGCTATAAAAAACAAAGTCGTCGGAGCTAACGGTTAACCAAGTTCCAGAACTACTTCCGGTCCAAGAAGAGAAAACACTACGGTTCTTTCAGCAGTGTCTGCATCAGGGACAAAGGCACCACCAGTAATCGTATTCAAGGGAAAAATATTTAAGATTCCTGGCTACCAGATAACAAGAACTCATTTCCGGGAACTGTTTATGAAGCCAGACCCAATGGATTCATGGAGAGTGACGTATTTTTTTTATTAAAAAAAAAACGTTTATTCCCACATTAAAAGAAAATAGGCCGGTACTGTTGATATATATGACGGTCATAGTACCCATATTAGTATTGAACTAATTGAATTAGCATGAAAGAATGATATCACAATTATCAAACTTCCTCCTTATACCAGCCACCTTCTGCATCCTTTAGAGTTAGCCATATATAAGTCTCTAAAATACGCTTGGGACCGACAACTCGTAACCTGGCAGAGACATAATACTAATACTAATTAAATGAGTTTAGAAAAGCTGGTATATCTCGATTTAACCGTTATGTCATACCAGAGGAAAAATATCACCCTGAAACCCTAACAAGATGGAAAAAACAAAAGAGTTTAAAAGACCAAACAATAGTTGTAGCTGAAACCGGAAATACTAATATGGATGCCACTACCGCCGGTAATATTGATCAGTCCGTTAATAAAGACCAGATTGTGGAAAACCATTTGAGAAGCTGCTATTAAACACTATTAATCAGACCAATAAGCAAAGTTCTTCGGGCTCAAAAAGAAAAAAATTAGCTGCAGGGGCAGAAGTCGTTACTTCTGAAGAAGTTCTGAATAAACTTACAGAAGAAAAGAGATTACAGAACATAAAAGAAATAAAAGAACGCAGAAAGAAAAAAGAAGCAAAAATTCAAAAATCGAAGAGGATTAAGAAACGAGAAGAATCTTTTAGTAGCTTAGGAAGAAGATTTGTTAGAATATGTTGACTCTGAAGATGATTTAGATCCTGAAATATTTGAAGAAAACGAGAAAAAAGTGCCAACAGTTGAAGAGTTGGGACAGACCAAATCGTGCTGGATATTTGGGTTGTTGTAGAGTACACATCTAAAAAACATAATAAAACGTTTTATTGGAAGAATTGATAACAAGATTTGAAATATATGGATAATTTGTTGTTAAAGATATAAAAAGAGTAGTAACACCTTTTTTTGGCCTTATATAGAAGACACGGATATGATAGTTGAAGACGATATCGTAAAAACTTTACCAGAATCCGTTAAAGACAGAAGGGATCATTTTATTTTTGACGTAAATTTTGTCAGGTTGAACCTTTAAATCTTAAAAAGTTTGTAACTTGCTTAAAAATATATCAATTTAAATTTTTCAAACACTAAAAAATTCGTTTTTTGTTGCACTTTTAAATTATTTATACTTGCTCCAAAAATAAAACACGCTGTTGCAAGTTAAAGTCCATTGTCACACTTACCCAAAATTGACGGGAAAGTGTGAACGATGGATACTTAAAAAAAATTAACATAATTTCCACTTCTGATGTTACGAACATGTCCAAATTTAAGTATACAGATTGAACGAGATAAATTGGGAACATACGAAATATATGTGATTCGGCTCAGCTCCGCTCTAGGTGGTTGGCCAACAAAAGGTTTTTCACGTATCACGTATAAAAATTGAAAGCGGCGTTGTTCAATTTTTTGGTATATCTGGTGCATTATGGTATATGAGGTATAAGAGTAGAAAAGGCAAGAGCATCGTTCACTAGCATGAAGCAAATTTTCACCTCTAAAAGTCTCACCCTACCTCTCAAAATTCGACTTCTGAAATGTTATGTATTCCCGGTTTTGTTATATGGAATGGAGGCGTGGACAATGACCGAAACATTGATGAAAAAAGTAGAGGCCTTCGAAATGTGGGCTTACCAACGTATATTACGTATATCCTGGACCGAGCACGTGACCAACGAAGAGGTACTACGTCGGATAGGTAAAGAGAGAGGTAGGAATAAGTATAAAGAAAAGAAAGTTGGAATACTTGGGTCACGTTATGAGACATAATAAATATAGAGTACTACAGCTGATCGTTCAAGGGAAAATAGACAGCAAAAGGGGTCCAGGGAGGAGAAGACACTCGTGGCTAAAAAACTGGCGGCAATGGTTCGGATTGTCATCTGCTAAACTATTCAGATCTGCCGCAAACAAAGTCAGAATAGTCATGTTGATTGCCAACGTTCGGAACGGACAAGGCACATGAAGAAGAAGATCTGGTGCGCCCACACACCATACTGCGCCGCAGTATTTGTTCGGTTCTCGACCATGTCAAATCAAACAATCATTTTAGCGTCTCTTACTTTGTGTATAGCTAAGCGTAAAAAGAAACCTAAAATAAAACGTAGATTCTGGTGCAAAATAAATCTCGTCTGCCCCTGCACCCGATTTACTGGACTGCAATGCTAATTTTAATTCTCTTTTATAGGATGTTCTAAAATTGTTAATTTTTTTTCTTACATACTCTTCATTCGTATCTTTGTTTACTTCTTGGAACTTTAAAACTAGAATGTCCATTGCCTGTTTTTGGGCGTTTCTATCGTGATACGTTTTACCTTTTATTCGCTATAAGCATTCTTGTTTTTTATATAATTCAAAAACTCTCTTAAAAAATTATCGCTAAATCAAGCCATGTCGATTTTCAATAATATGATCAAAGCAAGTGTGTAGTTAAAAATGTATTTTTGCAGTATCGACAAATTGTAAACGCTCACACACGCTCAACAAATTGATGAGATCAACTCTGCAGTACTGCAGCAGATAGGCCAGTCTGTCTGCGGTCAAACTGTACGATTTCATTGGATGCACGGTCACACACGATCAATCCTTGTCAATTCGTCGAACTCGACGAAGTTGAACAACGCCGCTGTATCGTGAGTGGCCGGCTTTAGGCAAGCTAGGCAAATATCCGATTTATTTAAAGATACGAAGAAGGTATAACTCTAAAAAAGATCCGAAAATCGGATTACTACACGGCCATTGGCAACATTGACTTTGGGCGGCGCTCTAGACTATGGTGCGTCCTAAAAGGAGACAGATAGTTGAGCGATATTTTATACAATGTCTATCACTGGGTATGGATTTATTTTTGTCCAAGTTTTATATTGGTCCACTATTTCAAATGCAGTTCAAACAGACATATATTAAATTGTATGATCCGTTTTAAATTCGTTCAATCTGTATGTAGTAAAGTCCGTAAGCATTCTAGGAAAAAATATAACATAAAACATCTAATAAATCATGCAGAATATGTCATAAAAATCATCTAACTGAAAACTAGTTCACGCTTCGACGGGTTCACCTTATAGACTTACAATACAACTGTTTTTAAATTTTTATTTGGTACTAAAGCTTTTTACAATATATTTGAAAGATAAAATTAAAAATAAAAGTCGTAAAAGGATGAGATAAATATGGATCTAACTATTTGGAAATATAATGTGTTAAGATATTAAGGAATTTTGATTAATAATATACTAGCCAAACTGAAACATTAAGGAAAACGAGAAAATTGGAAACTAAATGCAATGATAAATATAATAAAATGTGAACTGAGATAGTGAAAGACTTAATTGGTAGGCAATAGCTAATCATATAAGAATATATTGGGACAGGATGGTTAAGTTTCGAAGTTAAAACACTATATAATACACCGGGCACAATGTATTTGGGCCACATAAGAAAACTATTAACTTATTTTAAATTTATATGTATGTACTTGTACAAATATTCTTGATAAGTAACATTTATTTTTTTATTTTCGTATCACAGAATCACACGGTAATGAAATATTCTCCGTATTTTAAATTTACGACATTCTTTTCCGGTTGCCATGAAACTGGAAATATATATGTTCCCCGTGACACTTTTTTTATCTCGTGATACTATAAAATATGTGTAAGTAGCTATTTATATTCGAGTTCTTCGCTTTACTGCCTTAGTATGTAATTACTACCTCCTTAAATCCTAATACTTTAAATCCCATGACACGCTTTGAATTTGAAAGACTCAGCGAGAACCCATTACTCTTTTTTTAAACATAGTTACGATGACTATTGTTGAAAGTAATTAAAATATAATTTTATTAAAATGTAATAATGTCAAAATATAAAAATTTTTTATTCGTTTTTCTTACAGCACTTGATTTTTCGTTCCTTTTCTATGTACGTCTATTTTCCATCTACCTTTGGATAATCCCCTGGTTTCATAGATTATCTAACCATTGGTTTCTTGGACTTGGTATTCTTGGAATACAAATTTTTAGTAATTTTTGTCTGGTTAGATCTCAGTAGTGTACGACGTTCTTCTTCTTAAAGTTCCATCTCCTATCGGAGGTTGGATATCATAACGGCTATGCTCACTTTGTTGGCTGCTGCTCTGAAAAGTTGTAGTGAATTATAGTTAAACCATTCTCTAAGGTTCCTTAGCCAGGAGATGCGTCTTCTTCTTATGCTTCTTCTTCCTTGGATCCTTCCTTGCATAATAATTCTCAGCAGCTAATATTTTTCTCCTCTGGTTATGTGACCCAAATAATCTAGTTTTCTTCTTTTTATGCTGTTCATAATTTCTAACTCCTCAATTAGACGTCGTAGTACCTCAGCATTGGTAATCCTTTAAACCCACTGAATTTTTAATATTCTTCTGTAACACCACATTTCGAACGCTTCTATTTTTCTTATGTGTTAATTCTTCAATGTCCAAGCTTCCATTTCGTATAGTAAGATAAAGAATATGTAACATCTTAGAGCCCTCAATCTGAGATGTAACTGAAGGTCTCTGTTGGTAAGCATTGTCTTCATTTTGCACAAATGCTTGCCTTGCAGTTTCAATTCGGACTTTGATTTCTCTGCTTTGGTCATTTTTGTCATCAACTCAGGTTCCCAGATATTTGTATGTCTCTACTTTTTCTATTTGGGTTTGCTCTATCATTAATCTTTCATTTCCATGTTGCGTTTTTGAGACAATCATAAATTTAGTTTTTTTCTATTTACCAATTCTTGTAGCGATTACAGGGTGTCTGCCATTATAACGGTGTCATCAGCGAATCTTATGTTATTTACGATTCTTCCGCTTACAGAGATTCCATCACCCAGATCCGCTATCGCTTCCTGGAATATGGCTTCACTGTACACGTTAAACAGTAATGGTGACAGAACACAGCCCTGTCTTACTCCTCTTTTTTATATCTATATTTTCGGACTTTTGTTCTTCTATCTTTATATTGGCCTCTTGATTCCAATACAGATTGATAATGATTCGTAAGTCTCGTCTGTCTATATCTTTGTTTCTCAGTACTTCTATTAGTTTTTCATGTCGAATGCCTTCTCGAAGTCGATGAAACAGGACTAAATATCTAGGTGCATATCTAAGCATCTTTGAGAGAGGACATTAAAAGCTAACAATGCCTCTCTCGTTCCCAGTCCCTTGCGGAACCCAAACTGAGTATCATCCATATCATCTTCTAGTTTTCTATATAATGTTCTATGAATCACCTTTAGAAATACTGTTGGCATATACTGTTTTTGGTATTAATACAAAGGTGGACACCAACCATTCCTGTGGGGTTTTTCCAGTTTTATATACTTCATTAAATAGGTCCAGAAGTACAGGTAGGGTTTTATCGTCTAGACATTTCAGCAGTTCCGCAGGTATTTCGTCTGGACCTACAGTATTTCCGTTTTTTGCGTTTCGTATTGCTTGTTCGATTTCCTCCATTATGATCTCTGGCCCCGTTTCGCTGTCGATTTCTTCCGGTTATTGTCGATTTTCCTCAAACATATCTGTTATGTATGTCTTTCATTTTTTTAATTTCTCTTTAATTTCTATGATGATTTTTTCATTTGCGTCTTTCAGAAGGGCATCTTTCTTTTTTCCCAGTATATTTGTCATTTCCTTTATTTTCTTATGCATATATCATGCATTTCTTATGCAGTGTATATTCCGGTTTTACTTGTGTTTATTTTTTTCTTCAAACAGAGTCGTTAAGGCACCCAGATTATCTCTGATTGTTTTAGTTTTTTGTTTTTCCTCTTATTTCATGTTAATAGAAAATTTTATTCCTAAATAGTGCAGCTCCATTACTTGCTTTTTGTTGTCTTTAATTGATAATTTGCACCAGGTAGGCTTTTTTGAAATTTATTTGATCTACTAAAATTATCATATTATACAGTGGGGTAGTGGCAAAAAATTTGTATAACTAGTTCCAGTCTTTTATAAATGACATCATCTTAAAGGAAACCAGGCTTTAGTATACTCGCTTTTGTATAGGTACATATATGATACATAGGCATCTCCTAAAAATTTTACATCTAATTTC
This sequence comes from Diabrotica balteata, assembly GCA_918026665.1. NCBI lineage: Eukaryota > Metazoa > Arthropoda > Insecta > Coleoptera > Chrysomelidae > Diabrotica > Diabrotica balteata. Next base: position 50,945,019 of record OU898276.1, on the reverse strand, counting down.
TTTCATATGCTCCAGATTGATAGGTATAAATCAGGTAGAAAGATATATAGCTAATTCTAGCTATATATAGCTAGCGAATTCGGGGTCTAAGCCTCCTACGCCATGCAACGTGTTACTTTTATGCTGCCAATGGTGATTTGGTTCGCTGAGATGGTATTTATGTGGGAATTAGCTTGAAGATATTGCTTGATGCTTGATGGCAAAAGGTGAATTGTTGGAAGAAAAGGACGGTGGGATGATAATTTATTTTGCTTGAGAAGTCGACTGCATGTTAATGGTAACCGGGTGCCGGCAATTTATTTTATTAACATAATTAATGCGTTTTTCGATTTCAATGGAGCCTCGGACAATTCTTTGTTAACAAAAATATATAAGAGGTATGGATCTGAAATTTTCAACGCCTATACTGAATAAAAATTATGCGCAGAAGTTTTGATTGTTAACTAAGTCTTGGCTGTATGTTTTGAAATTCTATTTTATTGTTAAGTGTTTTATTTTTTTTTGTATTTATTAAAGGGTTTTTTGGAAATTTCGATCGATGCCTTACATTGTTCATTCCACCAAGGAACTGGTTTATATTTTGTAATAAATGAAGTTTTCTTGATGGTAACCTCGACTGCATCTAAGATAACGTTGAAGAAAGCATATTTTGTGTCTTTCATTTTTGGGCTCTAATATGTTATTTGTGATTATTATTGGATGATCAATGTTATAAGTGTAGTCTAATCTGGCCCATGCCATTAATACGAATAAATTATGACCCGCTATCGTTAAGTCCAAGTTCCAAGTTACGATTCGGCTGTTGGTATATTGAATCTTGTAGGGTGTCCATAATTAATTCTTCAATATTAATTCTTCAATATGAACCACTTTTTTGTCATCCTATATAGAACCCCAAATACTATTAAATGTACTGAGTAAAATCATCTGTTAAAATACGTGGAGGAGGTATTTATCACACGAGGTTAAAAAGTTCCTATTTTTGAATTTGTTATCCTGGGGGAAAGGAGATATTATTTATTTTTATGGTCTTTTCTAGAGAAATGGCTAAAATCTTCTACAGCTTGTAAATGCGTTTGTAGGGGTAAACTACTAGCGGTTAAATTGCCATTTACAAGAATTGTCACACCGCCGCTTGGTATTCTTTGGTTTACTCTATTTTTTGAAAAACTTTGATAATTATGTAAACAAGATTCTTGGTTGTCCTTAAGATTGGTTTCTTGAAGACAAATGATATCTGGTTAATACTTTGATTTTAGAATTTTTAAGATCGGTAAATTATTATAGTATCCGTTTATATTATATTGAAGAATTGATTTAAACGACCCCATTTTTAATTTCTAGTTGTTTCTTTGTACTTTTAGTTTGACTGGTCTGGGTCATGTAAAAGGTCACTTTCGTTGTCGGTAGAAAAAAGTTTGTCATTTAAACGTTTTGTGACTATTTTTTTAAGTTTGGTATATTTGATTTTGAGAGATCTATCTGTCATGTGAGCATATACATTAGTAAATGTTAATATTGGTCCAGGAAAATCATGTGTGTAATTTGTTGTAGTGCGATAATAACTGGAGAAATTTGTGCGTTTTTTAACAGATCTATAAATTGGTCGTGATTCAGGATAAATGGTGGTAATTTTTCATTAATTACTATTTTTTTAATTAGTAGCTGAGATTTTCTTGGGTTTTTTTTATTAGGTTTTTGTTGTGTTAGTTTCGCGAAATTTATTTGAGTGTGTTTGTCTTTTTCTGATGGAACTGGTGTACTTGATGGCGATGGTGTATGAATTTCATCTATGTCACGATTACGGCTGGTCTGTTGAGTAATATCTGATTATGTAGCGCTGCTATTTTTTGCAGGTGTGATGCTATTGGTAACTGAAGATTCTTTTGGTTCCACATGTTCAGGATTTACACTGTTTGTAATGAATGTAGTTTTCTGATTGGGAAATTTTCCTGTGGTGTCCATTTGTGAAGTGAAGAGTGTTTAACGATGTTGAAATAGATAAAGGTGTGAGTAATTGTTGAGGCTTCATATGATTTTTACAAATAAAAATGTTATGACCTTGCTGTTTGCAGTTAAAAATTTAAATACATTGATGTTGTAGTTAACTATTAGTTAATTATTGGACCTTGTCATTTTCCCAGAAATAGATAGGTCTTAGTCAACCATATAAAAGATAACGGAATAATTTTCTAAAAACAACAACTCAAATTCTGTTAAGCATCCTCGATACAAGAATACTAGGAATAAAAAAAAATATCCTTAGAGAAGAATCTCAACCTCTAATCTCCAAAATTTCAAATTTAAAAATTACCGGTAAAATTCATAACATACATCGGACCGGAAAATTATTACTGCAAGAGACAAAACTAAAAATCTAAATTGCTTACCAACGCCATAGTTCAAAACGCACGCAGAGGTAAGACTCGAAAATTATAATGTTTGTCAATTTATATCAACGAAAATTGGACGACGCTACTGCTCCCATAAAAATGGGGTGTCTATTTTAAAATCGTTACGAAATGTTTGTAACAATTACATAAATTTGACGACAAATTACGCATGTTACATTAATTGCAACATACTTAAAAACTGCAAGAACTAAATGAGCCAACAGAAACAGAAATATTTTACCAGAAATTAGACAAAAGCAGAAAATAGTTCAAACCGAGAACAACGATATGTGGAGGGTAATATATTGACAGATAAGGAGGGTAATATATTGAAAGAACAATAATAAATACTAAGAAGATGGCTAGAATATTATAAGAAAAAGCTTGAGGGAGATAGGAGGGAGACGTTCCCTACTATATCATTAGACCAAGCAGACAACAGAGTAAAGAGTTCACAAACAAAGCCGAGATTATAATAACAGTAAACAATTACAGAACAAGAAATCACCGGAATCGGATCAAATAGCATCATTGCTACTGAAGGAAGAAGAAAACCCGTTAATAAAATATTATATAAGCTGATAACAAAGATATGGTTGAATAAGAGGATACCAGCGAAATGGAATAGCGATAATATTGTACCATTACATAAATAAGATCAGTTAAAATGTGGAAATTACCGTGGAATCACGATTTTGAACATAGCATACAAAATAATGTCTAACGTCATTTATAAAAAGCCTAGACCACACCCTAAAAAAATATTTGGCATATACCAATGTGGCTTCTGCAGACAGAAGTCATCAATATACCAGATCCTCGAAATAATAAGTTAATATAACATCTACACACATCATCTCTTCATAGACCTCGAAAGCGCATATGACAATATAAACCGAAAATTCGTTTGTGAAAAATTTTCATGTTACTATTCATATTTCTGTAGAAATAACCATGGTTTTGGTTTTTGTACTGTGTTAATTTTTACCCCAAAAGTATCCTGCTAACTAGTATAACAGTGTCATTTGCGTTTCTAATAATATTAATGGACCTCCGTTCACCTTTATGTTGCCTATATGTCCTCTGAATATTCTCTTGGATGTTTTCAAATAAGTAGATACAGGTTAAAGAGAGTTGTTTAGCTGTTTAATAATTTTTATGGATACTGTTTGTTCCCAGTTTATTTATTTTTAATAAATTAATGTTACTTTGGTACAGTTCCTGTTCGCAACGACAGTTCTCAGTACAGTTTAACTAGGGCAATTACGCAACGAGAAAAATAAAATATTTTTAATTCAAATTGTGTTTTATTTATAGGAAATATAGTATTTTAAATATAAAATTTTACAAGAATATACTTTGAACCGCATTAAAATATATACGCATTCAAATGATTGAATTAATTTGCATATCATATTCCTCCAAAAGTTAAAACTTTTCAAAATATTGTTTAACCAAGCTTATAGAACACTAGGTCAACATTTAAATACAGCTTTCTATAAAAAATTTGAGTCATTAAAAATATTTTGTGTCAAAGCATTTACGCAAGCACTTTAAAAGTCTGCAAGACAATTGTCATTAAAACACAGGAACTGACTTTCATACTCGTATTCCACGTGTAGGTAATTCCTTGTGTGTATATTAAAATGTCCAAAAAGTGTTGAAACCTACATGTTATGAATATTTAAGTATCTTAACTTCATCAGAGCGTTTCGGGAAAAATTTCATTCTCACAGAAAGAGCCTTTTACCCTCATTCAATATTCAGGGACAGCAACATTTTCGACATGACATTAACGAAAAGAGCCCAGAGATTTTTAAACGTATTACCCAGTAGCATTTTTGAATTTAAAAGTAACTTGTTTTGAAATATGTGAAAGCTTTCTGTCTAATATGAGTTTTGTAATATAATATACATATTTACTGTTCCACTAATAACCTTGCGTGGATGATGTATATTATATGTTTCTAAATAAACAAAAATATCTACTTTGGTTTTAGATTGGACGTGGAATAAGAAATATTCGTGAATTGATTAAAAAAAAGTTCTATAAAAAAATAATAACCGGAAAAGTGAAGCACACATACTGGTGTTTCTTTTAAAGGATTTAAAGTTCATTGCCAAAAATATTATCACATGGCATGTATTGTACAGTATTGAGCATAAGCCTCCTTCTTTTCTCTTTATACGTTTACTGTGTCGGATGTGCTTACTACTACCTCTATATGCCTGAAATCTGGGATGTTACTCTATTATGTCTATTTAGCATCATTTTAGCTGTTATAATTGCATTGAAAAACTTAAGAAAGTAGAAATAAAAAATAAATATGAAGAAGAAATAAATAAAATTCTACAACAATATCACCAAAATTTACAGACAGATCAAGCCTGGGAACAAATTAAAACTGCCGTAGGAGAAGCTAACGTGAAAATAGTTAAGTGCGACTCCAAGAGAAGTACAAACACAGATTGGTTTGACGAAGAGTGTCAGGCGATAGAAAAGGAAAAGAAAAGATCAGACAACAAATATTAACAGATAATAGAGAGTGTAAAAAAACAAGAATATAGAATTTTTCGAGAAAGATTGAAAGCTCTGTGTAGAAGGAAAAAGAGAAACCACAATGAGTTGAAATTAAAAGAGATAGAAGAAAAGTTTAAAAACAAAGAGGTGACGTCGTTCTATCAAAAAGTTAAAAAGATGGGAAAAGGTTACCAAGGCCACTGTAGTTATATGAAAGGTAAAGACGGAAATTTAATTAGCGATCCGGCAGAAATAATGAAGGAATGGACAAAATATTTTGAAGAATTATTAAATGGTGAGGAAGCCCACGATGGAGTAGACAACTGGACAGTTGGAGAAGATGCGATAGTTGAAAGGATACAGAGGAGGAGGTGGTGACAGCAATACAAGAAATGAAAAATAACAGAAGTCCTGGTAAAAATGACATATGCTTAGAAATGATCAAGTTTGGTGAAGAACAACTAGAAAGAAAAATATATCAGCTACTAGTGCAAGTATGAAAAAAGGAAGTTATGCCATCGGAGTGGTATGAGGCCCCCATATGCCCTCTGCATAAAAAAAGAGACACACTGAAGTGTGACAACTGTAGAGGTATAGCCTTATTAGACACGGTATACAAAATCTTGGCAAAAATATTGAGAAATAAACTAAATTGCTACACGGAAAGAATCCTACATGAAGATCAGGCCGGCTTTAGAAAGGACAGATCTACTGTAGAGCAAATCTTCTCATTAAATGAGATACAAACAACTTGTTATAAAGGTAAAGTTCCCCAGCATGTTTTGTTTGTGGATTTTAGACAAGCATATGACTGATCCGGCTAGTTAAAATGACACCTAATAACTCTACATGTGAAATTGCTTGAGAGGGTCACATATCAGATCAATTTACGGTTGCAAAAGGGTTAAACAGGGAGATCCTTTATCCACTACATTATTCAACTTAGTGTTAGAAACTGTAATCAGAAAATGCAGCATGAAGGTGGAAGAAACGATCATGAAAAATAAGGACCAGTGGTTGGCATTTGCTGACGATCTAACGATCCTAGCAAAAACCGAGAAAAAATTAAAAAGAATTGTGAAGAAAATCATCGAAGAAGCACAGAAATTCAGATTGGAACTAAATGAAGACAAAACCAAATATTTGATCATGGGAGGGACAGAAGGGAAAAAAGAAGACTTAAGTGTGAGGTCGGTAAGTGGTAAAAGCTATAGTTTTAAAAGGGTGGAACAATTTGAATACCTGGGTGTAGTTTTCGATGAAAATGGAAAAGAGCAATGGGAGCTCGAAGCCAGTATAGCAAAAGGGAATAAAAAATTAGGTAGTTTAAGAGCCATAATGAACTCAAAATACGTTTCTAGACAAGGTAAACTTAGAATATATAAAACAGTAATTCGACCCACAGTAACATATGCCGGTGAGACATGGACATTAAATAAGAAGGAAGAGGATACTCTGAAAAGATGGGAAAGGAAAATATTGAGACGCATATTCGGAGGATGGAAGACAGAAGACGGTTGAGAGAGAAGGACCAACAATAAATGAATGGCTTTATACAAAGAACCTACCATTACCAAGTTAGTCAAGGCACAAAAAATCAGATGGTTGGAACATGTGGAAAACATAGCAGCAAACAGAATGCCTAAACTAGTAATAATAAAAAAATTTATCGGCCCCAAAAAAAGAGGTAGACCCAGAACGAGGTGGATTAGTAAAGCGGAGGAAGACCTTAAACACGTGAAGGTGAGGAACTGGAAAATAAAAGCACAAAATAGAAGCGAATGGAGAAATATTGTACACCACGTCCTTCAGAGTAGTTAAGAATGTTATATATACATATTTAAGTTAAAGTTTTGATTAAAATAATTGTAATTAGTTAATATTAGGATTATGTTGTAAAAAAATGTCCTAGGCCTTAACGGCCTGTTGTGCGTAAAAATAAAAATAAATAAATAATTGCAACATTAGGATCTATATCTGTGATGCTAAGGCAAAACCTGATATGTTAAAAAACTTGATTTTGCAGAAGACGAGTTTAAAAGTTCTCGGTGTTGTTGAAATTAAGTTTTGATTTACATAAACCTCAATACACTTCAAATGCAAACCTCAAAATTTTCAAGGATAACAAAAATATTTGGATAATGACATACGGGATTTTGACATCTTTAATTTTAATTGTAAAACCAACTTTCTGTTACGAACATTCCATATCGGTATTAGCGGCATAACTGGTAATAGTTGTAGTCAATTTTACTGGGCATCTATATTTTGCACAAAAAAAAACGTGTTTAGCTTTTTAGGAATTTATTAAAAATATAACACAAAGAATAATGAAAATACTCTTCTCAGTCATTTTTCTCACAATCGTCTTTTGGTAACTCGGGTTCATTGGCGTTTGTTTCCAGTGCTAAATAAAAACTGTAACACTCAAAAGGAATCAATGGACAAAAACTGAGGAGATCACTTTTCTTAAGAAGGTTATTATTCAGTGGCCCATTATAACATAAAGTCAGTATAGAAATAGGTCGTTTTAAATAGGTTAAAGTTTTCTTTGTCCAGTGCTGTTTTGAAATAATTTATTTATTATTCATTAATTTTCAAGTCAGTTCACTTTTCTGCCGTCGGTGTCAGTGTTTCTTTGTGTAAAATGATCCTGAATAACTTTTGAAAATGAGAATATTATGTGATGTTGGAAATTGGAACCAGTCTAGATTCACCATAAATGGGATCTTGGTAGTCTTTTTAGATCTTTCAATGTTAGCATGATCTACATCGCATTGCCGATGCGTCTGTCCTGGTAAAAGAAACTTCTGATCTACACAATTAACGTAACTGCTTTTACTGACGAAATATGAAAATATGGTGGCTATGTTAATGTTTAAATTTTGGACCCCACACTTATCTAAGTAGGTTATCTAAGTAGGTAATAACATGGTTCAAAGTTTCACGCAATATTTCGAATTTTCTTATTCTTCTTCTTCGTCTTCTTTTTATATAGACATGATTCTGTCTGTTTTTTATTGTGCCTCCATTAAGTTGTCATTCCATCGTTTTCGTGGTCTCCCTACTGATCGTCTTCCTATTGGGGAACCGTTTCTTGCCATCTTTAATACTCTATTTGTTGTCATTCGGTTTATCTGATCGTTCTATTCTACTCTTGTATTTCTTACCCAATTTTTGATGTTCTCCACCTTGCATCTATGTCGTATATCTGTACTTCTAGCTCTGTTTCATAGTGTTTTACCATCAATTTTTTTTTCATCTCTGCTATTTCTAATATTTTGTAAATTCTGCCTTTCATTTCTTTCCCAATATTTTTATTTCTGTATATTGTTTCATTTAGGCAGCCTGTAGCTCTGTTTGCTCTATTCACTTGATCTTTCACTTCGGTTTCGAGCTTTCCGTAGCTAGATAATGGGATGCCTAGACATTTAAACTCCATCACTTGTTCTATTATCTGACCTTCCAGCTCCAATTTACATCTTAGTAAATTTGCTGTTGTAACCATGCATTTTGTCATTGTTGGGGAAATTAACATGTTAAATTTTCTGGCGGTTATATTAAATTCGTGTGGCATACGTTGTAAATCATCTTCACTTTAAGAGAGTAGTATTCTTTTTTAGTTTTTACTTTCATCCATAATCAGGTTAAACAGTAGAGGACTCAGGGAATCTCCCAGTCTTATACCGTTACCAACTTCAATAGGATCGGTTAGTTCTTCTTCTACTTTTACTTTTATTATGTTGTTTTGGTAGATATTTTCGATCGTTTTGATTATTCCTAGAGGTATCTCCCTTACATACAATTTTTTAATTTGACCCGGTCAAATGCCTTTATAAGGTCCTCGAAACATAGATATGCCAGTTTGTTTCATTCCAATGATTTCTCTTGCACTTGCCTCATGATAAATATAGCGTCGGTACATAATCTTCCCGGCCTAAAACCTTGTTGTTCTTCTGCTAGTGTTATAACCTCATTCAATTTATTTGTTCTCACTTTGGTTGTTAATTTTAGTGTTGAGTTTAACAAATTAATTCCTTTGTAATTTTCCGGGATTTATTGAAATTCTCTAATTTTCTTAGAATACAAAAAACAATCTCTTCAGACCCTCTTTTTTCAACTGCTTCATGCCACATATAGCAGCCAGCAGTAATTTATTCTGAAGTGCAGTCACGGATCGTCAAGTTATTAGTTTAAAGGAGATGCTTATAAAAGAAAACGTTAGTTGTCAGTGAAGTCCAAGTTATCCAAAACTTGCTGCAAATCAAATACCAAGATTCTTTTTGTTGCGACTTCTTTGGCTTGGCTTTTGCCTATATACTTTTAGTTTGTATCCTAGGTCTGCCATGTCCTTGTGTTGGTTGTGTTAATCGGTTAAGCTGAATCTGAATCTTTTTATTTTTATCAGTGTTTTGTTTGATCTTTAATATGAAAGAATCACACGTCTTTCTGTATCCTGTCAATTTAAAAAATCTCACGGAATAAATCGTAGGAAGCAGCATTTGGATAATCAGTTTTCTATTCATTAAATAGAATTTTGCCACTTGATGCGAAACGAAGAAAAATATCGAATTCTTCAACTCGTTATGCAGGGTAAAGTATTTGGCAGAAGAGGACCGGGACGCCGTCGTATCCCGTGGTTGAAAAATCTCCGACAATGGTTTGGGATGACCTCAGCGGAGCTGTTTCGCAGAGCAGTTAACAAAACCATGATAGCCTTGATGATCCCCAACATCCGGACCGGATAAGGCACTGAAGAAGAAGAAGAAATATAATTTTCTTCCGCGTATAGTGACTTTCCAACTTCGAATACTTCTCTCTGTGCCCTAACATAGCTTTTCTCGCTTTCGTTTCCTAATTTTTTGATGCATGTCGACGCCTTTACCAGTGAGAGAAGTAGCTGATACAGGAGATTATTTTATTGTGTCTTGTGTCCATACTTTGGTTAGTCCTCAAATACATTTAAATTTACTTTTGCATACATTTCTTAAGTCATTGTCGGATGTTATCATGTTCATTTGATTCTGGGATAGTTGCACTATTTACTATTTTCAATAGTAAAATAAAGTTTACCTAATTTTTACACTTAATACTATCCTTAAAATGCAACAAAATCTCCTAGCTTGTACCAAATTTTGAAAAGCATGAAGAGTGGCCATCGTGTTAAAAATTTCAACATTTTGAACACTGTTGTCATTATTACATTCATTTCGTTATTTTCTTTTTCATGCATATCAGAACATACTTCAATCCCTTGTAAATAATTAAATAGAAAGTGAAATGTAATTTAAGTTATCGATAACAACTTACCACTTAATCCCATGTTGACCAGCTTACTCGCTTACTTACTTACTACTTCCAAACATTTTATTAATTTTTTTGTTTTTGTAAAATGCCTCGCATTGTTGTGATACAACTCACTTTTGGAATGTAAACAACGACTAACGCTGCTTATGCAAAAAACACAATCAGGCAAATAAATAAAAGGTTCCGGTAGGTTTGAAACTGAGACAGACTGGTTGGAGTGGAGCCAAACGTTGTAATGTCGTGAGTCAAATCTTCACTGCTATAAACAGCGCCAGAAGCCGATATGTTTTTAAAGCGGATTTTAGCCCCGACCAAATATAATAAAACATACATATCGGAAACTAATTTTATAATCCACTGGTTACACGGATGCGTCTAGATCTAAATGTAGGGTTTTGCCAACATATTCTTTATCCCCCAATGTACATATTAGCATTAAAAATCGAAAAATCGATAATTTTTGACATATCGGGTTTTGCCCCAGTACCACAGATATTTCTTCTGTACCATAAGTTAAGGCTAGGAGCAAATATTGTTCAAAAACCTTGCTTGTTAGACATATTGACATATTGGTGTTACATACCGTACTTCTCAGTCTGCCGAAAGTTGTCCACGCTAATTATATTTTTTGTCTTCTCGGGCCACATATTTATAACTTACTTACTAACTTAGTTCATTACTTACTTATCCGTGCCTTCACACAGCATTTTCTATTTGTCGTTTACCACATGCCAATCGTTATTTTTACTTGTCATATATACCTTTTTCTGTGAGGTCTATGCTTTCCATTGATTTTTTATTTGTCCGTTCCACTGTAATCTGGGATGTTTTTTTCTCCTTCTATTTGATTTTTATTTCCAAGTTCTCAGTGCCATTCTGGTCTCGTCAATCCTTTGCATATGTCCATACCAGAGTAATTTTAGTTTTTCTATTTCGTCATTTAGTACTTCCTTCACATTGATTAGCTCTATAATTCGTTCATTTCTCACTTTGTCCATTAGTGTTAATTGTTAACCCACGTCTCTGAGCCATACAGTGAGCAGCTTTACAAATATTTATAAGATAATACGTATCTGATTTCTGTATCATTTATGGATATGTTGCTGCTAGGGACTAAGTTTTTCATATACTGGATTTTTTAACCCTGCTTCTGGCAAAGTGTTTCAAAATATATAAAAAAATATCCAATTTGATTTATGGTGTCATTTTATCACCACAAACGATAAGCAATAAAAATAAAACTCATAAAACTAAAAGAAAGTGACTATTGAATTTGTAGCTAAAAAGCTACATTGTCAGTTTGAGTTTAGAGCAGGGCCGTGATTTTTATAGAGAATCCATGCATTGATGATACATATGTCCAATATGCAAGTCAGAATGGGAAAATACCATCTCTTGGATCTACTTGGACTTCTATAAAATCCAAGTAAAGAGTTTGCCTTATCAATCCCTCCCATGTGTTTGTTATATTGGGTAATTAGAGAGGGATAGGATACATCTACTTTTCTTTTCTCAGTTTTACAGAATCTTTTTACATAAGTTAGTGGTTGAATCCCACAAAAAGTACTTGCTAAAAGTACACATTTATGGTCACTCCATTTAGTAACAACAATTCTCTTTTCGGTATTAGACTTATACATATATGATCCTCTGTCACGTTTCGTCATTACCTTGTCGCTTTCCATTATACATCCCCTGATTCTGTTTTGCCTAATTGTTCCCAAACTTAGTATCACATATTTTTCCTTCAGATAAGTAAAATGCTTCAGACCGAAAATCCAGTTGTCGCAAAAAATTACTAAATTTTAGGGATCAGAAATGGTCTGGCTCAAACTTAGCACCTATACCAAAAGAAGTTTCTTCTTCAGTAAGCGCGTTTGGAGTATTGTACAACTCAGAAAATGTGAAAGCTCCTTGGTATGCAATAAAATCGGCAATGTAGCCAGACACGCCAGCTCGAACAAACATTTTGTATCCCCATTTATAAGGCTTATTTTGAATATATTGCCTAAGATTCCCTGAACGAGTACCTTTATATTCAATCATAATTTCGTCTATGGAATACTAATTTTCCAGTTGTATTTTCTGACAATTCAATCCGACTGCATCCAAAAGTGGTCTGATTTTAAAATACCGATCTTTGGTTTCGTCTGTAACTTGGCTGTTGTCGTTGCAGTGTATAAATCTTCTGAGAAGTTGAAATTGTTTTAGTGGCATAATATTGGAGATTGGTTTAACAGGTTTTTATATTGGAGATTGGAGCCAACGCTTGATAATCGAGCTCGGCAAATGAAGAAGAAGAGGCATAATATCCTAAATTTGGGATACTCCTGGGCACATATTGAGAGGAGCAAAATATGAAATACCACAGTTAATCCTACAAGGGAAGATCGAAGGTAGGAGAAGAGCCGGCCGCAAACAATTGTCCTGGTTAAGGAATATTAAAGAATTGACAGGAATACACAATACAGGTGAGCTGTGTCACGCCGCCAAGAACAGAATTCTAGTAATGAGATAGTCGCCTACGCACTTTGGTGTATGGCATGTTAAGAAGAAGAAGAGGGATATTCTAGAGAATGTCGCCCAATAGTCTTCTACTGTAGGTAAATTTATTACTCCCATCAATAATAAAATGGATAAGAAATCTGTTATTTCACGGGGAGAAGAGTTGATGGATTTTCCTCTTACCTGTGTACTGTACAAATTAGACTGGTACACGATATCTTCAATAACATCAAGCGAAAACAACTTGGTAAAGTACTCCAAAGGCGTAGCTACCTCTCCACTAAAAAATTGATCTGGATCAGAAGTGGAAGTAGATATAATATCATCTTCTGTACAATTGAAATGGCTAGGATCTCTATTTGCTTTTTTTCTTGGTACAACTTTCTCTTCTTCGTTTGCTTCTTCCTCATTAGCTTCTCTATCTTCATCTATTTCTTGTATAACCATATTTTCATAACGTTATCAGAGTTTTCGAAAATATTTTCTTCTTGCAAATAATTTTCTTCCGAATCAGATAAATCGAAAATATCTGAAATATTTGGATCTACCGGAGTTATTGCACTAGTTTTTTTCTTCCCATAAAGCAGCTTTTTCAGGCAGGCCTGATTGGCTTCAAATTCATAACAAAAAACAATTTTCTTTGTAAAATCTGCAACAAAAAACATTTGCTATCAACTGGCAATGAAGCTTTTTACCTACATAGTTTTTTGAATGCAGATTTTACGGTTATATAGGTCTTTTATTAATGTAAATATTTAAAAACCTGTAATGATCCTTTCTATTAAACGTAAAGGCAAAACATTGTACACAAAAAGGTATTTACTTACTTTTATGATGCAATATTTATTCACGTTCAAGTAGCATGTACGCGCACAGCTTACTTTCGGCCATATTGAAATAAAATTTCTAAAACCTTGTAATAGATGGTGCTGCCAGCCTTAACACTAATAAAACACATTGTAGTTTAAAGGCTACATTTCTAGATAGGGTATGTAAAGCACTTTGCTATTGAAATAATCGTTCAAAGTTGATGTAGCCAAAAAGCTACATTACCAGATACAGGGTTAAGATTAATTTTTAAGCATATAATATTTGACGCAAAGCTTAGTATACTTAACATCTCTTGGGCTTCTTTGAGAGTGTCTGAAATTAGCATGATGTTGCCAGTGAGGCTTAAGTAGCTTAATCTTTCATCATCGATGATTATTTCTATGTTCTTCCAGTGTAGTTTCTTAAACACATATGTTTCAGTGGTATTGTTAAGAGTTTTGGTAAGAGGGTGTTGTAAAAGGCGGTTACTTTGCACTGAGCAGGGTAACTTTGCACCTAACGTGTAAAAGTATATTTTCTGAAAACCTACTTCAACTTTGTTTAGATATTTGTTCTACCTCTAGAACACATAGGAAACAGTATGACAATAAGATGAACGCAAACAGTCCCAGCGGGCAAAATTTGTTAAGTACACGTTTAATGGCATATACCATAAGCGATTGCCATTTTATATTGGTAAAAAACGGTTTTAAACCATGATAGCAATAACAAAAAAGCATTGTTTACATGTGCACTTAACACGTGGAATTTGGTATACTTTGCACCGCCAATTTACAAGTGGTGCAAAGTGTGCCCAAGAATAAAAGTAAAATAGAAAAATGGTTTATAGGAAACGTTCAAATGTTATAAAAGGAAACTGCGATTTTACAAATATGCAGACTATTATGAAGAACATTTGAAGGCATGTTTGTTGGTAATAAAAGATAGCATTAGTGCAAGAGTACCCGCTTATTCCTTTAACATTTCAAGGATAACTATTTTTTTATAAATTAAAAGGAGTACACGCTCGAACACCTGGATATCCATCAATATTCTATTATGAAGAAGAAGTATGCTTCGTAAAATGCATTCATAGTCCTAGTTATGCTCGTTTTCCTGTTACTGGAATGGACGTGCGGCAAATAATCAAGACTTATTTAAATCACCGTGGAAAAAATAACTAGCTTTAAGGCTAATACTTCAGATATGGAGTGGGTCAAATTATTTCTAAGTGCTTCTAAGGACCTTCATCGACTAAGGACTCGTCGACTTCAAGGCAGCATACGACAGTGTCAAGAGAACAGTGCTATACCAATCAATGCATGAGTTTGGTATACCAGAGAAACTTATCCGACTAACGAGAATGACAATGTCTAACTTAGAAGCCACTGTTAGAATACAGGGAGAGAGTTCTAGATCCTTTGAGATAAAGGATGGACTCAGACAAGGAGATGCTCTGGCTTGCCTCCTATGTAATATTGCCTTGGAAAAGGCAGTCCGAGATACACGAATTAGGGACGGCGGTACTATTTACAATAGATCGATACAAGTCTTAGCATATGCTGATGACATTGACATAATAGGGCGTAGCAAGCGAGATGTTGAGCAATATCTCCTAGAATTGGAAACAGCGGCGAAACAGGTCGGTCTAGTCATCAACGAAGACAAAACCAAGTACATGTTGGTTACAAAGGATCCGATAGCAAATGAGGAACGAGAAACAGTCTTTGGAAGTCATACCTTTGAACGTGTTGACAACTTCACATACCTTGGGTCGCTATTGACTGCTACCAATAAAACAAGCGAAGAAATCAAAAGACGAATAAATCTTACAAATAGGGCATACTATGGACTCCAAAAGCATTTCCACTCAAGAAACATTCAAAGAAGAACTAAAATTATTATATACAAAACATTGCTGAGGCCGGTCCTCACATATAAAGCAGAAACATGGACATTAACGCAGAATGATGAAAGACTTTTGGGAATATTTGAGCGTAAAATACTCCGCAAAATATTTGGAGCTATAAACGACCAAGGGCAGTGGCGCAGAAGATACAATTTTGAATTGTATCAGCTCTTTGATGAGCCAGATGTCATAACGTTCATTAAAACACAGCGACTTAGATGGGCTGGACACATAATACGAATGCCAGAAAATACCATTGCTAAAAAGCTAACCACAGGAACACCTGTAGGAAAAAGAAGCAAAGGCCGACCGCGAATTAGGTGGTTAGATGGAGTAGAAACCGACTTACGAATATTAAAAATCAGAAGATGGCAACATGTTGCCAAAAACCGAACAGAATGGCGACGAATCTTAGAGCAGGCCAAGATCCACAGAGGATTGTCAAGCCAAAGATGATGATGATGCTTCTAAGGACCTTACTGCAAAAATAGCCTTACACATAAAAAGAAGTAGAGCAGCACTCAATACAGACCAAATCAGTAAATACATAGAGAATTTAAAACAAACATTTACGAGTACTGGTGTGAAGCCACATGCTATTTTTCATTATGACGAGACTAGCTTAATAGATGATCCCGAACAAAAAAGGTATTAGCTAAACATGGGGTTCAATATTCTGAAATAATTTGTAACTCTTTAGAGAGGAGAATTTCTCTTATGACGCTTGGAGATTCAGCTGGAGAGCTACTACCTCCTTGTGTGGTATACAAATCCAAGCATTTCTGTGACACCTGCACTGAGAATGGCCTCCCTAGTACACGTTATGCAAATACTGCGTCTGGTTGATACGAATGACAGATATTTACAAATTATTGGTTTATCAATATTCCATTGCCCAGGCTTAAAAAAATCAGGGAAGGAGTCGTTTTAGGAGACAATTTGTCTTTTCATATTAATGTTGAAGCCCTTGATTTGTGTCAAAAGCACGACATTTATTTTATATTTTTGCTTCCGAATAACACCCACGTTATACAACCATTAGATGTTACATTATTTGTCCCGATGAAAAAGGACTAAAGAAAAATTTTATATGAATATAAGAAAACTCATGTAGGGAGTAAATCAAATGTACTTGAAAAACAGCATTTTCCAACGCTTTTATGGTCATTAATCGAAAAAAATACAAAAGAATAGCGATAAGATATTAAAGTCGGGATTTAGGAAATGTGGTATTATAATTCCTTGCGATGTAACACCGCTCCTTGAAAGGTTAAAACAAATAAGCAATTTAATACGATAACTGATAGTGATACAACAAATAGGAATAAATTAAGTTTGTCAGATATTGAAAACTCTTTCATTCGGTATTTAAAAGGTAAAAGGCAAACAGCCACACAATTGGAGACACGTAGGAAGAAAAGGAAAATAACTTTTCCAACAGGAAAAAGTATTGCCCATTCTAAAATTAGTTCAAAAGATCTTACTGAAGCATCTACTTCCACACCTCATCATGCTGTTGAGCCAGAAATCGTAAATAATACAGAAAAGGACATTGTTTTGGACGACCATTTTCCACCAGGCAGATACTCATCAGATGATGAAATAACTGAGCTGCAAGAAATGGAAGGAGAGAGCGAATTTAATGAAAAACTCGCCACAGGTTCTATTGGAACCAATATTACCGAAAAAGTTAATAACGCTGAATTAGATGAGGTTAAAAAATATTGGTGACTACGTTTTATTTTTATTTACGATAAAAGCAATAGAAACTGATGCAGTGATGATCAATGCCATGGCAAAATCGTTGAAGTTTTGAAAATGGCTAAAAAGACGCGACGAAATATGATATTCGTGGGATAATGTAAGTAGCGCCATAAACCCTTCCAAGAAATTTTTCCAGACGAGGATTTGTACATTGTTCCAAAATGCGACAAATTGTGGTGAAATTAGGTTCAAACTTTGTATTTTTGCTATTGTTAATATAATAAAGTGAGTTAATTTAAAATGTAGCAATGTTCTTTACTTTTATGCATCTTTCATAAATTTATGTAAGTTTAAATTCTATATACTGAGCCGATGAACATTATTACCTTGCTATATTCCGCGTTTTATTTTAAATCTCAATATATTGATATACTTTGCGCTTTTATACTTACAATTATTGTTGTATATCTTTATGACCAGCTAGTGTAGTAATTATTTTGTTCTGATCCACCGAGTCAAAGAGTGGTTTATTGTATTCCACTGTTTTTTTTTATTTATTTTATTTATTATGGATCTATATTTTAGTTTATTTGGACGGAAGGCCGCTGCGAAGTCGAAGATAATAAAATTACGCAACTGTGAGTACAAAAAGTACTCACAGTTGCCACCATATCGACACACTATTTGGTTTAAAAGATTTAAATAATGCTCCCAAACTTAATATCAGTTGGAAATGGGAAGCTGATTACAAAAATGTAAATAAATCTAACAAAGTCATCATTGGCTCTATAGCTGTTACCATTGACTATAACGTTCTAGCCAACATCGTTTTTGAAGAAGTATGGACCAATGATTCTACCAACTCATAAAGCACACCAAACAGTCGTTTTTTTGATTGTTCATATAGCTATTCAACCAAAAGTTATGTTCATCGCTAAACAAAAGACGCTTTTAAAAATCGGGATCAACAGCAATCTCGTTTTAGAACCATTCACCAAATCTATGTTTTGCTAGGTGATCGTGTAGCTTTAATTCTTGCAGAAGTTAGATTTTGTAATCACGAAAACCAAGATTATTTTGAATCATTAATCATTTTTTATTAAAATCTTCCCTAAAGTGGATGGACACATATCCATCTGCTTTGCACGATGGTGGATAGGCTGATTCTTGACTTTTACTATGCTCTACAGAAGCAACAATTTCGTCTATATGCACTGTACGATATCTCTTAATATGCGTATTAGCATTTAGAAGCGTTTTCAGCTGAAATGCCAAACTAAACTAAACATAAATCACTTGACAGCTGTCAAAATGGGTGCAAGTTAAAAACGTATTACTAACTTACATTTCTATCCCTCTATCCCTCAAGAAAACACTCTGTACAAATATCGCTTTTTTTTTCAGAATCAGCAACACTTCCCGGTATTATTGGTTTAGAAGGAAATGAGTCAAAGCCTCATGTGACAGTAATACCAACCTCACTACTTTACAATCGAACACACAAGTCAATTAATGATCTTTTATACAATGGTACTGGATACTATATCGACGACGAGGAGGATTCAGGTAAATATTTATTCAAAAGTTTTATTTTACTTTTATTTCGAGCAAGAATCGAATTTATCTCTATAAATGTTTACATTGTACCTTATGACAAAATGTAAATAAGTTTGTAGGAAAATTGATGCACAGTTTACGTTGTTTTAATTAATTTTAATTTAAATTTATTAGAGAAACATAAATAAACACAATGCCATCAATTTAGGAATAGGTTGCATACTTTTATTGGACACCTTGTATAGTAAAATTATTATTTTTTAAAATAATCGGAAATTAATAATTGCTTCATACTTTTTAATTTATTAAAAAAAAATAGATTCTCATTTTAATAAAAGCTTAGAGATATTTGTGGACATGTCAAAATTGTTCTAATAAAAAAAGTTTTACAAATCTTGATATATTCGATACTGGCAAAACTTCAGGTTCATCTTCTTCATTCTTCAAGTTCAGAGTTAAAGATAATTTCATTTATTTCTTGTATTTCTTCAATACAGTCGTTGGCGGTCAATTCTTCACTTTCTCGTCAAATCGTCAAATTTGTGGAGTCATGTTGTCACTAAACGACGAAGGAGCTTAATAATCAACGTGAAGACAAAACCAGCTGCAGACTGCGGTTCCGATCACAAAATATTACAAGCAAAATTTTGCATTAAATTACAATAAAACAATCACACATAAAAGACAAAAATTGATTCCAAAACACCCGGAAAAGTTTGGAGAAGCATTAGCAGACGCTGACCTACCAGTGACTACCAGAGAACCCGACAAAACGTGAAAATATGTAAAGAAATAGATCACTGAATCATTAACAATACTAATAACAAAGACAAAACAGCTAGGAAAAAACATTGGAAGACTGAAGAGACTCTCACTCTTGTAGAAGAAAGACAAAAAGTTAGAAAAAAAACACATCAAATTTAAAACAAAAAGAAATAGGGATATACACCATAAATACAACTATAAAACATTTATGAAGAAGAGACCAAAATAATTATATGAAAAATATATGTGTACAACTAGAGGAACATGCTGACCGCCAAGAATCTAGAGAACTTTTCTCAAAAGTCAAGTATCTAGCGAGAGAATTCAAACTGCAGACACAGATCATCAAAGATAATAGTGAAAATACCATACGGTATCGCAGAGGTGTGAAAACAATATTGCGAAATACTATTCTCTAACAACGACCCAAATAATAATACAGAGAAAAGAAGTTATTAAAAAGAACCTCAAATATTGAAATCAGAAATTGAGGCGGCAATTAAAAAGTTAAAATTCAGAAAAGCAGAAGAAAAAGATGGAATAACAGCTGAAACACTTAAAAAAATGCGAGAATTAGGGATGAAAGTAATGCTTAGAATATGCAATGAGGTCTGGAATACCGGAAACTGGCCCAATGACTGGGGTACTTACGTTTATTCGCATATATAAAAAAGGTTCACCGACATATTGCAGTAATTACCGTACAGTAGCATTAATATCACACGCGAGCAAAGTACTTCTAACCATCTCTTAGATTCTCTTAGCTCAAATTCCCCGAGAACAATGCGGATTCGTCCCAGGTAGAGGAACAAGAGAACATATATTGTATTCTTAATATTCGTCAAATTATGGAAAAATCTCGAGAGTTTAACATAGAAACATATTTATGCTTTGTTGACTATTCCAAGGCCTTCGATACCGTAAAATGGGATAAAATGTGGCATATACTTAGAGAAATGGGTACGCCAGAACATCTAATCTATTTAATACAAAAACTATATGTAAATAATATTGCTAATGTAAGATTTAATAAAGTGGTTTTAGAAAACTTCAAATTAAGATCTGGAGTTCGACAAAGATGCATAATCTCCTATTCTATTATATATATATATATATATATATATATATATATATATATATATATATATATATATATATAAGAGTAAGAAAAAAGAAGTACTTGTGACTCGTTTGGAAAAAATATAACACTGTTTTTGATGGGTTGGAGTCAATAAAAGGGGCTATTTGTTGACTATTTTTTACTCGAGCTTTCAATTGTGATTACAATTTTTATCAAGAGCTTCTAAAAAATACAAAATGTCTTACAAAGTTGAACTAGAAATAAAAAATTTTTTGTTAACTCACCAAATAAAATTAGTTTTTTATATAAAACTACTGCTTACATAATAAATACAAAAAAAAAATAATAAAAAAATGTCTTATTCTAACAAATGTTTCTCTGAAAAATTTAGATGAAGTTTCTTAAGAAAAAAAATTGAAATTATAAACAAATATAGAATAGCTACAACCAGCCTAAAATGTCATAAATACTAACTTAAAAATTTTTATTTTTGACATATTGTCAAAAATAAAATTTTGTTTAAAAAATTCTTCTTTGTTTAGTAACAAAAAAGAAGAAGATTTATTCACCATTGATAGATGCCCGGAAAAATGTAACAAATACATGGAAAATTCAAAATGTGATATTTTACTGACTGCATAAATTAAATAGAAATTATATAATTATAAATTTTGCTTAAATTTTGAATTTCTGACCTTTTGTTTAAATTATTATCACTTTTGCTAATACAAACCATTTCCAAAAAAGTTCTTTTAAATTTATTACTTTCATTACATAAAATTTTAATATTATCAAAATCCATAATATGGTCTTTGTCTATTACAGGCTCTGCCAAAGCACAAGATGGTTTCTTAATTCTACAATCACTCTTGTGAGAAATAATGCGATTAGAGAGATTTCTTCCAGTCTCACCAATATACTCAGCTTCACACTGAGTACAAACAATGCTGTATACTACATTTGTTTGATCTAATTTCTCTATAGGATATTTAGTTTTGGAATATAAAGATGAAATAGTTTTGATGTTCTTTGTTGCTATTTTTATATTGTCAATAACCTTTAATGTTTGTATTAATTTAGGAGTTAATGATGGTATAAAAGGTAGTGAATGATAATATATGTTTTGATTGTTGGATACAGTGTTTTGAGATTTAGCAAAAAATGGTGTTAAGTTATTTATATTTAATAAATTAGAAAAAAGCATCCTATGTAGCATATCAGGAGGATAAGAGTTTTCAATTAAAATATTTTTTAACAAATGAAGATCTTCTTGTAGGTAGTCTGGATGAGAAAGTTTAAAACAGGATTAAAGGAACGTGTTATATATATATATATATATATATATATATATATATATATATATATATATATATAGCTATGATCATTGCCAACCTCCGTAGCGGAGATGGCACCTGAAGAAGAAGAAATATCCCTGAGAGAGACCCACTCAAGAAGCGACTTATCGATGTGTGCCCCTTTAAAAGTCATTCCTGCTTTTGACCTTCCAAAACAAAATTATCATTCGTTGTTTTGCAGGGTTTGTGGGAAATTTGTCATTTTTCAATACATATTGTCACACATTGTCTTGAAAGTTATTTGAAGTCGACAACGAAATCTTTCTAACCAAAAATTTAATACCTTTATGTCATTTAGTTCTAGGTATTGAAAACGTTTGAAATAAAACTAAATATTAAAACAAGATTATAGAAGCTTGAATTTATAATATTTAATACTATTTATAATATTTAACTTAGCTTTGCCTCAAGAAAACAGTTTCAGAATCCTTTTTTTTAATAACATTTTCTAAAAATTCTATCTAAATTTCCTAAAATCACTTTAATACTTTAGTATACGTTTCATCTTGTATGTTAAATGTGTTCCTGTTAAAACTCTTTTACAAAAAACCTCTCAGAAGTGGAAAATGTATTAAAATAGCTTAATAAAATTCAATTTAAAAGTCTTGTGAGGTAAATAAAAACAAAAGCTACGCTGCAACGGCAATGAAAAACTTTTGTCCCGGAAAATGTCCTTAAGCCTGACTTTCAGAAATCAAATTGAGCTTCTCTTTGTTGAGTCAAGACGCGTATTTATACAAGTAGAATCGATATATAAGGATAAGATGAAGGATTAAATATTTATGGCATTTAATCAAAACATAATATAAGTCCTCTTTAGAATGTTTATATTTCGAATCCCAAAGCTCCTCCTCTTTAGCTTGTAGGCTACCCCATTAGTACATTTTATTAAAAAGTAAATGGTAAAGTACTTCCTGAAGAAGTAAAGTAAATAATAGTAAGTATACAAATAATTTATCATAAATCAAATAAAATAAATCAAATAAAACGTAAGAAGATATATTTAAATCAACTCTTTTTATTTATTCCAAGAATTAATAATTAATTAGATTATGTTATAAGACGAATATGAAAATAATCGACATAAATTGCCCCAACTTAGTAGATCTAGGTAGCGACCATAGCCTAGTATTTTGTAAAATAAGAATCATCCTGAAATACCTCCCACCCAAGAATGCGGCGCCAACACAAACAAAAATCAAACTCGAAGGACTAAACACGGAATTCACGGAATACTTGTACAGGAGAAGAATACCAGAGAAGATCGCTGGGAATGAATTCTTCTTCTTCTTCTTCTTCAAGCGCCCTGTCCGTTGCGAACGTTGGCTATTAACATGGCAATTTTGATCTTGTTTGCGGCGCTTCTGAATAGTTCGACCGATGTGAGCCCGAACCACTTCCACAGATTTTGGAGCCACAAGTGTCTTCTCCTGCCTGGCCCTCGCTTACTGTCTATTTTTCCCTGGACAATCAATTGTAGCAGATGGTACTTATCGTGTCTCAATATGTGGCCTAGATATTCAAGCTTTCTTTGTTTAATTGTGTTCACGATTTCTTTCTCCTTTCCGATTCTTTGGAGTACCTCTATGTTGGTGACATGTTCGGTCCAGGATATACGAAGAATGCGTCGGTACACCCACATCTCGAATGCTTCTAGTTTTCTCGTTAGCGTCTCCGTCAGCGTCCAGGCCTTCACGCCATACAGCAAGATCGGAAAAATGTAGCATTTAACTATACGTAGTTTTAGGGGAAGAGACAAATCCTTGCTTATGAGGAGCTTTTTCATATTGCTAAATGCTGCTCTAGCTCGTTCTATTCTCGCCTTAATTTCTACGGTCTGTTCCCATTTTGCATTTACGTTGGTGCCAAGGTACACATAAGATTCTACATGGAATGAATTCTTAGAAAACTATAACATCGAGGAAAGCTGGAAAAAACTCAAAAATAACTTAATTAACGCAGCAACAGAATCACTTGGAGAAAGGAAAGTAACGAACACTAACATATCAAAAGAGACAGTACCATGGTTTAGAGAGGAACTAAAGACTAAATGTGAAGAAAAGCAAAAAGTCTTTTAATAATACAGAACACAACAAACACAACATGCATACAAGCACTATAAACGAATCAGAAATGAAACAAATACTTTAGTTATTTAGTTAGAAAAATAAAAAGGGAACACTGGCAGATCTCAAAACAGACGAAATATGACTTCCACGGAACATAAAAAAAAATATTGAAAATGATCAGAGGACAAAGAAAAAAGACGAACGAACTAATAAAAATGAAACATATTTTAAAGAAAGCACGGGTAGACTACTTTCGATCTCTGTTTAATCAAGGCAACGATAATGAACCACCAACACCAGAGGTGACGACATACGAGGAAATAAATATTGAGGAGGAAGAGCTAAAGGAAGCATTAAGGAAATTAAAAATAGAAAATCACCAGGAGAGGACAGAATACCTAACGAACTCCTGAAGTGTGGAGCACTAGATGACCAAAGAACTATTAAAACTAAACCAAAAAATAATAGAACCAAACAGAATTACTCAAGAATGAAGATCAAGCATCCTAATACCTCTCTTCAAACTCGGACCCGGAGAATTACAGAGGAATTATTTTCTTAAACATAACACTAAAATTAACAATCAAAGTGTTAATAAATAAACTATAAATATAAAATAAGAATAAAATTATAACACTATCAGAAGAACAACAAGGTTTTAAGTCGGGAAGATCATGCACCGACGCTATATTTATGATGAGGCAAGTGCAAGAGAAATCATTAAAATACAATAATCTATCTATGGGCATATCTATGTTTCATGGACCTTAAGAAGGAATTTGATTAGATTAAATTAAATGACGTTATCCACTTACTGTACGCAAGAGAGATACCTCTAGGAATAATCAAAATTAATAAAAATATCTATCAATAATTTTGAATTTTTCTTGTAGCTCTTGAAAAGGAATGTGAAAGGAACATTTGAAAATACATAATTATATAAATACAACAGCCCTTTTATTGGAATAAATACCTTAAACGATTAATTTAGCCTTTTGGCAAAAAATGTTCAGACAGGTCGATTTTGTTTTCAAGTTGCGCATTTTTTGCTGAACTTATATTTTTGACGACGTCATCACTGTTCGAGTTATAACGTCATTATAATTTTTTTTAACAGTAATACCTTATTTTGACACTATTTTGTTTATACGAATGTAATATTTTTTCTTATGTCAGTTATGTCGTATAACATTTCTAGAAATTAAATTCGGGAATACTAGAACATATATTTTTCTAATTTTCCTTCCGCTGCTGCCTGTAAATAGTTTTGTAAAATTACGTTTTATCGGTTTAAATCTTGTAGTAAATAAAGCATCACCAATTTGCACTAATTCGGCTTTAAAATAATAGTTAGCTATTAAACAATTACTGTGCTTTAAAAAATTTATCGACATAATGTCCCAACCGGTTTATGTGAAATGCAATGCACAGAGATTTTAATGATGATAGGTTATGAAGATAGGATCCGTACCCAAGCTCAGATTTTTACCTTATGTATTTTCTATGTAAAAACTAATATTTTCTTAATATATAAATTGACAGACGAAGATTTTTATAGTGGCCAGCTAGATCTCCTGATCTGCCTCCATTAGATTTTTGCTTATTGGGATACCTTATCTAAAGTTTACGTAAAAACAGATCTTATAGTATTGATGAACTTAAAGAGGGAATTAGGACCGAAATTACTTTAATTACTTCTGATACCTAATGTTTTGCAAGAGTTTCAGCGTCGTCTTGCATATTGTCAAGAGGCAAATTCTTCAAGAATCGAGATCAAGCATCCTAATACCTCTCTTCAAAAAGGTAGACAAATTGGACTTGGAAAATTACAGAGGAATTAATTTATTAAATACAATACTAAAATTAACAACCAAAGTGATAACAAATAAATTAAATGAAATTATAACACTAGCAGAAGAACACCAAGGTTTTAGGTCGGGAATATCAATCACCGACGCTATATTAATAATGACGCAAGTGCAAGAGAAATCATTAGAATACAACAAACCGGCATATCTATGTTTCGTGAACCTTACAAAGGCATCTGACCGGAACAAATTAAAAGACGTTATTCACTTACTGTATGCAAGAGAGATACCTCTAGGAATAATCAAAACGATCAAAAATATCTACCAAAACAACACAATGAAAGTAAAAGTATAAGAAGAATTAACCGACCCTATTGAAACTGGAAATGGAAGAAGACAGGGAGATTTCCTGAGTCCTATGTTGTTCAACCTGATTATGGATGAAATAATCAAAAAAGTAAGAACAAAAAAGGATACCAAATGGGAGAAAAACAACTTAAATAATCTGCTTCGCAGACGACGCAATACTACTCGCTCAAAGTGAAGATGGTTTACGACGTATGCTGCATCAATTTAATATGACCGCCAAAAAATTTAACATGTTAATTACCCCAACAAAGGCAAAATGCATGGTTACAACAGCAAATTTACTAAGATGTAAATTGGAGGTGGAAGGTCAGATAATAGAACGAGTGATGGAGTTTAATAATCTAGGCATCACATTATCTAGCTACGGAAAGCTCGAAACCGAAGTGAAAGATCAAGTGAATAGAGCAAATAGAGCGGCAGGCTGCCTAAATGAAACAATATGGAGAAATAAAAATATCGGAAAAGAAACGAAAGGCAGAATTTACAAAACACTTATCAGACCAATAATGACATACGCGGCAGAAACAAGACCTGACACAGAGAGGACAAAAAGGATGTTAGAAACAGCAGAGATGAAAACACTTAGAACAATTGATGGTAAGACACTATGGGACAGAGCTAGAAATACAGATATACGACATAGATACAAGTAGGTCAACACCAAAAACTGGATAAGAAATAGAGGAGTAGAATAGAACGATCATATAAGCCGAATGACAACAAATAGAGTAGTAAAGACGGCAAGAAACGGTTCCCCAATAGGAAGACGATCAGTAGGAAGACCACGAGAACGATGGAATGACAACCTACTGGAGACATATTGAAAAACAGACAGTCATGTCTATATAAAAAGAAGAAGAAGAAGAAGAAAAAGAAAAAGAAGAAGAATTTAATAGTTTGTAGGTTTATTTCGTCCTTTTTACATTTTTAAAATTTATGTTCAAATATGAGTAAAATATCTTTTACTTCTCAAATATACGGTTATATGACAAAAGCGACATAAGAAAACATGTGACATTCGCATACAAAAAGATGTGCTCTTTTCGATAATAGTTTCAAAATAACGTATTACCAATAAAAATTATAATAATGAATTTATAACTCAAACCGTGATGATTTTACTAAAAATTGGAGTTCAGCAAAAAATGTGCAACTAAAAAATAAAATCGACCTGTCTGAGTTTTTTTTCGTTCTTGTTCTATGTGGATTTTAAATTTTTTTGTCTGCTAAGTAAGACAATATCAGTTTAGCCATTGATTTGCTTTATCTGTAGTTGATCATGTATGTTAGCCCCTCATGCCACCTTCTGTCTAAGACTTTGCTGACATCGATAATTACTGTTCCTGTGTATTCATTGTTATTAAATTCTTGGGAATCATATCTGGTTGGTCTCAGTATTTAAAATACAGAAGAGTGTGTGCTTGTGAATGCAAATTGTGCTTTCAGAAGCGCAATGCTCGTTATGTTTTTCCTGGTAGTTATGTATCTTCTCTTAATCTACTTAGTATTATTCATTCAGCCATCTTGCTTACGGCTATAATTTAGTGAAAAAATTGTACTCTTTCCTTTGTAAGAATTATATGTAACTTAACACCAATGTGATGATTAGAAGTGTTAAGAATACTACCGCCTTTGTTGGTATGCATTCCTGTTTATTTTATTTAAAAAATCTTTTTTTAATTATTATAAATTTGTAATCTCAGAAATCTTTTTTGGATGGTGCTAAAAAGGTCACCAATGGAGACACTGAGAACGGCAGCTAGATGGTTAATGGAGAGTGAGTCGGGCGCTCGAAACTAGCTTTTGGAACCGGGAATGAATCCAACAGAAGAAATATTAAAGATCAGACAAGATAAGATAGATTAAAAAAGACAAAGCACTATATAACAAGAGAGATAGGTAAAATTATCAAAGATAAGAGAAGATAAGAAAAAGGACGTCACTTAACATTTTGGGGTTACAAGGGGAAAATTAAGAAACCTTTGAAACAAAAAGAGATAAGGAGAAATAATTAGGTTTTGGGAACAAATACAAGACAAGATATTAACAGTTAATTATTAAATAAAGGTGGTCAACACACTACATATCCAAATAATAAATCATATGTTTGGTGGAAGTCGTCCACCTACTCACCAACAAATATATACAGCCTAATCTTTCTCCTGGTAGAAGATATTGTGATAATTAAATATTAATATTAGCAAATATTTAGAGATACCCTATTATTAGGAAACCTATTAGGAGTAGATAAATAAAATTCAGTAGCTAAACAAAACACAATATATTCAATAACTGAATCATCAGACGGGTGAATTCCAAAAACAATAAATACAAATAAATGTACCGTAACATCTAAAAATACATGCACATATAAATAAAATATAACATTAAGGAGAACTTGATCTTTTAAAAAAATTCCAAAAGGGTAGATCATCTAAACATCTCTCCTTAATGTTTTAGGCTTATCTCGAGATAATTGGCTTTAAAAGTAATAATTTATAGCAAGTATAAAATATTACTAAATTAATTTAAAATAAAACTGCACAAGTACAGAGACAAGATTATAAAAATCGGTTTTACCAAAAATTAAAATAAGGACCAACCCACACTTAGTTCACAGGAAGCTACTCGCACAGCCTTTATTTAAATAATGAATGTTTGTAATTAATCTTTGTTGATGAAAAGATATCAAAGTTCTGAAAAGTGCAATTGATGAAATAGTTGTTCCTTAGAGGAATTGATTGCATCGGTAGTTAGCTTTAACCACCGATCAGGAAAATGTTGTCGAAAATAGCCCGTAGATTACTCTACTTTGGAGATAGTTGGAGCTAATATTAATAGTAAGACCACTTATAGTAACTCTAGATGATGTTGCCTCTTAGATCACACTTAATTTAAATTATACCCAACTTTAGTATCAAACACTGAAGTGAATTTATAATGTATATTTGATCTACTCGGGTGTTATATCAAACTTCTTGAGATATAATAGAAGTATATATACACACAGATAAATTCCCAGAGAAAGAAATACGTCCAAACTTTTAGACGACGCAACCAAAAGTCAGTCTAATCTCTTAGACAACCCAAAGAAAAGTGCCCCTCTTGTTCTCCAATTGGACTCATCCTCACGTTTGAAGGACTCCCTCTTAACAAGAACCGTCTTATTTTTATTTTAAACGTTAACACATAAACAAAAAGGTACTTTTTAAAAAGGGAAACAAAACAGCAAATACTTGTACCATGATGCGGGAAAGTTTCTCTTTAAATTAAACCTATTTGTAAGAAGTCTAACAAATTTTATTACTCTCTTTCTAGCGCTATAAAAAAGGGAGCTAAGTGTTCCAAAAAAATGACGATTGCTCTCAAATTTCTAAAAAAGCAGCCGTCAAGTAATCTGCATGTTTCGGTACTTCTTTTAAGAAATAAAATTGATTTAAGAAGAAATTTATTTAAAAAATAAATATTGAAGAATTAGGTCTATAAAAATATAAAATCTAAAGTACTGTTACTTTCTCATAAAGGACTATAAAAAGGGAGATTTTTGGATAGAGTCATTGATTAGCTGCGGTAATTGCAAAAGGTTTTTAAAATTAATCTTAAAGTACTATATAATAATTAATTACTAATCTAATTATAAAAAAAATGTTATAAATTACATTAAAGAGACTTTTATTAAATGAATCAGTGAACACACCAAATTTTTGTAGTATGCAGTAAAATTTAGTGAACAAAAATTATAATGTGGAACTGAAAATCGCATTATTGAACAAGGAAAATGCAGTTTCCAAAGTGCATTTTGAAGTGATGAAAAATGACAAATTTGTAAATAGGAAATAATAAACGGAAATAAGTTTAATATTACTGCTAAGGGGGTTTTGGTGCCACTGAATACGAATATCATGACCCCGATAGTCTTCGAAGTACCTGGTGCACCTGGACCTTGTATTTTAAAGTTTTGTGGAATTTTAATACAAAATCAGTGCAAATTTCTTATTCGGTAATTTTTTGGATCGTTGATCACGAATATCATAATGGTGGTGGTCTCCGATAGGCCTGGTGTCCAGAACGGGACACCAGGGCTATCCTCGCCTCTTTGAGCTTTGTAGACATTCGATACAAAATCAGTGTAAACTCGTTACTCGATGGTTTTTAGTGTCGCGGAACACTATTAGTATGTCGGAGATAGTCTTTAAATAACCTGGTACACACGACGGACTTCCTCTTCTTTAGTTTAATGGAAATTCGATACAAAATTAGTGGACACTTGTTACTCGGGAGTTCTGAGGTCATCATCATCATCATAATCATCACTGGCTTTACAACTCGGGGTGAGTCTTTGCCGCATCCACTATGGCCCTCCAACCACTACGATCTTGCGCTTCTATTTCCCATTGTTGTACCCCAATTCTAGATAAATCAGCTTCAACAGCATCCTTCAATCTTTTTCTCGGTCGGCCTACTGATCTTCTACCAAAAAAAAATTGTTCTGGAGCCGCTGAACAGTAATATCATGTCGGCTATGGTGTCCTAGGCACCTTGTATTCAGGAGGGGGCAGATCTCTTAAAGTTTGTGCATCGGAGATAATCACTTTTATAATATTTTTGACCAGCGACACCAAAATCCCCAAGTAACTTGTTTGCCCTGATTTTTTATCTAATTTTCTTAAACCAGTAGGAGACGAGATCCGACCTGGCACCATAATCAAATGCATCCTGTCGACAACATCGGTGACATAATATTAGTGTTCAGCGTCCCTTAAATCTCCTAAGTAACGAGTTTGTCCTGATTTTGTATCGAAGTTCTATAAAACTCCAGAAGACGAGACTTGTCCTGGGAACCAGGGGCACCGGAGATCATCGCCATCATGATATTCGTAATCAGCGATCCCAAAAACCTCCGAGTAATGAGTATGCATTGATTTTGTATAAAATTTTTACAAAACCTCAGGAGACGGTGTCCAGGTATCCCCGTTATAATAGTCGTGTTCAGTGACCCCAAAAACTTCCTAGTAGTAATATTGAACTTATTTCCCTCAATTATTTCTAATTTACAAATTTATCATTTTTCATTACTTCGAAATGCTTTTTGGAAATTTATTTTCCTCCTTCAATAAAGCACTTTTTATTTCCACATCATCATTTTTGTTTACACAATTTTCTGATACTCATAAGTATCGACTGCAAGAAGTTTTATTGAGATCCATCCAACTGCCTCGCCTATTAACAAAAATACAATAAAATTTTGTGTTCAATAATTTTTTAATTCATAATTTGTTTAATACATAAGTTTTAGTCCTTAGATAATTTTTTAAAACTTTATTTATTGATACGAAAACCCTGTGATACTCGTATATATAACTAGACTTTCTGTTTTTACTTTATATCCACAACAATATAGCGACTTCGTTTTATAAATGACTAGGATAGCCTTGGAGACCAAAGATATATGTGTTAAATCACAAAATAAGGAGATAAAAGTAACCTAGGGAGCAACAGAAAAATCTTTCTTTAGAAACAAAGAGAATATATGGCTCAATTTATAGATGCCTTACAATACCATGTAGACTCCTTTAAGAACATTTCGTTAGAGGCTCTTGACAATTTTTATGTGAAGTTAGGACCATAATGGAATCAGACAAAAAGTGCAATAAAAGAGAATTTTTATAACGACGTGTTTTTATGTAAGTTTTCAAAAAGTATTTTTTATTTGAATTCTCGTATCTCGGCTGCTGCTCTCTTAGACACATGAACTGTATTTTATAAATTAACATGTAACAAACAAAAATTTTTTTTATTGGTACACCATTTTGCCTATTTAAAGTACGCCTCAGCGTGTTTAAATTTAACTTTCATAAAAGCGCATATTTAAGGTAAAAGTTAAATTTACAAATTTAACTTTTATTAAATTACAAATTATGTATTATGTATGTATGTATTATGTAATTAAAAAGGTTACAAAATATTAGTAACAAATACTTATTTCAAAAGCTGTATTCAAATATCTGAAAATCTTAATTTAAATGAATGTGAAAAGTATAGTTGGTACTGTTTGAAATATTTATACTTCAGTATTTAAAATTAGAGGAAATGCTGTTTAAATTAATACTACCGCCATTCTTAGAAGCCAATGGGGTTTTACTTTCATTAATGGCACTCACAATAATGTTTAAAACCTTTTCTTGTTGGTAATACTCTCTTCAAGGTTACCTGTTCAATCACAAATTAACCCCTTAATTTGTAATCTCACATTATTTTTAACTTCTTAATCTTTTATAGTTTCACCGTGTATAAGTTTGCATTATACATATTGCAAAACCATATCGTATGATAATTTAATAATTAGTTCATTTACCTACAACTAAATAAATTGTCGAATAACAATATTTTCTAATTGAACTTCCTAAGTGTCGCAATTAAGGCGTGGATTAAATTGTATTATAAGCAAAAGTTAGGTGGTGTGATATGAACGAAGCAATGACCTAAGGTGCTTATGTATCTATTATGTGTGAGATTATAAATTGGGGATTTGAGTTCAAATGAACACAGTCAATATTGAGTAGTTACCGAACGAACACCATATTGTGTAATTACGAGTTGCTGTCAATAAATCATCACTTTTACTCAGCAACTTCAACCTTTTATTAACCCTATCAGCATCGATCGACGAGAAGCGGACAAAGGGGCATTACGAACCGAACCAAACTTCAATACTAAGTTCGATATTTGTACATTACCAGTCGCCACAGATGCCAATTTCCATCCTACTTGTTGTTTATTTTGATTTATTTTCATGCCACTATTCGCCCTAATTGTAGCATACATATGTCGAAACGCATGTCCCGTGTATTTCTCAGGATCGTCCAATTTTAGATAAAGTGCAATTTGCAAGAGACATGATCAAAATGTAATAATACCAACTACTTGATTAGTGCACTTCCCTTTATCATTCTGTAACCAAACGCACATAATTAATTGCATAGCTATCAGCAACTGTAAAATGTCGAGTCATCACAGTCGTAGATAGTCGGATAGTAATAATCAATACGCTTACGTCTTCCTTAAAGGCATGTAAGCGTAAATGGCCCAATTCACATCTTCTGCAAGAGCCAAAGATATCGCAAATGGCTACCACCTTTAAAAATAAATACGCCATAGTGTGTCGAGTGTGTCTGTGAAAACTTCCGCAAATTGTCTTTCTTGAATACATACGCCTTCTTGGCAACGACATTCTTGCTAATTGCCTTCACTTTCACGTATGATTTTAACCCTCTCATGCATAATTTTAAGGACATTTTTTTTCTTAGAAAAATTATTTTATTGCGAAATATTAAAAATTAACATTATAAAATAGTATAGTTAGTGTAAAAACATGACATTGTTGTTTTAAAACCGTCCACTCTACTGTTCACTATGTACCGACGGAGTCGCGGAAGCGTCAGTTTCTGGTATGAAAGTATTCAAAGCACGATGGACACAGCGGCTCGTTGCACCTTTTGCAGGTGTATTCTGTTTTTCTTTTGCAAGCTTTAGAGTGACATCTTCGAGCATTTGGTATATCAATTAGTTCTGGCCAGTGCCCCCAATCACTTTGTCTAACTCCAGGGATGATGATTCGGTTTCTTCTTCTTCAAAATGGAAGGTAATATACCAGACGAAGGTTTACCTCGTTTATTTTCTTTCTGCGTTAACAAATTTATTAATGCTCTGGCAATACTTGCTTTTAATTCAAGCAGATTTTTTTTGGATTTCCATTTTTCTTGTACAAAATCCATACATTTGCAACAAAAACCTCTACAAACCGCTTAAAAACTCTTGTGTACCAGCGTCTGTTTCTTCTTTTTAGAGAATACAGGGCTAAAAACTGGTCCATCAGGTCTACTTCTTCGTTGTTTTTGGTATAAAACTGAACAGAAAATGGTCTGTTCACTTCTATAGTAGTCTTAGTAGATTTACACCAGCGTTTTGTTTTATTCTAAGGTTCTATTTTAGCATAATTAGAAACAATTATTTATAAAACTTAGATCTATTCTGAGCAATTCTCAGCTGAACTTACAACTAAGAATTAAGTTTCTAAAATGTTATGTGTGTCCTTTATTACTGTATAGATGTGAAACCTGGATTATGAAGGTTAACATGATGAACAAATTAGAAGCCTTCGAGATGTGGTTATATCGTAGAATGCTCAAAATATCATGGGTTCAACATATTTCAAACAGAGAAGTCTTGAACAGAGTAGGTCAAGGTGAAGGTGACTTAATAAAGATGATAAAAAAGAGAAAACTCGAATATCTGGGGCATATAATGAGAGGAAGCAGCTACAGGATAATGACTGGCTTATCAGCAGATGCATTATTACATGCCGCGCAAGATCGAGAATGTTATCGGCAAATCGTCATGGAAGTTACCCACGCCTAAATCTTTGAAACAATAAAATTGCTACCTTAAGTACTTGCAGCGGTTGAAGTTTCCCTACCCTCTAGTTTCATTTGTTTATCTGTTTTCATAACAGAATTACAATTTTATCTTTTCGTATTCTTAGAATTATAATTTAGTCGATTTAATAGGAGAGGTTCTGTCGCCCATCTACATCTTTTATGCAGTTCTTCGATAAGGGGAAGTGAACAAAATAAGTTATAAAAAAATACTTTATGATTTATAATACTTCAAGTTTACTAATTTGACTTTTGTGTCCCAAAGCTCCTTAGTAAACATTAAAACGATACATATGTCCACTAATTCTAGCTCTAACCCAAACTTTGACTCCTCACTTTTTAGGTTTTTTTACCTGTATGTATGTAAAAATCTCAAAATATTCTTTTGTCAATATATTTCCATATTATATAGTCTGTCAATTAGAGTTCTTTAAAAAATTTTTGAGCCATCTCTGAGTCACATAGGCGTTTTTTAAAAATTGACTCCAGAGTTTCTTCTCCACCAAACACTCTTTGTGCTGGCTCAATATTTAGGGACCACTTCCGTAGTCGCCCCTCTGATCATTCTAGTTATAGTTTTACTTATAATCTCAGAAGAGTTACTTATTTCTGAGTTCTATTCTGATTGATTTCTTTTTGTTCTAATCTTGCTGATTATTTGTTCCCACGAGTTAAGACGAAATACTGTCAGACACGGTAGTGCTAAGACACTAATCCCCCAGAGTTTGCCCGCTCTCACGGGCATCGCTTAAGGAAGCACTTTTTTACATGTAGGTACCATACATCCCCTGGACACGATGACGATTTAAATAAACAAACAAGTTGTGCAAACAAAATTTTAATGTTGTTAATTTATTTATATTTTATTTTTAAGTTTAACGTATATTTATAAAAAAATTCCCTTAGACATTCTTATTTTTTTAGGTTTAACTGACCTGGATACCTTAGTGTTGGCATGTGTGGTTACATTGATTTTATTGGCTCTTGCCGGTTCTACTGCCTTTCTACTTAGGTAAGTTAATTAATTTCGTTTATATATGAACTAACCCATAAAAAAAGCCACATAGTATTTTTCACAAAGTCCATATAGTATTTTTCACAGTAAAATCATTTGAAGTCATGATTTATACAAACTAACGTTACTTGTATCCAAAATTTTCATAACATCTCAACCTTAGAGCTCGAATTTCCCTAAAAATATGGTACCCATATGGAGCTGCTAGATTCATAAGCGTCAACATGGTATTATAATAAGAAAAATGTAACGTAGAATTTAAGAATAAAATTCTACGGGCAGGTGAAGTTGACATTTGGATAGGAGAAGCTATGTGTTGCGCATCTCTATCCCTTGCATCCCTCACATTTGTTACCACAACTTAAACATTGAAATTTCATGTTTCAAAAATAAAAAGTGTACTACAACTGGTTAATAAAAGTGATCACCATTTTATTGATCTCACGAGAATCGTAAAAAATAGCAAAACTCGCGTCACGTTAATTTATTTAATACTTTTATAAAAACTGAGTTTATTCTCGTCAAAATACAAACACTGCATACGAAAGGTGTAGTCCTTTTCTTTAAAACGCATCTTGATTTTTGTCGATGGAACATTTGGATAAAAAAATATCGAAGTTTTACCGGTTAGCCGATACAAATTTTATTGAACATTGATTTCGCGCGCGTAACTGACATGTAAAATACACGGTCGCTTCAAGCGTTGTTTCTAAGACAACGGTTTATTATACAAATGCTTAAAACCATCTTTCTTTAAAATTATCTCAGCTACATTTATTTGAAACATTTGTTTCTACGGTGTACAGATTCTTGGTAAATCGATTTTTTCACGTTTTTACCCCCTGCGAGGGGCGGTTTTAGAAGGAAGCTTGGGGGTAAAAGTTGTAAACTTTTTTGCATCTTTTCTGGAGTCCCAAAATTAATATTCTCTGCAAAATTCAGCTTGTTCTTATGATTTTTATGGGTCAACTCTTTGACGACTGGACTACAAGCTTATAGTAGGCGCGTACAGATATGCGAGCCAAACGGTATACGTACCGTACGCGTACAGATCCTTAAAAACATATTTACATCGTACTAATCGCATACTTATCTCGATCCATGGAAAGCGATAAAACCAACAACAAACACAAATGTGCGAAATGATTCATTTTATTTATAATTTGGGTACTGATTTATCGTGTTTCTGTTTCTTACAAAAAAAAAATATGTACAATAATCAGTTTACTGTTTTTTCATGTCTCTCTAGGAAGGAACACGTCAGTCACGCAATGTCGATTTGATGAGACATTAAAAATTTTCGCTGCGTCTAGTAGCGCCGTCCAAACTGAAAGATGAGCTTCTTTTGAAGTCGTGGAATAAACCGCAACAATTTGGATCGCGACGAGTCACGATGAAACAGTACTAGCGTAACAGTAATATAGCGTTCGCATACCGTATGCATACAGTTTGGCTCGTATATGTGTACTGAGCTTAAGAATTTTGTTTGTTTATTTTCATTTGTATATCAGTTTGATTCGCAATGTATTACTTTAATAAACTGTATTTATAAATATGTACATATTCAATATGGAATAATAGCTTTAAAAACTAATTATTGTTGTGTATTGTGATCGAAAAATGACAAAAAAACTGAATAATCGCTGTGGAGAGCTAAATTATATATTTGTATGTGATCTTTTATAATATTATGGGTTAAACGTATCTCGTTTTCCACAATATTGAAAAGTTCAAAGAAGAAATTTTAAAAATGTGAATATTTTCTTCAATTTAAAAATTCAGTTAACTAATTTAAACTTAGTTGATATTTTACAAATTCCTCTCTCAGAAATTAGTTTAACCATCTTAAAACCTAATGTATAAATAATTAAAAAACTTCAGTTACGAGTGTTTCCTTCACGAAAATGGTCTCGACGTTTCAATTTAAAAATATCTACCCTACTTTAATCTGAACTTCTACTCCTTTTTAAATATTTATCTTTGTAGGTTACTGTGGAAAAAATATAGAAGAAGCAAAGTAAATGCTCAGTACGACGGGATATTACACAGGGAAGGAACTTCCGAATCGATATCTAGGCCATTACATTCTCATCTTCTCGATGATAAAGTAAGTAGAAATGAACCATTTTCAATTTTCGCTGAATTTGCGACTAAACGGGCTAGTCAATTCAGACTAAAAAAAAATATAAGCAGATTACCTACAATTAAAGACGTAAATAAATATAAAAATATTAATTTATATTATATTCTATTATAAACTTTTCTTTTTATTAAAAAAATGACTGTATGCATGTGCTAAATAGAATATTTTTTATAGCCCCATACAAATAATAAAATCCTGTTCCTCTTAAAGTACCGTATATTGATGATACATTTGGCTATCATATTCAACGTCATCGTCATCGTATTGGCGGCTATAATAATTTTATTTGCAGCAGCTCGAAATTAATCAGCAAATGTCTTTTGAATATTTCGGAACTAGCGAGCTAGGATGTTCTTCTTCGGAAGGGCCTCTTCTTCTGGCAATTATGTCGTCTATTATGAGATGTAGAAGTTTATATTTCTTTGAATGTCTTAGGATATTCTTAAGATATTCCAATAGTATATATTTGTGAATCTTTATTGTTTAAATTATTTCTGTTTGTTTTTATTTCTTATTCGGTTCATCTAGCTTATATAAGAGCCCTAACAACTATATGTTAAAACAAGCAGTTATTTTCAGAATAAAGTACCGAATTTACCAAAATTATTTTATTTTATTTTTTTTTAATTGTAAATATAACATTTTTTATAATGTATGGAATTATTTTTACAGTTTAATTATATATTTTATGTTGATTACTATTTAATTAATTGTTTTATAGCCAAAAATGCTGACAACTTAATATTGGAACAAGAGGTTTTTAACAAATTTAAATAGAAATTAATGAGGCGTAACGTCGTCCTTAGCTTGAATAACAGTCTGAACTCTATTAGGCATTGTATCAGCTAAGTCTTCACAGAATTCAGGGGTGAAATTATCCCATATTTCTTGCAATTTAGCACGTAGTTGTGGCAAAGTGTCTTTAGTGGACTAATATCCGGGCTGCTATAAGGATGTGACAAAACTTTAATGTCATATTCTCCCATCCATTTTTTGGTAAATTTAGCCGTATGGCATGAGGCCTTGTTCTGCTGAAAGATAGAATCTCCGGATGGATATAACTTTGGCGCACTTAGTAGAAACGAATATTCAAGGCTATATTAATATTTCGCTGAGTTTATTACAGTCCTTTTGAGACAATCCTAACGGAATGCTTCTGCTTTTCCCGATTCAAGCACTTTCGATAATCTTCCACTTCTTCTCTTTCTTTAAGTGCCGTCTTCTAATCGGAGGTTGGATATCATCATCATTATCTTTACTTTACCTACTGCTGCTCTGAAGAGCTCTATAGCACTGCATTTAAACCAGTCTCTTAAATTCTTCAGAACAGGTCTAAATTCTTCAAAAACTGGTCAGAACATTACCATCGATGACTTTAACTTTGAGCGCGTTAGAGAATTCAAGTATCTTGGAACAACAATAACTGAAGACAATAACGGATCACAAGAAATAAACAACAGGATTCAGGCCGGCAACAGATGTATTTTTGCCCTCCAAAACCTTATAAAATCAAAACAACTAACACGAGGTACGAAGATACAGGTCTATAAAACAATCATACGACCCGTTGTGATGTATGGAAGCGAAACGTGGACGATGACAAAGGCAAATGAAGAGAGACTACGTGTTTGGGAAAGAAAAATCCTAAGGAAGATCTTTGGTCCGGTGCTTGATGAAGCATCAGGACAATATAGGATAAGAACTAATAAAGAGCTTAAAGAACTTTACCCAGACACTAACATCATAAAAGAAATAAATTCCAGAAGACTTCAATGGGCAGGACACCTCAGAAGACATTCTGACAAACGAACAGTAAGACTGGTGTGGGAGGAAGTCCCAA
This sequence comes from Diabrotica balteata, assembly GCA_918026665.1. NCBI lineage: Eukaryota > Metazoa > Arthropoda > Insecta > Coleoptera > Chrysomelidae > Diabrotica > Diabrotica balteata. Next base: position 50,905,433 of record OU898276.1, on the reverse strand, counting down.
CTGGAAGGAGACCACGCGGACGCCCTCATCTCCGGTGGCGAGATAATATAGCAGGAGACCTAAGCACTATGGGCGTGGAGAATTGGATGGGGGTTGCTCAAGACAGAAAACAGTGGAGGCATGTTGTCGAGTCGGCTAAAACCCACTTATGATAATCCGCACTGTACAATCTGGAACTAGAGCTGTCACCACTGTAATAGTGGTGGGGCTGTCCGCTGTCACCATTGAAATACTGGCGGAGTAAAATTTACTGTAACCCCTGTAACATCCTTTGGGTTAAACCTTAAGGATGCTTATCCCTGCGAGCGGAGGCAAGGCTTACTGGTCCCACTGGTCTGAACTGGCTGGTTCGCCTTCGTGGATTTACGAGAAGGTAGGGAAATTTGGGAAAAGGGTTAAGGACTTCTAGGTCTCAGGTTCTGCAAAGAGTTTGAGTCTATGGGCTTACTTTAATAGCCGGAGAAATGCATAAGCAGAAATTGTGTACTCTTCTAGTCTCTGTTTGAAACGGCCGGGAAGGAACATTAAAACCAAATTTCGAGTCTACAAATGTAGTGAATAGACTATATGCTACAATTAAGTTAACAAGCTGTCAGTTATAATCAATAAAGATTCGTTCAGGCGCGAAAGGAGACGAGAAGAGACCTCAGCAAGAAATTAAAGGGTTGATAATCTGTACCATTATATATTAATTGGGTTAGTATATAGATTTTAGTTACCGTTGCGTATTTAGGCCCTAGCTAATGAATACGCCCTTCAGTCTCTCTGGAATTCAAGTTCAGTTGTGGAGAATACCGTGCTCTGACATGAACTTTCACTCGCCCGGTATCCGACACTTTTATACGGTACTATTTTCCGACGAAAAAACAATCGCGCGATTCGCCGTACTTGAGCAGCCTGCCGTCGCGACACTTCCCCGTCGTAATTCTGGCTTACTGGACGCTCCCGCCTCCGAGCGTTCTCGGAGCCGGCAATTACTGCCTCGAGTGCTCCCTCGATACTACTCACTGCCTCGAGCAGTCACGGTGCCCAGATATTACTGATCCGCTGGCCAACTTCGTTCGGTTTTTATGAACGCGTATCCTCAATTACCGATCGCAGTACCAAGGTCGAGCTTTTGCTGACTCAGTAATCATATGCTTCAACTGGGTCATAAGCGGTGTTATTGTTTCAACAACAGTTTCTGTTTGAACGTGATTTTTCTATGTTTAAACAATTGTTGCAAACTGATATTGACTCGTGTAATGCACTAACTAGGTCGAGTTATCATTCTTTGTTTAATTTGAAATGGATACGTTAGCTATGTTGAATTATTTGTCCTTATTCAATTTGGAATATGTAATAATTATTTAAATAAGTATTATTCTTCCCTATGCTACTACCCCTTATTTTAATTCTTTATTTTCTTGCTATGTTTACATTACACGTCGTTTTATTATTTTCATTTTAAGCCTAATTTTGGTCACTACTGGGTTGTGATCTGATCCTATCTCGGCACTTGGATAGGTTTTTGCGGACATAATTGCGTTCCTGTATCTTTGTCTAACTAATCCATAGTCTTATTCGTTACTTACAATTCTCTTTTCTTGATCTGCTGGTGACTTCCAGGTATATAGTCTTCTCTTTGGCATTTTGAACAATGTATTATCTTTAACAAAATTATTGTTTTGGCAAAATTCGATAAGTCTATCACACCTTTCGTTTCTGTGGCCCAGACCATATCAGACCAGACCAACCTTTGCGTTAAAGTCTCCCATTAAATTGTTACATCTTCCGTTTTAATAGATTTTAAAATGATGTCTAGATCTTCGTATAAAGTTTCAATATCACTCTCTGGTTTGTCTGCAGTTGGAGCATAAACTTGTAGAATATTTATTTTGGGTTTGTTCTGGTTTAGTTGTAAGAATATAATTCTGTTGGAGTATTGAGTGAAATTTATTACAGCTTCATAAATGATTTTGTTTAATACTATCCCGACACAATATCTGTGTGAACCGTCTTGACTTACTGAATCATATATAGTTTTATTGTTGAGTTTTATCTTCCCTGAGTCGGTCCATTGAACATCGCCGATTCCTAAAATATTTATATTCAGTCTTTTCATTTCTTTAATGGCATTATGCACTTTTCCAGCTTGATGTATACTTCTAACATTCCAAGTCGCTACTTTGCAAGGTTGTCGCATGTTGACGACCGGGGAGGCCTTGCAGTCTTGTGAGTGTCCTTGTTTGGGAAAGTATGTGCGAATTCATTTCATATTTTTACAGTTAATATTTTTTCTGTTATGGTACTGTAATGTGATCTAATTTAGTGCTGTATTTTAAAGACCTTTTTGAAATATATTGTTTCCTGTTGTCTTTCGAACTGCCTAAGTCTTCATAGAAAGTTTCAATATCGCTCTCTGGTTTGTCTGCAGTAGGAGCATAAACTTGTAGGATGTTTATTTTGGGTTTGTTCTGGTTTAGTTGTAAGAATATAATTCTGTTGGAGTATTGAGTGAAATTTATTACAGCTTCATAAATGTTTTTGTTTAATATTATCCCGACACAATATCTGTGTGAACCGTCTTGACTTACTGAATCATATATAGTTTTATTGTTGAGTTTTATCTTCCCTGAGTCGGTCCATTGAACATCGCCGATTCCTAAAATATTTATATTCAGTCTTTTCATTTCTTTAATGGCATTATGCACTTTTCCAGCTTGATGTATACTTCTAACATTCCAAGTCGCTACTTTGCAAGGTTGTCGCATGTTGACGACCGGGGAGGCCTTGCAGTCTTGTGAGTGTCCTTGTTTGGGAAAGTATGTGCGAATTCATTTCATATTTTTACAGTTAATATTTTTTCTGTTATGGTACTGTAATGTGATCTAATTTAGTGCTGTATTTTAAAGACCTTTTTGAAATATATTGTTTCCTGTTGTCTTTCGAACTGGCTCTCATTTATCATGTTAAAGTACGCAGAATTGGGCCTTTTTTTTGTATTCTATATTAGAAAGATTGAAACAAATGGTTGATTTATGGCAACCCGGCCTACGAGCTGTTGACCACCCCAATGTTAGAGGCTGGTTTGTGCCCTAGAAACGATCTCAAAATCACTTCTTTGTCAGACAACGATCGATCAACACGCATCTAGTTCCGGACGGTTTTTGTGCTGAGCCTTGGCCAACGGCGACGCTAGCGTCGGTACCACCGACCATTTCTTCAGTCTGGTACGAACTCATCAGTAGAACCAAAGGGTAAGCCTTATAATTCTTTGTACAAAACATTGATAATGAGTAAACCAGTTAATTCCGTAATTTATTTACAATTTATAGTTGCTATTTTCACCAATTTTATGTACCAACCAATATTGCATTTTTCGTTACAATTATTTATCTGATATAATTTAACCAGCGACCTCTCAAGTTTAATCCTAAACAGTCCTCCTCTGCCGAATCTTGTTTTTTGAGTTTCATGATCAGTAGGGTGTTTGGTTGTATTGTTAGTCATGATGATTAACTAGGGATGCTCTATGAGCCTTTAATGCATTGGTTTCCAGTTGCCTTATGCATGTCCACGCCATTGACCATGTCTGGTTCGTCCGCCTTTAGAAATGATTTTCCATTTCTAGGACAGGAAGGTGCTCTTTCCCTTACCGACTCTTCACCCGAAACTGTTGGTCAGTAAGTGGGGGATTGCTTATACCGGCAATCACTCGGACGCCAGAGCCTCGTTTGTTATCTAGCACAATGTACCGGATGAACATGATCTAGATCATCACACAGGCAGGTGAGGTTGACATTTGAATAGGGGAGGGTATGTATTGTGCATCACTATCCCTTACATAATCTCCCACACAGACATCAAATTTGCTTTCATCGCTATAGATAAGTTTGTCCCAGTTATGTTTGGACTACGAAAGTTTTAATTTAGCCCAAATGTAAAAATTCCTTTTTGGAGTTATCGTCAACAATAGTTTTTTTGCCTACGCGAATAAATCAAAAAATAGAAAGTTTAAATCGCAAAGAAGAACCTATCAAACATGCCTTAAATTAATTAAATTTTGACCGCTTTTGTCAATTTGCAACAGGATTTTTTGAAAACATTTATCCCAGTTCGACCTTCGATGAAACACAGGGCGAAGTTTTAAACAGAAGTATCGTAAAAGCTCTTAAAGAAGCAGAGAAGTTGTGCTGTCCAAAAATGAAGAAAAAACATGAGAAAATCTCAACACTAAAAATCTGATCGAAGAAAGAAGGAAGCTAAAGGAAAGGTATAACACAAACTACGCAGAATTTAGTCAACTCAGTAAAACAATTAACAAAGAAATCCGAAAAGACATACGGTAACATAACATGAGAGAGGTGACAAGGGTGATACAGAAAAACAGAAGTCTGAAAGTTCTGAGACACAACACGTCCACAGGAAAAAAGAACATACATAAGTTAAGAAATAAACAAGACGACATTGTGACTGATAAGGAAGAAATAGTGAAAACAGTGGAAGACTTCTACAGACAACTATATGAAACAAGTGAATCCGATGAAAGACGCCCCTTACCAAAGTTAGAGAATCAAGGCTCAGAATTAATGCCGAAAATAACTGTTTACGAAATTAAAAATGCACTTGGGGTGATGAAGAACAATAAATCCTCAGGTAAAGACAGGGTTATGACCGAAAGCCTAAAACTAGGAGGAAATAAGCTCTTACTGGCACTTGCTAAACTGTTCAATAAATGTCTGTGCGAAGCGATAACACCGACGCAGTGGAACAACGCGGAAATCATCTTACTTCATAAGAAGGGAGATATCAGCGACCTCAGAAACTACCGCCCCATTAGCTTGTTGTCACAAGTATATAAGCTATTTACAAGAGTTATTACCAACAGGCTAGGAAGTAAGTTGGATTTCTATCAGCCAAGAGAGCAAGCAGGTTTTAGAGCAGGATATGGCACGAATAATCATTTACAAGTAATTAAGAACTTAATAGAAAAGAATGTTGAATATAACAAGCCATTAGTCATGATATTTGTTGACTACGAAAAAGCTTTCGACACAATAAGTCATCAAAAGATGTTAAAAGCCTTAACAAAGTGCCGTATAGATCATCGCTATATAAACATGATAAAATACATCTATCAAAATGGGACAGCAAGCGTGAAACTGGCAGATAAAAAGACCAACGTATTTAATATAAAACGGGGAGTGCGACTTAATGTCAATAGAGAAATGCTTAGTCATTTAAGGTTTGCTGACGATATTGTCCTTTTTGCTGACAGAATCGATGATGCAGTATCGCAACTGAAGAAACTATACCTAGCCTCCCTACAAGTTGGATTAAAAATCAACCACACAAAAACACAAATCATGACAAATCTTGTGTTAAGGGAAAAGATTTCAGTAAATGGCATGCATATTGAAGAAACCACCTCTTATAAGTACTTTGGATACGAGATACGCATAGGAAGAGATAATCAAACGTGCAAACTAAGCCGCCGCATAGGACTCACTTGGGTGGCATTCGGCAAGCTGAGCTATGTTCTTAAATCAGAACTGCCTATGTGTCTTAAAAGAAAAGTCTTTAGTAAGAAATAAAATTTGTGTTACCCAAAGAACCATGGAACGATCGATGTTAGGCATTTCTGGTAGGGATCGGATCACGAACAAGGAAATAAGATGGAGAACAGGAGTGACAGATGCCATAGAAAGAATTATGACCCTTAAGTGGAACTGGGCGGAGCACATAGCTAGAATGTCGGATAACAGATGAATACAGTGAATAATACAGTGGAGACCGAGACAAGAAGCACATCTAAGTAGAGGTCGTCCACCAACAAGATGGTCTGATGATGATCCCAGTTCCTCTATTCCTTCTAGCAGTTACTTCTTGTAGTGTATTTCTTCTTCTTGACTTACGTATTCTAATCAAATGCGCCTTACACTCCTTTAAGAAACATTTTGGGCGGTCTGAGCTTTTGCAGCGAACATGAATTCTGGCAGTTTCACCTTAGTTCTTAATTATATTAAACATAGTAGTTGCTGCTACAGTAAATTCACTGGAAACTTTACGCATTGTTTTATCTTTATTGCACTGATGAATAGTAATTCCTCGAACTTTTGGATCAGTAGGTTTTCCACGTGCCACTATTATATTTTACTCGTAATATAACTGACGGCTGTCAATCATTCATACTCAAATGACGCGTGCCAATTATTGTTGACAACGCACTACCACAGAATAATAAACAATCAGAATGCCCACTCTCCATGGAAAATTAAGTACGCGCATTTCCTTCGCGCAGACGTTCCGCAATGTTTTGAAGGGAACCAGTGTTGTTTATGTGGTGTACATAGAAAAATTAACCCGGTTTAATTGACTTACGGCAATCATAGACATACTATACAATTATATTAACATTGTTAAATATAATTAACATAAATATAATATAATTAAACATAAATATAAACAATTACATAACCTCACAAATCATATGTCTGTGTTATGTGTTTCCTTCTAAAACATGACGCGCGTGCTGAAAAACTTCAAAGGCGGCATCTGAGAGTGGCCCTTCTGATTGTTTATTATTCTGTGGCACTACCTACTCATATGTTTGATTTCAAAGACCTCTTTTCGTCAGGCTGATAAAATTAGATTTAAAATAAAAAAACGTGAGAAAATCCAAAATATATTCTGATATTTAGTTATCAGCAGTTCCCGATTATCAAACAAATTAATTAAATAGTAATCAATATAAATTATATAATTAAGTAGAAAAATAATTCCGTAAATTTAAAAAAAATTGATTAATTCCATATTCACAATTAAAAAAATTAAATAAAAGAATTTCGGTAAATTGGCATTATATTCACATACTAACTGTTTGTTCCAACATATGGTTGTTAGTGCTCGTACGTACCAATCGAGTATGATTGACAGCTCAATTTTCGCCCCGAAGATAGAAAATAATATACAGAAAAATTGTTACATTTTTGATGCGTCTCAAGCCACTACCCTTTCAAAATATGATTAAAATTAAATAATATAATCGTATGGTATATATAGATACATGTTTAATATTTTAATTTCCATTTGGTAAACCCGGCGTATCCGCCATTATTTAGACCAGTGTAGTGTATATGTGGTTGTCTAACTACCAGTAGCGAAAAACGTTAATTTGCAAGAGTTGAGGATCAAATTTAAAATAAAAATGTATATCATGTAATATTTAAACTGTAAAACGAATAATTTTTTTTGCATTATCTTCGGATCTCCTCTCTAGTTTAATAGATAACAGACTATTAAGTAATAGTTTAAATCAAAGTGGTATCGTAACTCACATAATTTAATTATCAAATAGCTTTATGGAAATAAGAAATAAAGTGTATAAAAAAGTTAAACTTTATGTAAAAAACTATTAAAGAATAGGAAAAGAATATAAAGAACGAAAGGAATATAAAGAATAAAGAATACAATAAAAAGGGGATGATAATTTTTGTCAACTATTATTAAAGAATAGGAAAAGAATATAAAGAACGAAAGGAATATAAAGAATAAAGAATACAATAAAAAGGGGATGATAATTTTTGTCAACTATTTGTGGAAAAATATCAAGATATAGTTGAGGCTATGAAAGCAAGAGTGGGCTAACATTAAATATTGAATAATGGATTTAGATGAACCAAGAATATATGCGTTTATTTGAAATTTCATAAAATTAAAATATGATACCAAAAGGTAGTCATTGTTTACAAATCATTATATAATAACAAAAAAATCGAAGATCTTGCAGGATATTTAACAAAAATATAAAAATTTAAGCTTTTTTTGTGGATTAGACCGCTTTTTCATCAGTGTGCCCTTAAAAACTTTAGTAAGAATGTGGATTAGATATGGAGTAGAATAAATAAACAATATCAATGTTGAAAATATGCTTTATTAAAAAACAAAGTAACAAAAATACTTATTCTTCATCGTTAATGAACTCTTCTTCTTGCTATATAGTGGACCTTATTGTTCTGGTGCTTGTGTAAAATCCATAATGTATTGGAGGTATAAATGAAAGTAATTCCAAAAGACCTTTTTTTGCTTCAGTTATTGGACGTCCATCGGCATAAAAATAATCTAGCTAAAGTATTTCCCTGGATACCCTCGTTTTGACATCTAGTGTGTAAAAGAGAACATCTGCATCAATGCTGTATTTGTAGTAAATTGTAAATGGATTTGTTTTTTTGTATTACAACTACTGAATCTGTAACCATTGGACTTTTAATTTTTGTGTATCAAGCGTTACAATTACCCTAAAATGTCCTCTCCTTCATGCACCTGCTATTACCTTTATTTAGTCGTCAGGTACAAGATATCTTTAAAAAGATATGTCTAGATATCTTTAAAAAAATATTTGCTTACTTATGACTCCGAAATCTTGGTCACAGGCAAGGTAAGAATGTCCGCTGACTAAAAACTTATGATCAATATTTTCCACCACAATATCAGGATGTGGCACAATAAAATCGCAAAGGACAGCCATTTTAATGTTACGGTTCTGAACTCCGTATTGATTGGAATATAGTATTACACTTTTTGTTGTAACAACATTTTTAAAATAATGCAGTAAACAGGATCCTATTTCTTGAGGTCCTCGTGATGCTTGTGTCTCGTTCCAAACATACTTATGAGCATTATTAGTAGCGAAATTATGGACTCCTAAGACGTGTAAGTCCACAACTGGAGTTTATCGTAAGAAATTCCAGTGCTGATAATGGTGTGGGCAACGTTCGCATCAAGTCAAATTCAATCACTGTAATTTCTTCAGGATTTTGTTTTGCTTACTCTGCATCTTGTTTCAGACCACATCTAGCACAGTCCTATTTCTTGAGGTCCTCGTGATGCATGTGTCTCGTTCCAAACATACTTATGAGCATTATTAGTAGCCAAATTATGGACTCCTAAGACGTGTAAGTCCACAACTGGAGTTTATCGTAAGAAATTCCAGTGCTGATAATGGTGTGGGCAACGTTCGCATCAAGTCAAATTCAATCACTGTAATTTCTTCAGGATTTTGTTTTGCTTACTCTGCATCTTGTTTCAGACCACATCTAGCACAGTCCTATTTCTTGAGGTCCTCGTGATGCATGTGTCTTGATCATCACTGTAATTTCTTCAGGATTTTGTTTTGCTTACTCTGCATCTTGTTTCAGACCACATCTAGCACGGTCTGTTTTTTGTTGGTGAACCTCTAGTGTTACTTCAAATTCACGTTTTTCTGCTTGAACTGTTAAGAACTTTATTTTATTGTTATACAAATCACATTTTTTGCACGAATCCGTAAAAGTTACATTGGGTATTAAATATTTTTCGAAATATGTGGAATGCGACAGGATTACTAGTATGGTGTCCTTTGTAAAAGTTATAATGGATTCCTAAAAACTGGTCTATCCTACAAAGACGATGGTTAGCCCACTCTTGTATTCTGTTACGTATTTATCTATTGAACCATTTTGGTATATTCCACAACTTCGTGGGTTAGCTCATTCGTGTTTTCAAATTTTTGCAAAATCATCTACCTGGAGAAACTACCTGTATATACGGAAATGTTGGTTAAATCAATTTTGCTTTAACACTTTAGGTCGTTAGAAGTGATTGCAATCTATAACTCAATTATCAACAAAATATTGGTTAGCCAACTCTTGCTCTCATAGCCTCAATTATGTTTAAATACACAAACAACTTTTTTCACTTAGTACTTAGAAATTACAAAATTTTTGAATAGTACACAGAACCGACAACAGCACATAGGTATAATAGAAAATGGACGACAAGCCGTAAAATTCTATGGTAGATAGAAAATACATATATTTAGTAGAGTAAAGCTAGATGGTAATATGATCACGTAAGAAAAAATAAACAAATTTAATAAAAACATCCGAAATCAATAAGAGTGAAAAATGTTATAAAATGTTCAGTAAGCGGTACTGTAGACTAGCGCGAAGCTTTATATTGTGGTTAATATTTGCTTTACAATTACGTAATACATTTAATCAAATTTTTATTCAGTGGCAGTTTTTTTGACAGCGACTATGAATTGCCGTTCTGACGAGGCCTATTAGATCGAAATACGTATAAGCGACTACATAGACGAACGTGCGTGACTGACGCGACACCTACCGCCTTCATCTGACAATTTTGGAGTCCCAATTTTCAGATTAAACATATCACATATGTTTGACATTGTTAAATACATGCGAAATTGACAATTATTAATAAATTAGTTTTTTAACTATATTTTTTCAGTTTATGTACAAAATAAATGTAGTATTAAAAACTGGATTTCTCAAAATTCATCATAATATATTTTTTCAACTCCAAACGGAAAAAATCTAGTACTGGCAAATCAAGTTTTTCACGCAAAAGAGCATATAATTAAAAACAATAATAGTAAAAGTTATGATATAAAAGCTAAAGTCATCTGCAGTTAGCTTGAAGCCTTATGAAATATCATTCAAGGTAAATTATTTAAATTTTTCCTATTTCAATTGCATAAAAATGAAATTATGTGATAATTACTTTTTCATATTAATTGGCACGAATTCATCTTTTTCTTTTCCCTAATTTATATGTAATCTTTGGGAACCTATAAAAACTACACTCACTGTTTTTGCTATTATTAGCACAATTAAATACGCAACATGTATTTGCACACATTTTTGATAAAATTTATGCGTAAAAATATTTTGTCCAATGTTCCAATTTTGTCATATTTCGCCGCTACGCACGCTGGCATTGTTTGAATGTACCCCTACCATGGTCACGCACGGAGCGCGTCTTTTTGTGTGTGTTTTGGAGGAGAACGTGTGTTTTGCCTTGCAATTCTTAGAAGGCACAGATTAAAGCAAAAATCTGAATTTGGTTTCGAAAATTAGTTTACGGATTTAAATAAAGTAATTTTATTATTTATTTTTTTATATTTCTATATTTTTATAATTTTTAATCAGATGACATTTTATTAAATTTTGACAATCATTATATATATATATATATATATATATATATATATATATATATATATATATATATAATATATATATATATATATAATATATATATAAGATTCTTGAACTCCTAAGTGGAGCATAGAGCTTCAGTGAAAACGCGCCATCGGGTTCTATTTTGCGCTAAGGCCTTCACCTCATTCCAAGACTTTCCTTGTTTTCTTATCTCGTCCATGATGGATCTTCTTCAAGTTTGTACTGGGCGACCTTTTTTTCGTTTTCCTTGGGGATTCCACTCTAGGGCAGTCTTTGCAATACTGGAGTTATTTTTTCGGAGTGTGTGACCGATCCAACCCCACTTTCTGGACTTTATTTCATTTACTACCCTCTTTTGTTTGGTCAGGTGTAGTAAATCTTCGTTTCTGATGATGTTAGGCCAGAAAATACGAACAATTCTTCGTAGACATTTATTAACAAAGACCTGCAGTTTGTCTGTAAGGGTTTTTGTCGCTTTCCAGGTTTCACATCCGTAAAGTAGTACAGACATGACATTTGACTGGATTATGCAGATCTTTGTCCTCGTAGTGTAGTCTCCAGACCTCCAAACAGGGTTGAGCATGCTGAAAGCTTGTTGCGCTTTTCGTATCCTCATACGAATATCGTCTTCTGTACCTCCGCTTTCTGTTATGACACTTCCAAGATACGTAAAGTTTTCCACATTTTCAATCTGCATGTTATTAATGGTGAATAGCGTGTTGTTTCTTGCATTTATTCTCATGGATTTGGTTTTAACCAATATTGATTTTCAAACCTATTTTATTGGCTTCAGTGGAAAGTATTTTCAATTGGTCAGCCACATCTTGGAACCTTTGTCCTAACAGGCAGATATCGTCGGCGTATTCTAGATCGCTTAGGCGTGTGGTTAACGTCCATTGTATCCCTCTTGTGTCAGAGTCTAGTTTGGAGAGAACATAGTCTAGAGCTATGTTAAAAAGAAACGGAGAAAGCACGCATCCCTGTCTGACTCCAGTAAGTACGTCAAATTCGTCACTGTTGATCCCGTTGTGTGTCACGCTGCATTTCGCTTCAGTGTAAAGTAACTTTATAATGGAAATTATTTTATGCGGGATGTTTCTTAGCTCTAAAATTTTCCATATCGCATCATGAGATAAGCTGTCAAAAGCACGCTCGAAATCTCACAGTATTAATGTATTAATGTGGTCTATGCAGAAGGATTCTGGTCTAAAGCCTACTTGATTAGCTCGAAATTCAACCTTGTTTGTTAATCTTTTAAGTATGATGGTCGTGAAGATTTTATTTATGGCGGTAAGCAAGGTTATTCCTCTCCAATTTTTGCATAGTGTGAGGTTGCCCTTTTTTGGAAGCTTAATAATGATGGCTTTTTTCCAGCCCGCTGGAATGCGGTTTGTTTCCTACACCTCTCGGATTATGGGGAGCAAAAGTTCAGCAGTTAGATGCGGATCAGTTTTAAGTATTTCGGCAGCAATGTTGTCGATTCCCGGAGACTTGTTATTTTTCAGATATTTGATAGACAGATTACAATCATTACGAACATAATATTTTAGTGATATATATTCTTTTAATTTTTTAGTTCTTTTTTAATGTCTATATTTTGTTCTTTATTTTTCATACAGTTTTTAATTTAAACCTGCTTAGAAAAAATATATGATGACTAGAAACGAATTGATCGAGAGTAGTAAAACTATATCTAGAACCGCTTTTCTATAACGCTACCCGTGATAATCCCATACGCCATCTTGTGTCGCAAATTTCGTGACTCTCGCCTCAGTATTTTACTGTAGAGAAAAAAAAATAGTACAACGTCAGTATAGAAGCTTCCCTTTAAAAATATTATGGAAAAAAGATCCAGTATTAGAATTCAAAGGTTAGAAGGTAATGATGTTTTGGACTGAACATTTATATTTTGATCTATCTCTACATCACATGTGACTGTCAACACAATCTTTGAAAAAGAGAAATAATTAGTTTATATATTTATATTTCGTACTACGTTTACAAAAAAGTTATAAAATATTAGAAAAAAATATTACTTTCCTACTTAAATTTGTAATTTGAAAATGTCTAGATGGTATGAAACATAATAATATGGTTAATTATTGTCGTTCATGAAAATGTCAAGGATGATCCTGTGGCAATGACGTCCTCAGTTTCGATCCCAAATTACTGGTTCTAAACCTTAGACCATTAAAGCTTATAGACACGCTGTATCCTATATCCCCCGTTTCGACGATTGAAGCAAACATAAATTGCTTTGCGCAGCTGTGCGTGACATCAGTTTATGGCGGAAAACGTTAGAAACTAGAAATGCTTAAAGGTATTTGTAAACTTTTTATAAGTGTTAAGTTCCAATTTCAATTTTTTTTTTAATTATCATATTATCTTTCAGTTCATTTAATTGTACGCAGCGATACAAAAAGAATAGAGATATATCATTTAATGGGTAAAAAAAATCATAAATTAAACTTGAAAAACTTACCAGAAATTTAGCATCCTTTTAGCAGCCAAAGTGTTTAAAATAGGTACCTACATATATGAGAGTCTAATATAATTTTCACTTAATAATTACGTTGAAAACTGAAGTATACAGTAAATAAATTGTTTTAAATTTCCTAAAGATTCAGGAATTGCAAAAAAAAGGAATTCGCCGTGAAAATTTTAAACCACCAAATAATTCTAAAATTTGGTCAAAGCATTTCACGGTGGATTCGTTTATTACTAGCGGGAGTTCAAAACACAACTAAAAAAATATGCGGTACCCAGCATTTTCGATTTTCCAAACCATTTAATTAAGCAAGTTAAAACTAGAAAATTTTCAGTAAAAAAAGAAACTGTCTCAAACAAAATAACAGGCTTTAAAAGTAGCGAAGACATTATCTTGATGACTTTGTTGAATAAGAATCATCTAACAGAGATCAGGAATATAAAGTGGTAGTAAATAAATTATTTCAAAAGAAAAACAAACAAATCAAAATTTTTCAACAACAAAATAGAAGGCTTGTTAAAAAAGTTAATACCTTAAAATCTTTACTAGAACATCTTAATAAAATAATATAAAAATCTAATAAAGGTAATTTATTTTCATTATTGCAATAAAGGTGCAAACATCAATAATAATGTCAATAGACTTAAAAGTAAGTTAACAAATCTATTTTATTTTGTGGTCATTAAATTGATTTATACACATAATTTTTCCCATAAAATAAAACTTCTATCCACAAGTAAAATTTCTATAGTAATTACTATTTAAATGGGAATAAGCCACAATTAAAGGTTAAAGGTTTATTGACGTTTCAATTTCCACTTCGGAAATCGTTCTCAAAATACAAACATTAGTTTCTAAAATTTCTATTCATTAAATTTATTTTTCATTATCAAACAAGAAGAGGTAGGTACACCTTCAAATTAAACATTTATTTTTACAAAATTACTTTAATTCAAAAATATTTATTAACTCCTTTGCTAAATATTTTATCTTCCATATCTTCTACAAAATATTGCAGTCATTAAAATCCATCTAAAATAAGGTAATTGTATTAGGGGTTTTCGAAAAATCCAATCTAACACTAGAGTTCTTGCCTTATTGTGACGTCACTTGCGCAGAAGGTGTTTGATTCAACGATTCGGTACATGGTGTGTCTATAAGTTTAAATGGTCTAAGTTCTAAACCATATGCGTCGCCGTCGGCAGGTAATGCAGATCCAATTCTTACCAAAATTGACACCTGTGGCGTCAGAATTTGGCCCAACTGTGCTATTCTCTACCGGATCAGATGGGCCAGTCCAAGTTCAACTCTGATGGATCAACTGGTGCCAATATTGGTAAGCATTGGATCTGAATTACCTGGCCGACGCGTTACCCGGTACATGCTTAGTTGCAGGATCTGATGATGTCATAGTCGCCACAGGACTCTTCGTGTTTTTTGTGTATGTGGGTTCGTGTATCTTTGAGTAGATATTTAATAATCTCGTGTTATAATTTTCATGCTATTGCTTTTTGTGTACGTGGTTTGTGCTTATACTTACTAATATTTTTCTAAAAACAGTCTATGTAGGTCCATTTATGGAGAATGGTTTAGAAACCCATGGTAAATAATGACAAAATAAGAATTCGATAGAAAAAAATCATCTCTTTGATCAAAGTACTCATTTGAGAATAGAACACTCATTTTGTATCACCAAATGGTGAGTTCTGGTTTTGAGTAATAAAAATTAACATATTAGTGTTTTGATAAATGAGGGAAAAATCATATGTATCTCATAGAGATTAAGTAATTTTTGGAAAAATGGAAATAAAAGCAGCTTTTAGATAGGTAATGATTATTTATTAGACACTATTTTTTGCACGAAAATGTATACAATAATAACAAAATACAAAATTAATAGAAAGCGTCAGAAAAAAATATCACTTAACGAAAGAAAATTAGGAAAATTGAGCTTAAAAACACTGGAAGGAAATATTATTTTTGCTTTAAATCCAAATTGAAATCGACGAGTAAAATAAACAGTTTTTTAAGTCAAGAGAAAACAAAAGACCCACAACTATAAAACCTTCCCCGAAAAAGTGCTTTTTTTGTTTGGTTAGTTATGCCGAACGGTGTTCTGCCCGGTGGAGTATATTAAAAGAAATTCTCTGATGTGGAAAGCTCTAGTCGAAAAAGGGCCACGGTCAGATTTCGTGCAGTCCCGAATTGCATTTGATTTAGCCAAAATGTTATTACTCGAGTGTAAAGTCCATGGGCGTACACACATATTAACGAATACCTATTTTCGTTTCAATATAAGGAGATATATTTATGTAGATATATTTATTTAATTTTTTTTTTTAAATTACTAGCTGAATAAATTTTAGTCTATTAGTATTTATAGAGCCATCGAAAAAATAGGATTTAAGCAACTTAATTAGTAAAAAATCATAAATGTTAGATACTATTATTATAAAATAGAAGCTGATATCGAAAAATTCTTGAAACCTTTCCTAGGATAGTAAGGGAGAACTAAAATGGCATGAAAGAGAACTCACCCTATCAACCTTGTAGGCCCCGCCCACCACAACGAAAAAAGTTTATAATTGCAAACCCTTATTTGTGATATATCATTGAAAATAACATAAATAATGCTATCCAATGGTGTAAATATTAATTATACAGGGTGTAGCAATGATTGTAAACTTTGGCTTAAATAGAAATTTAATGAGGGATTTGTTGAACCACAAATTTGTTAAAAATATCAATTAAGTAAATATTCAAAGTGGGTTCCATTGTTTTGTAAATAATAATACAGCCTATTTTCAAATTCTGCACGAACTTTGGCAAACGTTGTACTAGTCATAGCGCCACATGCTTGCGTTATTCTTTCTCGCAATTGCTTAAGTGAGGCAGGTTGAGTTTTATAAATAACTGACTTGAGGTAACCCCATAGAAAAAAGTCAGGTAGCGGTAAGTCTGATGACCTCGGTGGCCACTCAATAAGACCTCTCCTCCAAATCCATTTATTCGGATAATTAGTACCCAACCAGTGCCTAACTGGAGCTGCATAGTGAGGAGGTGCTCCATCTTGTTGGAAGTGCAGCAAATCTTCGTCTAGAGCTAGGTTGCCTAATTCATGCACAATTAAAGGCTCAATGGTGTTTTCCAGCATATAGAGATAAATGTCGCCACTTAATTGCCTGGTGTGAACAAGGGGCCAATTATAGTATCGCCTAATATTCCTGTCCAAACATTGAGTTTCTCAAGATATTGGGTGTGATCTTCTTTGAATCGGTGCAGTTCTCACTCATCACTCCAGTACCGACAGTTTTGTTTATTTACATTACCATTCAGCATAAAAGTACATTTATTAGTAAAACAAATATTTTTTAATATTCTTGGTTCAACGTGAATTCTTTCAGTCATGATTTACAAAACTCAATTCGTCGGTCTGGATCATCATCGCCTAGTTCTTGAAGAATTTGAGTTTTGTACAGGTAAAACTGATGTAATTTCAACACCTTTTTAACCGACTTATGTGAAAGGCCCGTCATTGCAGGTACTTGACGTGTTGATGCAGTAGGCTTAATTGCAAAATTTCCAAGGACCTCAATTTGGGATGCTTCATTCAATAATCTTGGGGCGTCCTTTTTTTTATTTTGTACTGATATCGTTCCTCTAAACTTTTTAACTAAATCGCGGACGTACACGTGACTTACGTTTTTGTCCGGGTGGCCTTCATAAAATATTTGAGCTGTTCGTAAATAACACTGGTTCCGGGAGGTAAATATTAAAATGATCTCCACACGTTTAGGTATACTGTAAACCATTGTGACAACTACAGTTGAATGACAGTACCGATCGTACAAATGATGAAAACTAATAACATTTAAAATTCTCAAATAAACCAAAAATTATTGAATCTGACAGAACCCAAAAAACAGATGGTATCAACTTGTTTTGTAAAAACGGCAAATTAAGTTTTTATTTACCAAAACAAAATTTCGACGGGCACTTATCATTAAAAATAATAGTCCGGAAGATAACGTTACAATTACAAAAATCATAGTGAGGCGACTGATATTCACACCCTGTTACAGAGTTATCAGCAGAATCAACAAAAACCTCATTTATTTTTCCATTTAAGCCAAAGATTCAAAATCATTGCTACACCCTGTATAATTATTATTTATACCATTGGATAGCATTTTTTATTGTCTTTTTAATGATGTATTACAAGTAGGGATTTGCAATTAAACCTTTTTTAGTTGTGGTGGGTATGGCCAAGGGAGTTGATGGGGGTGGTTTCTTCTAATCCCTTCATGGTTTGGTCCTTCGAGCCGGATTTGGTTATGAACAAGAAGTTCATAACCAGCGCAAATATACAGTCAGACCATGAAGGGATTAGAAGAAACCATGAAGGTTGGACTGTATATTTGCGCTGGTTATGAACTTCTTGTTCATAACCAAATCCGGCTCGAAGGACCAAACCATGAAGGAATTAGAAGAAACCATGAAGGTAAGACTGTATATTTGCGCTGGTTATGAACGTCTTGTTGAAATAAACTAGAATACATTGTTCCTTTCAAGTTGACAAACACGGGATTAGAAGAAACCATGAAGGTTGGACTGTATATTTGCGCTGGTTATGAACTTCTTGTTCATAACCAAATCCTGCGAAGAAGGACCAAACCTTGAAGGGATTAGAAGAAACCAAAGGGCTGAGTTCCCTTTCATGTCACTATAGTTTTCCTTTACTATCCTGGAAACATTTCTAAGCATTTTTTGATATCAGCTTTTGTTCGTGAGATATAGCCCATTGCAAGTTTTAAAATTGACACACTGTATGTATACATATCCACTAAAACTTGCATCAACATCCTGCTATTCCTAATCTTCAATCCTGTCTGTTTTTTCATGTCATCTGCCAGGCCAATGTCTATCTCTTTCTCAGACAGTTATCTTCAAGAAATTTTTCGTGGTTTTTCTCGTTTTCTCTTTTCTTTTGTATTCAATTCTAATACTTTCTTTGAAAATCTGTGATTTGGCATTCACCTGTCAGTACCATATTAATAGTTTTGTTTATATTTAGTCTAATTTTATTATTTGTGATCAGTTCTCGTCTTAATTTTCTCGCTGCTGATTCCCAATAGTCCATATTCTATCCGTTTTATTTAAGGTTATACTTTGCAGGTATACGTGATTCTGATGTTTCCCATACTATTATAAATTCGCTTCTTACTCTTGTTATTTATTGGTCTATTACATAAGACTTTATTTAACATTGATATTGCCTTCCTTTTTTTATATTTCTGTCCAATATTGCTTCTTCAAGTGTTCCATCTTTTATTATTTTTATCCCCAGGTATTTGTACATAGATCCGTGTTTAATTTTCTGACAGCTTGCTAGTTGTAAATCTTGTTGTGTACTTCAAGGTATATACACTCTGTTGTAACTACGTACGTTTACATTTTGGCCCCAAATTTTAAATTCCTTTACCATCTTACGTTTCATATATAGTCTATATCGTCTGTATCCTGCGCTACAATATTTTGATAGTCTGCAAATGACACTGTATAGATTCTTTTTCCAACCAGCTAGTCTTCTTTCTAAGCATATTTCAAACAAAATTGGTGACAGAGAACAGCCTGATTATAGTCCTTTTGTTATGTCTTTTTTGTTTAGATAATTAGAAACGTTCATAAACACTCATTTATTTGCAATAGAAACTAAATTTATTTTACTTATTTGCAGCAAAAAAGTGATAATTGATTATATGTCGAAATTTCACATTGCTCCATACGGTGGGGCAATGCGAATTACTGAGAAAAATCAAACTATTTCACTACCTAATGGCAATGACTTGCGATTGACCTTGATGGTAAATAAAATCAAGGAAAAGGTAATTTATTATTAAACAAACCTAAAAAATCGGCAAGGGAACATTAGTAAAAATATTATACTTATTCAGAAATACAAATTTTGTACTGAAATTCGTCATCATTCTGGATCTATTCCTGCACAGGCTTCATGAGCCCATTTCAGACAGACCGACCAAAGTACCCATTCTTCTTCATCTGCCGATAAGACGAACCACTCGTTATAGTAGAAATAGTCAGTATATTCATCATTGCTCCTATCATATACTTAATGGTTATATTTATATTTTTTCCTTGCTATCTTTGGAAGAACAAACTTTAATTTTTTTTACTTGTTTAAATATCATCGTATTAATTATCATTAATTTTTTTTTAGTTTTTAACTTTTTTCCTTTTTTATTGTTTATTTTGCCTCCTTCGTATTTATTTCAAGTTCTAATTACAACTTATACGGACTATATGTCAGTACAGATGTTTTACCATTTTTTAGATTTTCTTTTTGTTACTTCTCTTTGGCAGAGGCGAATGTCTTCAGGGCTGTTTGCTCCAAATAAAGTTGTTGCCATATTGCCTGAAGGGAAAACTGTCCACTGAAAATCGTTACCGGAAAAGTTTTGCAGTTGAAGTTAAAGCAGTTGCCTTATTTTGACTTGTTGAAACCATATTAAAAAGAGTTTAGTATTGATACAGTCACTATCGCTAAAATCAAAATTCAACCTGAAGGTCCACCAGCTTGGAGTTCCGACTTTTATTCTCTTTAGACTAATTAGCTTTCTTCGGTCCATCTTTGGTCATGGGCCTCTCCTAGATTCTCTTTAGTACCAAAGTATTTTTATATAAATCAAAAAATGGTTTACCATTGTAACGATTAAAAGCTTCAGTTCTTGCAGCAGGTGTTGATTTGGGTTTACGTAATGAAAGCCTTGGGTGCCGTTTTCAAAATCCGTACGCCCTTCTAAACCTTCAAGATTTTTTGTTTTTTTTGTATGGATAGACTATTGAATTTTTTTCGACTAACTAGAAAGCTGGGTGACGCTTATTTTTTCTTTGCATCTGCGAAATAACGTTGTTTTCGTAATACCAAAAACTTAGCTAGCCAAAAACCAATCTACCCAGCTTTAACTGCCAAATAACATTCTACAAGGCAATAAGAGACCAGGATTGTTGGTTAGTTTTTTCACGTCTAAACGTACGCCCCGTACTTTTAAATGCATATTTGTGGTAGTTACTAGATGCAATGTTGCCAATTTAAAAAAAAATAACGGATGTAATTTATATTGCCCTGATGTTCCACAACGGCCCATCCTTCCCTAATTCTATATTGATGCACTTACTTCCATTTTGTTGTTTTCAATAGTTTTTATCAAATCTAGAAAAACTTCTCTATTATACAGAAGATCAATTACATATTTGAGTCTTACTCTGTCAAATGCTTTCATCAAGTAAATCACTATTATATCATAGTGAATTCTCGGTTATTTGCTTTATGCTAAATATTACTATTTGTACACGATCTTCAAGTATAAAAATTCTGTAGTTAATTATGCTAAACTTATCCCCTTATTCATAACTTCTTGTACAACTTGAGTTGTGAGTAGTACGATCGTATTTAACAAGTTTATAAGTACCTCTGTAGTTTTCTGGCTATTTTCTACCTTATTACCGAATTAGTTCACTAGTTCTCCATTCTTCCGGTATTTTATTGTGTTTTATAATTTTATTAATTCATGTTGTTAATTGTTAAATGTCTGTCATTGCTGGTGCACAATTGTTCTTAAGCTATTTTATTATGGCATTTTAAAGTAATTACTGTTTAAATGGAAATAAGCCACAATTAAAATACGTTTATTGACGTTTCAATTTCCACTTCGGAAATCGTTCTCAAAATACAAACATTAGTAAATTCTCATTTATATTAACAATTCCGACATACATTATACATTTTAAAGTCTTCTTCTTTTTCAAGTTCCACTCCTATAGGAGATTGGAAATCATTCTGGCAATTATAATTTTGTTGGTTACGCGCCTGAATAGTTCAATTGAACTACATCCAAACCATTCACGGAGATTGCGTAGCCACGAGATTTTACATCTTCCTAAGCTTCTTCTGCCTTTGATTTTACCCTGCAATATATTTCTTAGTAGGTCGTATTTTTTACCTCTCATGATGTGCCCCAAGTATTCCAATTTCCTGATTTTTATGACATTTAAAACTTCGCATTGTTTTCCTAGTTGTTCCAAAACTTGTTCGTTTGTTTTACGATCCATCCATGATATTTTAAAAATACATCGGTAACACCACATTTCGAATGCTTCTAGATTTTTAATATTGGATTTTTCAAGTGTCCAAGCTTCAACCCCATACAAAAGGGTAGAGAAAATATAACATCAAAGCATTCTTATCCGGAGCAATATATTGATATCGCGATTACAAAAAAGTTTTCTTATTCTATTAAAAGATGACCGTGCAATTTCAATGCGACATCTTATTTCTTTTGTCTGATCAGTATCTTCTGTGATGCATGCTCCAAGGTATTTGTACGAAGATATTTGTTCAATTTCTGTATTATCTAGTACTAGCTACTTCTTCAGCCCTCATTTATCCATTGTTGGACATATGCCTCCTCCAATTGCTTCCAAGCTTCCCTATTTTTTGCAATTCTCATCCCCAGTTTTCCAGCTACAGCTATTATATCGTCTATCCATCTTTTGGGTCTTCCTACGCTTCATTTTGGTTCTCGAGGTCTTCAGAATGTCACTTTATGAGATCATCTGTTGGTGTCTTTTCTTGCTACATGTGCTACCCATTGCCATCTCAATGTCGCTATTTTTCCTATGATGTCGGTTACTTTAGTTTTTCGACGTATTTCGCTGTTAGGAATTTTTGTCTCTGAGGGTTGTATTTAATATGGCCCTCTCCATGGCCCGTTGAGTTACTCTTAACTGTTCTGCCATTTTTATTGTTATTGCCATAGTTTCCAACCCATAAGTTGCAACTGGTAGTATACAAATGTCGGTACTAGCTTAACTTTGATGTTTTGTGCTTTTGTATGTACCATGAACTTCGTTTTCTTTTAATTTATTTTTAGTCCATAATCGTTGCAATATATATTTAGTTGTTCAGCAAGTTGTTGCAGTTCTTCTAGCGTTCCTGCCAGAAGGACGGTGTCGTCAGCATATCTTATGTTATTAAGTGGCTCACCGGCTTATTATAAGGCCCTCACTAATCTCGGCAAGCGCTAATTCTGAGATAGCTTCACTGCATAAATTGAATAACAAGGGTGCTAAAATACACCCTTGGCGGGTCCCACGGCGAATCTGGATATTCTCGGTCAGTTCATTTTCAACTTTCACTTTTGCTGTTTGGTTCCAATAAAGGTTACATATGATTCTAATACCTCTACTGTCTATGTTTTTATTTAATGAAATTTCTTTAAGCCGATTATGCTGCGCTCTATCAAATGCCTTCTTAAAATCAATGAAACAGGTATATACTTCCTGATTAATATCTAAGCATCTCTGTGAAAGAATACTTTCTGCAAACAGTGCATCTCGTGTTCCCAGTCCTTTCCTAAATCCCATTTGTGTATTACTATTTATCTAATTTCTTATGTATTCTATTGTGAATTACTTTTAAAAACAATTTAAAGACATGACTCATTAAGGCTGTGGTGCGATGGTCATTGCACTCCTTTGCATTGTCTTTTTTGGGAAGCAGTATGAATGTTGATTGGAGCCATTCCTTAGGTATTATTCCTGTTCTATATATGGTATTGAATATATCCAAAAGAAGATCAGTAGATTCAGTATTCAACATTTTACAGTAGACGACTTTAAAATGATATTGCCAATATTTTTAAGTTACGCTCCTGGATTGACTTATAGTTAGTTAGTTCATTCGATTATATGAAATCAACTTTAACTTGAGAATATCCGTCAGAAAAAATCATAGCATGTAATTCGACTTTAAAAAGACAAATACATGCCATGATGACAGTATAATTTTTCTGTTAGTGATTCCATAGTAAATTATGAAGGAAAAACCAGGAAAAAAACCTCATAATCTATCCCGACATGGTAAGTATTTGGTCGTGTATTTAGTTTACCTTCAATAAACACCAAACTCTGATTTTATATGTTTGTTATTTATAAAATATAAATGATGTATCCTCTGTATATTACTGACTTACTAATTTTGGTATTTTGCCTTATGGAAGATTTTGAAACAAATATTATTTCTAAACAAAATTTAAAACCCACAGTATGGTGGAGATATGTAGATGATGTATTCTCAATATGGTCTCATGGATCAGAGTCAGACCAAGACCAATAAATGTTAGAATAAGTGAACATCAATCTTATATTAAAAATAGAAAATTTCATAGATCTCAAATAGGTAAACACGTATGGGATAATGGACATAGGGTTCAATGGAATGATTCAAATATAGTCCTAAAAGAAACAGATGGTAAAAAGAGAAAAATTAAAGAAGTGGTTCTAATTATGCTAAATGAGACCAATTTTGTCGCAAATTCCTCGACAGAATGTAGTAGGATCTGGTTACACATATTGAAAAAGAAAGTTATTAAAAGGAAAATACCAGTATTGGTAAGTCAGTAACATATAGAGGATACATTGTTTATATTTTTTAAATAACAATCATATATAATCAGAATTTGGTGTTTATTAAAGAAAACTAAATGCATGACCAAATACTTACCATGTCAGGATAGTATTATGAGGTTTTTTTCCTGGTTTTTCCCTCATAATTTACTCTGGAATCACTAACAGAGAAATTTTACTGTCACCATGGCATGTGTTTGTATTTTTAAAGACAAATTACATGCTATGATTTTTTCTGACGGATATTTTCAAGTTGAAGTTGATTTCATGTATTCAGGAGCGCAACTCAACAATATTGGCAATATCATTTTAAAGACGTCTACTTTAAAATGCATACTGTATGTCTGAATTGTCAATATAAATGAGTCAGATAAAATTAAATTATTAGAAGAATTTTTCACTAAGTAACAAAAAATCAAAATTTGTTTAATTTACTAATGTTTGTTTGAGAACGATTTCCGAAGTAGAAATTGAAATGTCAATAAACGTACTTTAATTATGGCTTACTCCCATTTAAATAGTAATTACTGTTTCACAATATTTCAGTAATTCGTTTGGTCCACTATTAAAGTCCATTATTACTTGCAGCCTTTCTGTTCTTTTCAAGTATTTTCGATCTTCCTGTGTATTTATATTAACTTTTTCATTACTGGCGTTTTCGGCGCTGGAGTCACTTTTTCTTCCTCTGTTAATAAGGTGACGATGGACATTAAAAAGAGTGTTGTTTCATATTTTATGTTACAGTGTTAAATATAATTTAAGTAATCACTAATTTTATAAATAGAATATTTTCTATGCATTAAAATTGATTTTTTCTTAGATAAACAATTATAATTTTATACGCGTCACCGTCATATAACAATCCATAATAGGTGATTTAGAAACGACTAATATCTTTAGCACTTTAGCGATAGTCGATTTACCAATAAAGTTACCGATATGTTTGATAAATCAAAATCAACAATCCATCTTAATTGGACACAATGGAGTGAATCGAATAGTGATGTTTGAAGAAAATGCAGCAAATTCGAATGAACTCAAACAAATGCGCTCGGGAGGCAAAGTGCAATTGAAAATTTCAGATATTTTATCGAGTGGCGTGACTAATCTTTGCACGCGGATATCAAAACTGAAATGATGATGAATGGTGTAAAGTTTTATTTACGATGAAAGGCGTTTCTGAGTCAACTCGATTTACGAGAGGAAAAGAATGTATCGATCCTCACGAGAACAAAATAAACATTTTAAAGTTACTCTTAAAGTTAAACTTAGTGAAATAGGTAAAAAAATGTAGAAACATGGGAATAATGGTGGAAGAAAACACGCTATATACACTTTTCTTTGCGGATGACCAGGTAGTAATTTTTTAGTTTTTAGTTTTTATTGGCTGTCGCCTGGAGCGCAAACGGTTACCGTTGGCAGCATCTATATCTTGATGAATTGGCAGGGTCTCGTTGCTAAGTATCTTTTGGTACTCACTAGTGAGGAAGTGTATACGCCGTAGTCTGGGTGGTGTAATGTGGCTCAGGACTGCAAGCCATTGCGTAGGGGTGGATTTGATAACACCAGCAATCATTCTCATTGTGTTATTCACTTGAACATCTACTTTGTGTGTATGTGTGCTATTAAGCCAGGCTGAAGAGCAGTATTCCGCTTTTGAGAAAACAAGGCCCAAGGCAGATGATGGCAAGGTGGAAGCCGATGCTTCCCATGTTGTGCCGCACAGCTTCTAGATGATGTTGTTTCCAGCGTTTGGTTGAAGCCTCCATTAACGGAAATACTTTCCCAC
This sequence comes from Diabrotica balteata, assembly GCA_918026665.1. Classification (NCBI taxonomy): domain Eukaryota; kingdom Metazoa; phylum Arthropoda; class Insecta; order Coleoptera; family Chrysomelidae; genus Diabrotica; species Diabrotica balteata. The sequence goes on along the minus strand of OU898276.1, from coordinate 50,879,665 downwards.
TATGTGTAAGTCTGCCGTAAGGATTTCTTCTGTTTATTCAATTGACTTACACCTTGTTGCAAGGACCCAGTCATCGGCGTAATTAAACTTCCTTGATCTGGTTTGTGGTATATCAGCGATGTACAGGCTAAAGAGAAGAGGAGCTGGGACAGATACCTGAGGCAGTCCATTCTTCAGTTTTCTTGGGGTGCTGATGTCGGTTCATATGACTACTTGAATCGTTCGGTCGGCTAGCATGCTGTTGATTATTCGAGCGATGGATTTACAGGAGATTATACGGAGGAGCTTGTATATCATGCCTTCTCTCCAGACTGTATCGTAGGCCGCTGTTAGGTCTATGAATGCGGTTGCAGATTTAAGTTTTTTCTGGAACCCTGCCTCAATAAATGTGGTAAGTGAAAGAACCTGATCTAAGCAGCTTCTTTTCGGTCGGAAACCTGCTTGATCAACCGGTATCGATTCAAGTAGCTTTGGACTAATTCTGTTAGAGATAAGTCGTTCTAGTAGCTTGAACGTTACCGATAGTAGGGCTATTGGTCTGTAGTTCTTAGGGTTGCTATCATTTGGTTTCCCTGGTTTTAATATGGCAATGATCTTCGAGTGTTTAAGTTCCTGTGGTATGGTACCGATCTTCATAATATATGTGAAAAAGTGGTCCATCTATTCCCTCGCATAGTTGCCGCTGTTAATTAAGAATTCAGAATGAATATTATCAAAACCTGAGGCTTTACCTGGCTTTACATCCTTGAGAGCTATAGTGACTTCTTCGCAAGTGAAAGGGCGAAAGTATTCGGTTTCTGCAGATTGGAATTTTAAAGTTTTGAGCTCTCGTTTTACCTTGATTGTGTGTGGCTTGTCTTTCGAGGCTCTAGATATCCATACCAGATGTGTGGCAATAGTGTTTGGGTTAATTGTTGTTTTGTTCCTTGTTATGGGAGTTCCGCTTCCTAATTTTCTTAGTAGTGTCCATGCTTGCCTACTTGATGATTGAAAGTTAAGACTTTATACAGTTTCCGTCCATTTTTGTTGTCTCGCTACATCTAGGCTATGGAGCAGTTTATCGGCTAATTCTTGATCGCCGCTTTTAAGGAAATTTTGGTACTGTTCTTCGCTGTTATGGGACCAACCAGGAATGTAATTATGTATTTATTTCTAAAACTTACCCGAAACACAGCTACTAGAATTTGATGGTCAATCTGAACCTGGACGAGTTTTCGCGTGTAGCTTATATAAGTAGGGACTCATTATAGACAATTTTCTTTAGCAGCAGAACTCAATTTTTTCTATCGCCCTGTTTATTTCTTTTACCTAAAACGAAAGAACCAACTGCCCGCATCATGAGTTGATCAAGATGGGTTCTACCAATTTAAGCATTGAAATCGGCTATTATCTATACGAGGTATTTGCTTGATATTTTATTCAAATCAAAGCCTTATAAAAATTTTCCATGTAAGATGCAAGTTGAGCACAAAAGTCTAAGATGAATGATTCTATCATTTATTGCATCCTTACACATAGTTTTAGAGTATTCCAGAGACTATTATTGCGACTTCATTTTCTCCTGCATTTTCATTTCTAGAGAAATATATATTTTCAGCTATCCAGTGGACTTCAGTTGCACCAAGAATTCTAAGATGGTATATTAAACCTTGTAACTTGTAATTTCTAAGTTACTCAAAGATTTAAACGTTAATCAAAATACGGCTTGCCAAAGGAAAATCTTGTCCAGCAAGATATAAGTTAATTGTAAAGATGTGCATCGCCAGCGCTTGCAGCCAGTTTGCCACCGCTTTGTACGCACGCACTCCCATTGTACCTTTCAATACCATCAATGCGCACTGGAGATGGAACACCGGCAGCGTTCTACCAGAGTACTGATCTGGTGAGAACTCCACCAGGCCTTTGGGTATTGACCAAACGCAAACCGTTCCGGGAGTTCAAGTTGGAGTACCGATCTAGTAAGAACCTCCTACTCGGATCTTGGAGCATTATTCTAAGACCAAACCGACCTGCCGGAGACCAAGTATTGATTGCTCGCTTTCCGTTTCACGTTCGGATTGAGTAGTCATCAATTACACCACGTATAATTTCGAATATATTTGTACTTATATTAATTAAACTTGAGTTTTACTGAATCTGGTACTACAAAGCTATCCATTATAAAATGAAACATCCTGCGAAGTTGAAATAAAATAGGGTAAGGCAAGGATGAATATTAATGCCTCTACTTTTTAATACATAGTCAAAAGAAATATTAGTTACGAAGACAACACAGTAATATTTACTAATAATTTAGAAGTTTTTGAGAGATTTATAGGTAAAATACTAAAATGTAGCAGGAACTAAGAAACCTTAAACGTTAGGCACAATTAACTGAAAGTAACAACCATACTATAGAGATTAGAGTACTATTAGAGATAGCACTTATTCTTTAAAATAAAGCAAATTATACATGTTCTACTTTATTTTGGTGTCGAAGCGTAGACACTAATTTAGAACCGTTAAGAAAGAAAAATCTCTTTAAAATGGGTGAACGCTAAGAATAGTAAGGGTTGGCAGAGTTCCCAAAACAAGTATTTAAGAAGAAATAACTAGAAATAACAGTGAAAGACAGAAAAACTAAAACACACAGCTCATTGTGAATATTATCAAACTTATAGCATTAATAACGGGCGAAAAAATATTGGGAGAAGATGTGTATCCTGGCTCAATAATTTAAGAGAGAGAGAGAGAGAGAGAGAGATAAAAAGCCTTCTGGAGTATTATGGTTAACTTTTTTGTTGAATTTAGATATTTGTATCTCATTTAGTTTAAAAATAAGATTAAAGATTTAAAAACAGAAAAATAAAATTTTGGTTTATTATCTACTTATTTTGTGTACCATATTTAGGCAGTAATGTTACGTTCATGATGTAATTTCAGCAGCACCGAACATAATACTCGTTTAATTACGTTATTTGAAGCAAGATGTTACTTTTTCTAAAGGCCATCGACTTTACGCCTCAAACGCTAAAAGGGTCGTTAAGTTTTGGACAACTTTTTAGTAAAACGATCAGCGAGTTGGTACTACTATTTCGCTCTTTAACGAACGTCAAATGGGCCTCGTCTCAGCTGGTTTGTTTTTCATAGTTTGCATTGCAAAGGTCTCAAGCAGTGTATGACGTCAGTTGGTTCATTATACCAAGTTTATTAATACGGTGTTAGGTACTAGAGCACTTTTAATATGTAGCATTTTTTTTTATGTTTTCTTTTTATGGTTTTTTAAGAGAAAGTTTATTCACCCTAGTGGCGTGATGAGTTAATTCTTCGATTAAAAGTGCTCTCTTTGTAGATTTCAAAGAAGCGTATTGACCTCGTATACGTTTCCTTAGTGCGGCCTGTGAGTTTTTTTGTATATACCCCATATATGAAGCCTATTATTATTGCGGATAATGTAATATTAATTGCAGATGTTCGGCATTTTTCTCTGAACTTTTGAAGAATATGCATGTTGCTGTCTTTCTACACTTTGCTGACAAAATGATATAAAAGGAGATTAAAAGGGATAAAAGAAGATAACAGTGTGATAAAAGGAGATAGAAATGTATAAAAGACGATAAAATAAAAGGAGATAAAAGGAGATAAAAGGAGATAAAAGGAGATAATAGGAGATAAAAGGAGATAAAAGGAGATAAAAGTTGATAAAAGGAGATACAGTAGATAAAAATGGATAAAAGAAGTTAAAAAGAGACAAAGCGAGATAAATTGATATAAAAGAAGATAAAAGGAGATAAAAAGTGATAAAAGAGGATAAAAGGAGATAAAAGGTGAAAGGAGTTAGAAGGAGATAAAAGGAGATAAAAGGAGATAAAAGGAAGAGGTATTTTGTACTAATAAAAGGAGATAAATTAGAGAAAATGAGACAAAATGAGATAAAAGGAGATAAAAGGAGATAACAGGAGATAAAAGGAGATAAAAGGAGATAAAAGGAGATAAAAGGAGATAAAAGGAGATAAAAGGAGATAAAAGGAGATAAAAGGAGATAAAAGGAGATAAAAGGAGATAAAAGGAGATAAAAGGAGATAAAAGGAAATATAGTGAAATAAAAGGATATAAAAGAGGATAAAAGGAGATAAAAGGAGGTGACAGGAGGTGAAAGGAGATAAAAGGAGATAAAAAGAGATGGAAGGAGATAGAATGAGTATTTGCTCCTTATTTAGCAAGACTGTTCAGTTGAAGCTTCATTATCACCAGTTCCTTTATGATATGATACGCACAGCAAAGTTACTTTATTGCATATATAGTGGAAGACTAGTAGAAGGTATGTCTATAAAACTAATGATAAAAATGAAAGGAATTTTGTGTGACGAAGATAGAGAGTAGATGGAAGTTGTACTTTAATAAACTTAATCGACAACAACAATTGACAGAACAACACCAAAATAAAAACTTAATCAAAGAAATAAAAGAGAAGCTAAAAAAATCGGATCTTAGATTCCGGTGATAGATCAGGTAACAGCCTGAATATTCAAAGGGCCTACATTAATTATGTATGCAGAAATTGCTAACAGAGGTGTGAAATATACTAAAAGAATGGACTAAAAAATGAGACAAACTAATTTTAGGGCTCTCTTATGGTTTAGTTATTCCACCACCAGAGAAAAAACCCAGTACATTCTGCTCAATTAAAAATAGCCAGACACATAAAAAAGAAAGGAGAAACGCCAGCTTTATTCTAACCACCACACACTTAACTAGACGCTTAAGTTTAAATAAAGTAATGCTAATTATACAACTGTTTTTTTATTTTTATATATTAATTACAAAAATCTTTATTCGTAATCGAAAATGCGGTTTTTCAGTTAATATAGTCCAAATATCTCTTAGCAATCTATTCTACGAATCCCAAAAAGCTCTATTATTTCGGTAAGTCCAATTGAAAACAATGGAACACGTTCTCGATGCGACAAATTGATTATAAGAAGCCTTGCTTTGAAGTTGCAGATTCTTCTTGGCTCGAAATACATAGCAAAACAATTGCAGTTTTATGTGCTTAAACTTCCAAATTATCCAACATTTTGTAACAGTAAACATAAGTTTTTGGCAAACGAAAGCGTATTTTAAGGTATTTCAAGTCATTGGAATATATCGCGTTCAGGTAATTCGGAAATTTATAAATGGCTGCAGTAAATTATGAGGTCGAGATCACAATATTATAGCGGTAGATGTGTGGTTGAAAAAGGAAATAATATATTTAATGTTGATACTTAAGAAGTTATATTTATTTATTTTTATTATTTTTAATAAAATGTGATACTTTGTTTATTGTATCTATATGTTTATTTTGCCTCATCTTGACAATGTCATTTCATCTTGATCAAGAATTTTAATCAAGGTCATCTACTTCTCTAAGTTTTGACTGTTTTCTGATGTATTTTCTAAAGTATTTGTAATTATTTTTGTCTATACAGTCTAAAAAATTATTTAGGTACAAGCTAGAACTATAACAAGAAAATTGTGTTACAATTAAAATTTACATATTTTATACAATATATAAATAAACCCAGTTTTTCACAAAAACTTTGTACGTGAGGTTTGAATTTTTCTTAACATATCTTTATCACACAAATTACAATTATAACGTAACATAAGTAGTAACGTGGAAACTGTTGATAATTATTCTTCTTCTTAGGGTGCCTGTCCGTTCCGAACGTTGGCGATCATTCTGGCTATGATGATTTTATTGGTTGCTATACGAAATAGCTGTGTTGAGGTCATACCATGCTCTCAGGTTAGCAAGCCAGGATATTCTTCTTCGTCCTGGGGCTCTTTTTCCTTCAATTTTACCTTGCAAAATGCATTGGAGTAGCTCGTATCTGCCTTGATTTCTCATTATACGTCCCAAGTACTCCAGCTTACGGCTCTTCACAATGTTGACCAAATCCGCGGTTGTGTTCATCCTCCGCAGTACTTCTTCATTGGTGACTTTGTTTGGGTATTGTCCCACGACACATTGATTATAGTTCCCAAGTAATTATATTGTGAGACACGTTCAATTCTCATTTGGTTCACATACAGATTTGCTCCAGTTATGTTTTGCTTGCTGATGATCATTAGCTTGGTTTTGCTGATGTTTATATCCAGTCCATATGTTCTACTTGTTTCCCTTATTCTGTTCATTAAGATTTGCAGCCCTTCTATTGTATTGGAAAACACTATTTTATCATCTGCATATCGCAGGTTATTGAGCTTGACTCCATTTATTGAGATGCCTTCATTAATATCTTTTAGGGCCTCTTCAAAAACGTACTCCGTGTACAGATTGAATATCAGTGGTGAAATTATGCACCCCTGATTATATTCTCCATCTATTTGGAGTACTGCTGATTGATTCCAATGCAAATAAGCTATAATTTTTAAGTGTCTTCCATCAAGCCCAGTTCTCTTCAGCACTTCCATCATTTGTTCATGCCTGACTCTATGGAAAGATTTCTTGTAGTCAATCAGGCATGCAAAAACATTACAGCTGACCTCTCTACATTTCATAAATAAGATCTGCACGCTAAATAAAGCTTCCTTCGTACCAACGGCGTTCACAAATCCAAACTGATTGGGCGCAATTTGTTCCTCGCATTTCTGATAAATTCTTTTGTGGATGACCTTTAAAAACAGCTTCAGCAGATGGCTCATTAGGCTTATTGTCCTATAATCTTCACAAACTTTTGCTCCTGGTTTTTTGGGCAGTGGTACGAACTCCGATTTGAGCTACTCTACTGGTATTTTTCCTGCCTTGTATATTTCATTAAATATATTAGTTCATTAAATATATCAGTAAAAGAAAAGCGTAATGTTCATATAAAAACCATTATAAATAAAAAACGGTTTACAATATTTATAGTAAAGTATAAATAAAAAATGTTTAAATAAAGGTATAAAGTATAAATAAAAAAAAAACGAAGCTATAAGCTTAAGCTTAACTATAAGCAATTTCCGGTATAACCAGAAGTAGAAAATAGATGAAAATATTTTCATTTAATAGCTCACTCAACTTTATCATCATATTTCACTCATTTTATTTTAATTTTCATGATTCGGTTACCTTTAGTTCTCGAGATATTTCTAATTAGCCGTTTCTCTGCCTCACCCAATACATTTGAAATTCAAAGCATTTGTTTGAAATACATGCAATAACCTACAGTTTTTAGTTTTTTCTTTCTCACAATATTACACTGTCTTTAAACTATATTACCACAATTAATTTTAGGAACTAATTAGCATTGTGATTTTTACTGATCCATAGCACCATACTTTAAAAATATGTTCAAATATACAAAACATTTTTTTTCGTTGTCTTAATTTATTCCATACTTTTTTTTGTCTTTATGCCTGTGAAAATTATAACGTATACTATTATGTAGTTTGTAACTAAGCAATAAAATACAATAATCTACTGTTATGACATTATCATCATCGTCATCATCATTATGCAACCTCTTCTGTCCACTGCTAGATATAGGTCTCTTCCATTTTTCGCCACTCTTCACGGTTCTGTGTGTGTTGTTACTATTTTTTGGCTATCCGTTTAATGTCGTCCATCCAGCGTGATGGTGGTCGTCCTCTGCTGCGTTTGTCTTTTCTTGGGTGCCAGTCAATTAGTTTTCTGGTCCATTTTGAGTCATTTCGTCTCGCTATGTGATTTGCTCAATTCCATTTCAGCTTGGCTATACGTTTGACGACATCAGTGATTACATGTTCCTTATTTTGTCTATTTTTGTCATGCCAAGAATCGATCTTTCCATGCGCCTTTGCGCCACACGCATTTTTAGTGCTGTTGTTTTTGTAAGAGTGAGATTTTCTGCTCCGTATGTCATAATAGAAAGAATCATCATCATCATCATCATCATCATCCAGCCTCTATTTATCACGTCCACTGCTGGACATAGGCCTCCCTTAAACTCCTCCATTCCTCACGATTTTGAATAGAAAGAATGCATTGGTCAAATGTCTTTCGTTTCATAGCTATCGGTATGTTGCTCTTAAATATGTCTCTTAGTGAACCATACGCCGTCCAAGCAAATGTTATTCGTCGTTGAAATTCGCAGGTCTAATTATTCTTGCTTATTCTGATTCATTCTGATTTTACGACCGAGCTGTCAATTCTACCACTTGTTTTTGGATGGTTAGGTGTTCGCTGGGAACCAAATTTGTCATAAATTTGGTATTACTGATGTTCTTCATTAAATACTTATTGTTGAGATAAATTTTCTAATTCTTGTAGCATTTGTTGTGCTTCACGCAGATCTTCAAGTACTATATTGACGGCAAATCGCAGATGATTGATCATTTCCCGGTCTATTTTTATTCCCCAATTTTCCCACATTAGCATTTTAAAGGCGTATTCGAGAACCGTTATAAATAATTTAAGTGAGAGAGTGTCGCTCTGTCCCACACCTTGCTCTATATACATTTTTCTGGTGGTATCATGTAGTTTTACACGTATTGTGGCGTTTTAGTACAATGTTTGTACTAACTTTGTAAGCCAGTAGTTTATTCTACCATTGTTTAGAGCGGTTATAACGCTGCCCAATTCTACGGTATCGAAGGCTTTGTGAAAGTCTACGAAGATAAGTACCAGTGATCTGTTATATTCTATCTATTTTTCTATTAAGGTTTTTACTGTTTGTAGGTGATCGTTTTTTCCGAATTTTGAGTCGAAGCCAGCTTGTTCTCGGGGCTGGTAGAAATCCAACTTTTTTTCTAGTTTTGTCGTAATTATTCAGGTAAACATTTTATAGATGCGGTTTATTAAGCTGATTGGTCTAGAGTCTAGATTGGTCTACTTCTTGTATAGTAAAATTGTTACTGCATTGTTCCATGGTTCCGGTATGCAACAATCTGTTAGGCAAAGTTTAAACAACATTTTTATTTGGTTGAGAATAGCACGTGTGCCCATCTTTATAGCTTCTATTACGACTCCATTTTATTCTGGTGCTTTGCTGTTTTTCATTTTTTTTTCACTGCGTCTTGGATTTCGCTTAGTGTGATCTATTGCATGTGCTCTGAACCCTGGTTTGACTTGTGTATAGTAACTCCTTCTTTGTTCTTAAGTTTGTGTATTTCGCATTTCCATTGTTTAACCGTCTTCTCAGGACTTTTAGACTTCTATTCTCTATAGTTCGGTAGACCTTTTCATTCTTAAATTTGCTTAAGTATTTCCTTATAGCTTTTGATACTTTTTTATTTATTTTTCGTAGTTTTTTTTCGTCAATACTTTAAATTCCTTTGATTTCTCTTCTAGTTTCTATTTGTTGCTTTGTTTTAAAGGTTATTAAATTATGACATAAAATAAATTAATTAGAAATTGACTAACATTTACATATAACTGATATATCAAGAAATGTATATATGCAATTATACAAATACTGGTTTAAGGCAATATTGTCATTTACGAATTTCCCAATTTTTGTAATATGTATAAATGGTTTAAAGAACAGTTAACTCATCGTGGATATTTGCTGCTGTTTATTAATGAAAATATTTATGGTTATTATTTATCATCGTCTTTACTTAAGTGAATAAAGCTATATAACTTAGTATATCTGGTATTTTTATTGAGCTTTTAAGTAAACTTTCTGAAATTTGATTACAAAAGAAATTAGCACGCAGCATGTTGTCGAAACCAATTTTCTCGATTTTTTGTATATTAACTTTAAGACATACTGAACTCTTGTTATTAACCAGAGGCTAAACACGCATTAACTGTTCACGGGTACTCTGAATACTATAATGCGAAAATAATCGCGAGGAACCATTAAATTTAAAAAGCATTTTTAGAGAACTTCACGCAATTGCATAAAACGCGCTTTCTCAAATATGAAATTATGGCAACCATTTAGTAGAATAATAATGTTGTAGCCCATTGTAGTTCGTATTATCCAAATATTTATAATTTTTTACTTAACTCATGTTCACACTACAATAGTGACAAGAAAAGTGTCGTGTCAAGTAAACACACCACAATAGCAGAACCCTTAAGCTAGCGAGGAGAAATGAGCGGACTCCAATTTAACCTACCTAATATTTTTTCACCCATTTTCACTAATTTATTACCACCCTAATAACTTTTCACCACCAAAACACCCTTAATGGGATCAATTGTGCTGGCTTAAGGTTCAAGCTAGTAGACTTAAAAAAAAAACCTTTTGCTTATGGTATATTTTTTCACCTATTTTTTACTAATTTATTACCACTCTAATAATTTTTTACCACCAAACCACACGTAAGGGGAGCGATTCTGCTGGCTTGCGCTTAAAACTAAGAGAATTAAAAAAATATGATATACCACAGTATTCTGTGTGTCATTTTTGAATATCACTCTGTGACCAAAACTTCGAAGCAGTCAAAAGTTCATATATCTAGGAACATCGGTTAACCCCAATAATAACACATCTGGGGAAATAAAAAGGCAACTAATAATTGCAAACAGGTGTCTATCAAAGTACTTAGCTAACAAACGTCTGTCTCAAAAAACTCGTATAAGACTGTATAGAACACTCATAGTCCTCGTTCTCACATATGGATCAGAGGCATGGACGCTAACTAAAACAGATGAATCACTCTATCGATTTTTGAAAGTGCTAGGGGATATTGTTTCTAACAATTGTCGAAGAGGTTGTATATCACCTACATCTGAAACAAATATGGGTGGGGGTTAAATTCTTTCTTTAACTGCATCAGTTCTGGTTTGGTTGGTCTCATCAGGTACTTCATCTAAGCTAGCAAATCTATTAGACTATCTATTTCAAGAGTTAAAAATCAACTCTAGACGTGATGGTGCATAGATAAATGTGCACTGGTTTTTACTATTAAAAATTATTCAAAAACTAGTGTACCCAGCATAAAACTCACTCAGGGTCAGTACAATCCTTTACAATTAGACAAATAATATAGAAGACATAATAACATTATTTCAATTTGAATATTTCTTACCTGGTAATTACTCTGTAAAATATAATAATTCCATTGTATTTACTAAAACTTGATTTCAGTTATTTTATATTCATAAAAGCGACTCACGATTCGATTGCGCTTAGCCATGTACTCACAACTCAAATCAGAGTCAATTTTGTTGTTAACAGTTAAAATTTATAACTTTTGAAATATATTATTTTTATTTTTTCAATATTTAAACATTTAAAAAATAAATATTAGTTAGGACAGAATAAGATTTCAGAATGTTTTTAATTAGGGTAGTGGAGAAACAAAATGACTAAGTTGGTAAAAATATAGTAAAAATCTATCAGAGCATTTTTGTATTTCCAAGAAGAATTTGCATTTAGCTAGCATCAATGCGCAGCTTGATGAATGTTTCCCATTAGCTTGGGGGGTCAAACATTATGAGAGTAGATAAAATTAAGTAAAAACCTGGCAAGCAATTGATAATTTCTGCTCCAAGTAGAGTCCAGTAAAATAAAGATAGATTTATCACGTTAACTATTAACCCAACAAAACTAGTTAAGGGCCAACAGAACTTATTAATAGTTAAGGGGTGATTAATTACTAGTGTGGTAATAAATTCGTAAAAACCTAGCAAAGCATATATCTATAAAAGATAATACTTTTTTTTTGAATTCTGCTAGCTTTAACCGTAAGCCAGCAGAATCGCTCTCATTAAGGGTGGTTTGGTGGGGAAAATTATTAGGGTGGTGATAAATTAGTGAAAAAACTGATGAAAAATCGCTCCCCTTAAGGCTAATTTGCTGTTATCCTCACAATAGCAAACAGACAATAAGACGGCAAGATAATTCTTACGAAATATTGTACGTATTTAGGGATTTTTTTATTTCTTAAATATTATTGATACCTAAATGCGTACGCTCCATTCATGCAGAAATGACCATTAATTCAAGGTACTCTAAAGACAAGTTCTGGCCTGAACGTTCTGAGTTTATGGAGAGGAGAAGAGGCTAGCATAATTTGAACGATACGTACATTTGAAGGAGATCATTAACGACGATAGGCTTGCAAAAATTTGTTGTAAGATTGCTGATTACCTAGGGCCTAGGGGACTGCTAAGAATAGATAGTGTAGGCTACAAGGAACAAGGATTTAGACAACTCATCATCAGAGAGATATTTTTACTATTCGTCAGTTTTTCTTTATTAACACATTTTTTCTACAATTGATTTAGAAAAGATAGGAATGTTTTGATAAGGAGATCATTAATTTTTGAAGGTTCACGTATTTTTGTTGAGATATTTGAGTGTGAATTTTATTTCAATATATTTTTATTTCAATATATAATGATGTATCATATATGTTTTTTATTATTCCGGTATTCTTTGTACCTTACCTATCATATGTAAAGCATAGATAGTGAAGCACGAGTATAACCCTGAGATAAGAGAATTAAATAGTGTGATAGAATCATTATTGCATCAGTTAAATAAATTTTAATTAATTAATTAAGTAGCTAATTAAATGCTTGGCGCACCTCAAACTTATAATATTATATTAATATATATATATATATATATATATATATATATATATATATATATATATATATAATTAACCACAAAAGAAGTAGATATAAATTAAAAAAAAAAAGAAAATATAAATTTCCTAAATTTCACTGTGATCATTAAAATTTGCAATATTTTTGTCGATGATTGTATATTTTAACACCAATAATTATTATTAAATGTTCTAAATAAAACTGGATTTTACAAAACAATATGACCTTAAATATTAGGCCACTCTTGAATGCATTCGACTATCAAAATGTGAATATAATGCAATGAGCATTTTATAATTAATGAGTAGTTGTTCAAACTTGGAACGAATTAACATTTGTGTTTCATATAATTTTTACCGTGTGGGTGCCAGCATCTTTTCTCTTTATTGTCTCTCTTTTAAAATTTTAAATATATATATATATATATATATATATATATATATATATATATATACGGATATATTGGGTTTAGTAGTCAATATATTGGCCTTTAAGTAAAACTCTTTTAGGTTTGCTAAGCTTTCGAGTTTATTTTACTCTTTTTCAAAACATACTAAAAATTAACATAAAAAATTTACATTAGAAAAATGAAGTTCTTATGTCTTAAATAGGCTTACCCTTGTGAGAATTGTCTTTTAAAATTAGCAAAATTTTACATTTTGTCATTATGTCATTAACATAATGACATTAAATTTGATTTACTTTTTATTTCTGTCAAAACTTATTACTAAGGTTTCCATATCTCTTCTATTTTTTATATTTATTTTAGGTGAGTTTGACAGAAGAAGTGTCTATGTTTATGCAAACCTTCATTGCAAATTTTGATATAATATTAGTTATTACACAAGCAACAGAGTTTATGTTACTAAGTATTTAAGAAAGAAAAAATACAAATAAAAATAAATTTTATCTCATTTGAACTTGGAATAATCCCTTTCATATGCGTAATTTTAAGAACTTTTATATTGTTATTCTTTTATTTAAAAGAAGATTACTGTATATAGCACTAAGATTTTCAATGTCTTCTCTTTTGTTTAAGGTGTTTTGTGTAGTTTTAATTAAACACATTTCTAGAAACAGTCTTTTGTTGTAATTTCTTTCCCTTCTCAATATTTCTGTTTGATCATAGTTAGGCGTATGGCCCATTGTAATACAATGTTCACTTAATGCACAGGCTTGTACTTTATTCAGATTAATATCACTCTTGTGAGATGTTAATCTTCCGGATAAATTTCTGGACGTTTCTCCAATATATATTCTATTACAATTATTACAGGGTAGAGAGTATACTACATTGGAGCTTTCTCTATTATTTAAGGGTGTTTTAAGTTTAGTATATAATTTCGATATTGTTTTTATATTTCTGGTTCCAATTTTGATATTAGGTACTTCTCTAAATGTATTTAGTAGTCTATTTGTTAAACCTGACATATAATGACAAAATGTAAAATTTTGCTAATTTTAAAGACAATTCTCACAAGGGTAAGCCTATTTAAGACATAAGAACTTCATTTTTCTAATGTAAATTTTTTATGTTAATTTTTAGTATGTTTTGAAAAAGAGTAAAATAAACTCGAAAGCTTAGCAAACCTAAAAGAGTTTTACTTAAAGGCCAATATATTGACTACTAAACCCAATATATCCGTATATATTACTCACATAGTCACTAAAGCCCTTTCTAAGAATATATATATATATATATATATATATATATATATATATGATCAATATGTCATTCAATATAGCTGATTCTGAGATAGATATAGAGTACAGTATTTAAAGAAAACAAAACAACGGAAAATTATATGTCATTTATCTTTTAAAAAAGTGGGATTTTAGATCTATCTATCGTCTATTAGCCTTGAGACATGCAATGTTGAACATGAACCTCCTCCAGGCTCCGCCATCTTTCTTTATCTTGAGCTATGCGGTTCCACCTCGAACCAGCTGATTTTTCAGGTTATCCACCTATTTTGTCTGTGGTCTTCCTTACGTTTGTTTATATATCTAAAGTCTCCAATCTATAATAATCAGAGAATATGACTGACTAATTTTCACTTTATTTTTGCTTCTTGGCTGGTAGTATCTTTAACTTTTGTGACATTTTTTATACAGAAAATTCTCCATTATTTGTTATATTTCTTGATTTGTCATCACTTTTGTTTTATTATTATTTATATTCGATGCAACTATTCTGGCTTCTTGGTCTAATTGTTGTATGATTTGCTCTAATTGTTCTTTTTATGTCGTTATAAAGCATGGCGTTATAAAGGAACACCTATCAGAATATCAAATTAAGGGAAGACACATTAAAATGTATAAAAGAGAAGAAAAAACTACACATTAAATACCTAAACACCAAAAAACAGGAAGACTTAGACCTATATAGAGCGAAAAACAGAGAGGTAAAGAAAAGAGTAACAAATGAAAAGAACGAACGATGGGAACAAGCATGCACAGAGATAGAATGACATATCGGAGGAACGAGAAATTCAGAATCATGGCGAATGTTAAAAGCACTCCAACGAAATAGGACAGAGAAAACCCAGATCGGCAAAATTAGTGAAAACGAGTGGCAAGAATATTACGTAGGACTACTTACAGAAAACCGTCCCCAATTTCAGGAAGAGAATACAGAACATGCAGGAAATGGGACATACGACCAGATAGAAATAAGTCTGACAGAAGTCAAGAGGGCAATCAAGACATTGAAGAACAAAAAAGCCAAAGGACCCGGAGTGATACCAAACGAACTAATTAAAAACGGAACAGAAAAGTTATTCCGCATTCTACACAGAATGTTCGAAAGAGGACTAAATGGAGAGGAAATACCTGCGGAATAAACACAAGCATACATCACATCCATACATAAGAAATGAAACAGGATAAAATGTGAAAACTACAGAGGAATTAGTATAATATCGTCGGTAGGTAGACTTTACGGGAAAATTATCAAGGAAAAACAAGAAACTGAAATAATAGGAAAAATTGGAGAAGACCAAGCAGGGTTCACAGTACGAAAATCATGCCTAGACCATACGTACACATTAGAATAACTGATAGAGAAGAAAATGGCAAAAGGTAGACCGGTCCATCTGGCGTTTGTTGATCTAAAGAAAGCATACGACTCAATACCTAGAGTCAAATTATGGGAAGCAATGAATGTTCTCGGAATCCGACAAACACTAATAAAAGCAGTTAAAGCACTGTACAAAGAAAACAAAGTAGCTATTAAATGTGGAAATAAAGCCTACAATCCATTTAAGATGACAAAAGGACTTCTACAAGGTTGTGCTACGTCCCCTACTCTGTTTAAAATATTCTTGGAAAAGACACTCAAACCATGGAGGAGAAAGTGAGGAAGAAATGGGCATACCAGTAAGAGACGAATACCTATACACCTTAAGTTTTGCCGACGATCAAGTAGTCATCGCACAAGATGAAGAAGATCTCAGCTTTATGCTCAGAAAACTAGAAGAAGAATATAAAAACAACGGAATGGAAATAAACTTAGAGAAAACCGAATACCTAACAACAGAAAACAAGGATATGAGAAACCTAGAGATAGACGAGGGAAGACAAGTAAATAGAACAGATAAATTCAAGTATTTAGGAACCATAATATCGAACCAGGGAACAACAGAAAAAGATATAAACAACAGACTAAGACAAACAAGAAACTGTATAAGACAACTAAATTCAGTGCCGTGGGATAAGAACATTACGATAAAGACAAAAAGGAGAATATATAATACCCTGACAAGAAGTATCCTGACATAGGGGTCCGAAAACTGGACAATAAACAAGAAAAATAGAGGTAGAATAAGAGCAGTAGAAATGGAGTTCCTGAGGAGAAGCTGTAGACTTACAAAAAGAGACAGAATTGAAAACGCAGAGATTTGCGGAGAATGGGATTGCAATCAGACATAAGTACGGCCACGTCAGAAGAGCGGACAGAAGACGTTGGATAAACAAAATTACAGAATGGAGCCCGATCGGAAGAAAAAAAAGAGGAAGACCCCGAAGGTCATTTAGAGACGAAATCGACGAGGCTATGGAGAAAAGAACCCTGCGAGATGGAGACTGGAATGACAGGGAAAATTGGAGAAAACGGTTGAGTGAAGGAAGACAGTGAAAATTGTGGAAATCCTTAGTAGTAGTAGTAGTAGCATAAAGACGATATCGTCTTCATGTATTAAGTGGTTTAAGTACCCTCCGTTAATTTTGATAAGCATTCCTCCTACTGTAGTTTCTTGAAAATGTATTCTTGTGTTTGATTGAATAGCTTTGGTAAAATCGTATCTCTTGATCCAATACCTCTTTGTACAGATATGTGTATGGTGTATGTATATTGTTGAAGTTAGATCGTTGTTGCGGTATTATTATATACTAGTAACTTTGCCCATCGACTGCGACGGGAGATCCAAACAATTGTCATAACTGTAGATAATTAACAGAAAAAAAAAGAGAGAAAAAAAAGATACACTAAAAAAACGAAACCAGTTAAATAAGGAACTTCAATAAATAGAAAACCTCAACAGAGAGAAATAATTCAGAGCATTCTATAGAACAGCTTACATCAACAGAAAAGAAGTCAAGGCAAACAAGATAATGCAGAAGTCAGAATGACAACCTATTAACAACAAGGAAATCTATATCGAATAGATGGGTAAAATACTTTAACAAGGCACTTAAAATAGAGGAAGAAGAAGAAAACCTGGAAGACAAAAGAGATCAAGTAAGGGGAACAGACAAGAGGGAAAAGGAATCACCAACGATTCTTAAAGTTAAAGATGCAGTTAAAATACTAGAAAGAAACAAATCACCCAGAATAGATAATCTCCCAACTGAACTATAGAAATAATGTGGCCACGTGGCTATATGGATACCATAATGATATTACAGCAGCTTATAAAAGAAAAATGGACACAGAAATCCCTCGCCAATGATTGTAATATTGGAATAATTTGCACCATATACAAAAATGGAGATATCTTTGAATTACGCTTCTAAAGCGTAATGGCACAGAGAGCGATGGAGAGGTCAATGCTGAATATATCCCTCAGAGACAGAGTATCAAATAAAATAGTTAGGAGAAAAACTGGTGTTACTGACGCAGTTCAAAGGATTACAACATTGAAATGAAACTGGGCGGGCCTTGTTGCTAAATTAAAAGATGAAAGGTGGACGAAGAAAATTATGGAATGGAGACCTAGACACGATGCTTATCGTAGTCGGGGACGTCCTCCAACAAGGTGGTCAGATGACATCAAGCGCATTCAGCACAACTGGATTCAGGGTGCTTAAGATAGAATGCATTGGGATTATTTACGGGAGGCCTATGTCCAGCAGTAGAGTTAAAACGGCTGATGATAATGATATCAATAAAAATCTTAAAAACGTAAAATCTATTATAGTTCCTCTCAAAGTATCTACAAAATGAAACGTGTTAGGTATACTCCTCAAGTCAAGAGAAAAGTTGTGATATTTTCTATAAAATTCACTACTAATGTACAAGCTGCTCCCTTAAAAAAATGAGAAAATTTTGTATTTGAAAATAGTGATCACCCTGTATATTGTACTACATGTCAAAGATTTTAAGTTAGTTATCAATGAGACTATGCTAGAAAAACTTTGACATGTCAATTTTTATTATTCCTAAAAACTAATTCACATTTTGACATTTCAAAAAAGGTATGTCTAAAGGTATGTATAAATTAAATCATGCATTCCGAGGACAAAAATAAATTGATTGAATCCAACTTACTTTAGTACAAAAGTGTACACAAAAAAAGTTACAGCCCTTTGAAGTTACAAAATAATTTTTTTTGCATTATCTCCTAAACCACTTGACATTTTGTAAAAAAAAATGGACAAGTTACTTTCTTGTTCTAAAAGCATTTTTCATACAAAAAAAAACAACAAAATCTAAGTGCACAGAAATTTTAAGGGGTGTGTTCAGCTCTAAATCCCCCCAAACTTTTGGGTACGTTCAAATCAAATGAATTTTGTAGCATCATTAGTTTAATACATTATTTTTAAAATTTTTTTGCCTCTTATCACTTTTTCGAAAAACTAGTTTTTTCCTAGTTATACATAAAATTACAATTAGTTTTTTACGGATACAATAATTACAAACAGTTCCGTCAATTATTCTTCTTCTGGTAGCACTACAACCCAGGATGGGTCTTGGCTGACTGCACAACCTGCTTCCATCTCGAACGATCGTCCATGATGTTGGAGTCAGTGGGTAGCCCCATTGTTCTTAAATCTGACCATATATTATCTCTCCATCGCATTCGTGGACGTCCTAAGGGCCTTCTCCTTGTCGGGACTTCTTCCCAGATTAACTTGGTAAGGCGGTTATTAGGGAGCCTATGAACATGGCCAGCCCATCTTAGACGTTGGGATTTAATCTCTTGGACTACGTCGCTAGCACTATACATTTGTTTGACCTCGGCATTTGTTCTCATTCGGTATTGGTTAGTATTCGGATCGTGATAGGGACCGAAGATCTTTCCGAGGATTTTTCTCTCAAAGCATCTGAGTTTACTTTCCATTGCTTTTTTCAGCGTCCACGTCTCACACCCATACATGAGCACCGGTCTAATTACTGTTTTCTGATTTTTGATGTTCGTGTTAGGCTCTTGGATTTAATAGTGTTGTGGAGGCTATACATACATCTGTTTGCTGAATGAATTCTTCCTTTTATCTCTTCCGTGATATCGTTATCTGTGGTGATAATCGCTCCGAGATATTTAAAACTCTCCACTCTTTCAAAGATATAGGGGTCTATTGTTACATTTTGTCCTAATCTATCTCGTCTCTTTTGTCTGTTAATGCACATATATTTGGTTTTCTCTTCATTGACCCTTAGACCGGTATTTTTTGCCTCCCTATCTAATTTATTGAAGGTTTCTTTAACATTGGTGACCTATTTATATTTCCTACAATGTCAATGTCATCCGCGTATGCTAGTAGTAATTTTGGTCCACTTACTGTCAATAGTTCTGTTCTAATTTGTGCGGTTCTTACTACTTTTTCCAGGATTATATTAAAAAAAAGAGGTGACAGCGCGTCTCCTTGTTTCAGTCCACTGTTTATTTCTCGACTCTGAGAGCTTGTTACCTATCCGCACTCTAGATCTACAGCCATTTACACAAACTTTAACGAGCTGGATAAGTTTTTTTGGAACTGAAAGTTCTGCCATTGCGTTCCACATCTGATCCCTTTTAATGCTGTCGTATGCTTTTCGGAAATCTATGAAGAGATTATGAATGGTTCTATTTAATTCCCATCCTTTTTCAAGCAGCTGCCTGAGAGTAAAAATCTGATCTTTTTTCGATCTATTTTTTCTGAATCCGGCTTGGTATTCCCCTATGAAATTTTCTACAAAAGGTGTTAGTCTACTTAATAGGATGTTCGATAAGATTTTGTACGCCGTATTAAGTAGGGAGATGCTTCTATAGTTAGAGCACTTGGTTTTGTCTCCCTTTTTAGGGATAGGAATTATTACACTTTCGTGCCATTTTGTTGATATTTTCTCTTCTTTCCATATAAGTGTTAAATAATAATAGTCAATATTTTAAAGCTATCATTTATTGTGTGAATAAGATTAATATTAAACAATTTGATATCACAATGACCTACACATTTCAGGAAATGGCAGATATGCATTTAACTTTGGGTAAGTTGGATCATATTAAATTATGATTTCAATAAGCTGTCGGGGAATATCGTAGATGAAAGTCAAGGAAATAGTCAAGCAGCCGCAAGGCGGCTGTATACAGTCTTCTTCTTTAAGTTCCATCTTCTATCGAAGGTTGGAAATCATCATGGCTATGCGGACTCTGTTGACTGCCGCTCTAAAAAGTTCTGCACTACTGCATTCAAACCATTCCCTTAAGTTCTTAAGCCAGGATATTCTTCGTCTTCCCACATTTCGCTTTCCTCGGATTTTGCCCTGCATAATAAGTTGTAATAATGCGTATTTTTGCCCTCTCATCACATGTCCCAAGTACTCAAGTTTTCGTCTTTTAATAGTTAATATTATTTCCGCCCCATTTCCTGTCCTTGTAGTTACTTCCATGTTTGACATTCTTTGAATCCATGATATTCGTAGGATTCTTCTGTAACACCAAAATTCAAAGGCGGCCAGCTTATTCAGATGAACTTATTTTAGTGTCCAAGCTTCCAGACCATAAAGAAGAGTAGAGTAGAGTTACTGTATGCAGTAAAATACCCCAATCGAAATACACCCGATAGACGATTATTTCTGACCATTGATCGTCGTTTACAGGAAGCGGATACTTTCGAACCGCAAGTTGCTGGTACTATTGGTCGTCCAATAATGGATGCAACTAATGAAGGCATTTTAGAAATCATTGAAGAAATCAATGTTAATTTTATTAGAAATATTTTGTTTACTGACGAGGCTACCTTCAGTAGAAATGGAATAACAAATCATCATAATGAGCACATTTGGGCCGACGAAAATCCTCACGCCAAAAAAAAAACGACTCATCATTAAAGTACTTTCAAAGTTAATGTTTAGACAGGAATTGTGGAAAACAGTCTAATAGGCTCAGTATTTGTTCCCAACAACTTAAATTTTGATAATTATTTGCAGTTCTTGGCAAACGATTTACAAGACTATTTGGAAGAAGTGAATGGACATTTCCTTTTGGGGTTCATTAAAGAGAAAGTGTATTCTATAACAATAGAGGACGAACAACAATTGAGGGTTAAAGTTGCAAATCAATTTCGTCAGAAAAATATGATTTTTCAGCGCATTCGGTTTTCCTTACCGTTAACCATACCGAATGTTTATTGAAGAAAACGGGGGTCATTTTGAACGTGTATTGTAATATCATATTTAAAGAGGTTATAGACATCGTTTGTACTTTTATTTCCTTTAATTCATTTAACCCTCCGTTCATCGGATGACCATTTTGAAACACTTTCGGTCGGGTGTGGTCTGTGAGGACCAAAATGAAATACCGCCTCCCGAGGAACAGCATACACTTTATTGATAATTTCGCATCAACGTGTTTTAAACAAATCATTTACTATATAATGTTTATTACAAAAACAATTTTTTAAGTTGTATTAGGTAAATTTTAAAAATGTTTAAAATTTCAACGCATATTTTTTCAAATTTGTGAACAGCGACTAAATAATGAAAAAAAAAACAGAAATAAAACTTTAATTAGAAACAAACAAAGTACTACAAAACATATATAAACTAAAAAATTAAATTGTGGACACAAACTACAGTGGTCAAACTTTGGTGGTCAAATTTTCTAAGCAATCTTTGCAGCATGCCATTATGTGGTCCATACATAGCCAGGATTTTGCAATATTTACAATTTCCTTTCTTACCTGTCTGGGGCTCTGGTACAACGACGACCTCAATGCCTGAGAGTCTCAAGGCCGAAGCACGCACAGCTTTTCGTGTTAACTGCTCTCCGTCGTATACTCCCCTATACCAATTCCATACCTAAGTTTTTTTGGAATAATCTTCGCGTTTTGGAAAATTATCTATCTGGGTTGTTGCCTTTGTAAATTACAAATGCATTAATTGCTGCAAATAGGAAAGAAAAATATTTACAAACTGAAAAACACAAAGGGCGAAATAATAACAGACAAACAGGAAATTCTACAAACTGTCGGACAATTTTACAGCGAACTCTACAGCAAAACAGAAGAAAATGTTCCAACTGACAACATACCAAAGGTTCTAAACCAGGGCTCGAAAGACATACCAGATGTTACTGTTGATGAAATCAAAAAAGCTCTCCTACAAATGAAAGTCACCTGGCGACGACGGGGTCGTTGCCGAAGCCATAAAATTAGGAGGCGAGAAACTGATACAAATGCTTTCCATACTTTTCACAGAATGCCTTGAAAGAGGAACAACACCATCACAATGGCAAAATTCAGTGATCATTCTAATGTTTAAGAAAGGAGATTTAACAAATCTCGTAAACTATAGACCAATCAGCCTCATCTCACACATATACAAGCTTTTTACAAAAGTCATAACAAACAGACTTTCGAACAAAATGGACTTTTACCAATCATGCGAACAGGCAGGATTCAGGTCAGGCTTCGGCACAAACGACCATCTACAAGTTATTAAAAGCCTCATCGAAAAATGTATAGAGTACAATAAACCCCTCGTCCTAATATTTGTGGATTATGAGAAAGCATTCGACACAGTAAACCACCAGAAAATGCTAGAAGCTTTAAAAGAGTGCCGAATAGATCACCGCTACACCACTGTCATCAAAAATATCTATGATAATACCACGGCATGCGTCAGACTCCATGAAGATACACACAAGTTCAACATTTATCGTAGAGTTCCCAGGGCGACACCATTTCACCAAAACTGTTTACAACATTATTGGAATACATGTGTAATCGTGCAAACCTAGACGAAAAGGGCATAAACATAAATGGAGAGCAGCTTAGTCACCTCAGGTTCGCGGACGATATAGTCCTGATAACAGACCGCATATATCATGCCATCGAAATGTGCGAAAGACTCTACCATGCCTCTACACAAGTGGGTTTAAAGATCAATAACTCAAAAACACAAGTGAAGACAAACCTTGTTCTGAGTGAGAACATCAACATAGCTGGAACAAGTATAGAACAAACATCAGCATACAAATATCTGGGACACGAAATTCGCTTAAGTAGGGATAACCAGACCAATGAACTAATACGTAGAATAGGGTTGACATGGGCAGCTTATGGAAAGCTAAGAGATGTTTTCCAATCAGCTCTTCCCATCTGCTTGAAGAGAAAAGTCTTCGATCAATATGTGCTGCCGGTTCTAACCTATGGTGCGGAGACGCTAACATTTACTAAGACGTCCGCAAACAAAATTCGAACAACACAGAGGGCAATGGAACGGTCCATGTTGGGATTAACCCTGAGAGACCGAATACCCAACACAGAATTGCGCCGTAGATCGGGAGTAACCGACGCAATCAAAAGAATATCAACCTTAAAATAGAACTGGGCAGGGCACGTCGCGAGAACGAAGGACGGCAGATGGACAAAACGCATTCTTGAGTGAAGACCCAGACAAGATGCCTTTAGGAATAGAGGACGACCACCAACAAGATGGACGGATGACCTGAAACGGACACATCAAAATTGGATGCAGGCGTCTCAGGACAGAAATTTTTGGGGTGAACTACGGGAGGCCTATGTTCAGCAGTGAACGAGTATGGGCTGAATGATGATGATGAATTGCTGCGAATTAAGGAGATTATAAACTACTACCATTGGCCAACGTTTCATATTTCTGGAAACATTATATATGGTGTGATTATTCTGTCTACAACATCTACTCCACTCTTTGTGGAATTATAAACAGTAATTATTTCTGGTGTTTTTCTGATCACCAGTATCTTTATCAATCCGACCATCTCTGTGCACAGTGGAAACAGCAATCACATTTTTTCCTTTCTTCGGTATATATGATACGGCAGTCAGTGAACTGACGTCTTTTCCCGGAACAACCGAATAATCCAGTTCATAAAAATGCACAGGGTTGCCAAGTGAAACAAGATTGCAAGAAAAATACAACTAAGAAGTAGTGCAAATATTGTTATACATTTGATCGAGTGGGGTCTGTCAGGACAAACTGCCATGTAGCAGCTATTTAGGAATTTTAAAAACAGTTTTGTATAAAAAGAAACGAATGGTATCTAGGAAGGTACTAAAAGGTAGAAATTTAAAAAAATAAAATGAGAGAATTATCCAAAATTTTTATTTTATCGTAGACTCACAGACCACACCCGATGAACAGAGGGTTAAGCAATTTATTTAGTTGCACGTAATTTTTAAGTTAATGAAAAGAGTCGTAACTTAATAAAAACTGTTTTTTGAAAAAAGTGATTGAAGGCAAATAAATTTTAAAAATAATGTGTAAAACTAATGATGCCACAAAATTCATTTGATTTGAACGCACTCAAAAGTTTGGGGGGATTTAGGGCTGCACACCCCCCTTAAAATTTTTCTGTGCGCTTAGATTTTGTTGTTTCTTTTGTGAAAGATGAAAAATGCTTTTAGAACAAGAAAGTAACGTGCCATTTTTATTACAAAATGTCAAGTAGTTTAGGAGATAATGCAAAAAAAATTTATTTTGTAACTTTAAAGGGTTGTAACTTTTTTGTATACACTTTTGTACTTATACCTAAGTTAGATTCAATCAATTTATTTTTGTCCCCGGAATGCGTGATTTAATTTATGACATATCTTTTTGGAACACCCTGTATATGGTTTTATAGTAAACACTATAAAATTATTCTCAAACTGTAAAATATATCAGGTAGTACACGTACGTGTTATGGGAAATTAAATCGGAAAGATAATTTATATGAAAACAAAAGATTACTTAAAGCAATAAAAAAATGTAAACACAGCATTGCAATTTAATTTTAGGGACATGTGCAATAAAATTTTAAAAATATGATGTCTTGCTAATGCATATTGAATGTGACATTTTTAAAATGCAATACAGCTTCTTAAAATAAGGTTTTTTGTCGATTCAGAACAAATTTTCTCACGATTTTATGAAAATTATAAAAATTAATTTGAGAAACCAAATGTATTTTAAATAATAAGTTTCGAAACTTTCTCCGAGTATAACTAATCGTCGGAAAGATGACGTGCAGATAGTCTTCGCCGCCCAGCGACCAAAAAGAGCAACGTTTTGAATTGAGGTCACCAAATGAACTAACAAGGCCGCATTATTTAGCACCAAACACATTTTTCGATGCATTTTGAACGCAATATCGCTGTTTGTTTCACATATAGGGGAGATTGATGTAAGAGGTACTCGTCTAGAATATTTTAAAAAGATTTGAGAGAATATATCTAGAATATTTCTTCCAGAAATAAATGAATAATTCTACCAGAAATATGGAAAACTTCATAACTTGCTCCACAATAAAAAAGGGAAACCTTCTTAAAGATAAACTATATAAAAGATCCTAGTTATTATTATATTAATATTATAATTCAGAGAGTGTCCAGTTTTAAT
This sequence comes from Diabrotica balteata, assembly GCA_918026665.1. NCBI lineage: Eukaryota > Metazoa > Arthropoda > Insecta > Coleoptera > Chrysomelidae > Diabrotica > Diabrotica balteata. The sequence continues at coordinate 50,854,106 of OU898276.1, read as the reverse complement.
TATCTTGGTTGCCATATTACTGAACAACTAGATCCAGATCAAGAGATAAAATGTAGAATCGAGATAGCCCGTACGACATTTTTAAAAATGAGGTCATTCTTCTGTAATAATAACTTGCAACTTCAACTTCGAAAGCGCACGGTTAAATGCTACATTTGGCCAGTCCTCTTATATGGTGTCGAAGCATGAACATCAAAAATATCCACCATTAATCGTCTGGAGGCCTTTGAAATGTGGCTGCACAGACGTATACTAAAAATTTCATGGTCGGCTATGCTGACAAATGTGGCAGTCCTTGAGAGAGCAAATGCTGCTCGCGAGCTAGTTGATAACATCAAATGTAGAAAGATGGCCTATTTTGGACACGTAGTAAGGGGAGACCGATATAATATTCTTCAACTTATTATGATGGGTAAAATCGAAGAACGCAGAGAAATTAGTAGAAAGCAGGCCTCTTGGTTGAAGAATATCAGGGAGTGGACAGGAATAAGGAAAGCTGAGCAACTCTTTAGAATAGCTCGAGACGAAGACAGTTAGGCCATGTTAATCGCCAACGTCAAGGGGATTTGATAGGGCACGTTAAGAAGAAGTTATTATTACTTTTATTATCAAAATCTTTTGGAAATTAAAAACACCCCGACTTTCGTTGTTCACAACAAAATTATATGGATATAAAAATAGATATAGCAAATATTAACGTTTCAGCCAATAGTAATCGATAAGCTACATTACTATATGGTAGACTAGACATTTTTTTTCGTAAAATAAGTCAGACAGTTTAACAGCCTGTTTTTGATATTAATTTTTAATTGCTATTTGCTTCTAAAGATGTAACTACATACTTGTTTATAAAATCAATCAATTCCTTTCTTTATAGATCTTTCTGTAATCCAATCCTTTCGAAATCTTATATTAAATATTTTCTCATATGCTCTAAAGTAGGTTGTTGATTCAACAAATGGACATGACAGTGTACCACTATCAACGCTTTGGGAGGAAAAAACAAGGAATAAACAAAAAAATGAAAACACTAAAACATATTTACATAAATATTAAAACTTGAATTAATTAACTAGAGAAATTCCTACCAGTAAGGTTCTAAAGCAAGGCTACTGCATAGCACCTACAGTCTTAAAATTATATCTGAATGAGGCGCTGTCAGTTTGGAGAAGAAAGTGCTACAATACGGGACTATATACTTAGAATACTGGAAGAGAAGTACACCAAGTGGGGCCATAACTTAACTAAAACGTTTAAATACTTGAAAGTCCAAATAACATCAAAAAGAGGAAGTAATAACGAAATTCATTCCAGGATTGGCCAAGCAAGATAAACCATTAGAGAGTTAGACTAACATCATCATTTTGGCTTTACAACCCTGTGTGGGTCCTAGCCTCCTTAAGATTTTTTTTCCAGTCGTCCCTATCCATCGCCTTCCTCCGCCAAGCACGTATTTCCATATTTATCATATCCTGGTCTATGTTATCTAGGAATCTTGTACTGGGTCTTCCTCTTCTTCTTTGACCAAAAGGTCTATCAAGGAGCGTTTTTCTAGCTGGGTCAGTTTGCTCCATCCACATTACATGGCCTACCCACCTCAGACGTCCTATCTTAATGTGTTTTGCCATATCTGGTTCCTGATGTATTCTATAGAGTTCGAAGTTGTATCGTCTTCTTCAGATACCATTTTCATTTACCGCTTAATAGATTCGCCATTGTATTTTTCTTTCGAAACATCCTAACATGTTTTCATTGCTGTTTGTTAAAGTCCAGGTTCTGAACCATATGTTAGGATTCGGCGTATTATTGTTTTGTAGAGTTTTACTTTTGTATTTCTTGATATAACTGTAGATTTGAAAAGGATATTAAACCCAAAATAGCATCTATTAACCTTGAAAATTCTGCGGTTTATCTCTGCGGTAGTGTCATTTTCAGTATTAACGAGCGTTCCCAGGTATACAAATTCGTTAACTGCTTCGGTGACGTCGTTTTCTATATCAAGTGACCGTAGTATCTGTGGTTGCGTACCTTTTTTATGTATTTCGTTTTATTGGTCTTTATTATTAAACCCATTTTTGTAGCCGCTTCCTTTAGTACTACGTACGCCTCTCGTGCTGCGTTTTCCGATCTCCCAACACTATTGATATCATCAGCATATGCTAGAATTTGGACATATTTGTTATATAATGAACGTCTACAATTATATAATTATGACGTACGTATTACTTTTTCCAAAGCTAGATTGAATAGTATACAGGAGAGTGGGTCTCCCTGACGTAGCCCGTTATTTGTTTTAAAAGGTTCAGAGAGTTCTCCCTGGATTCGTATTCTGCATTCAACTTTTTCAAGGGTTAGTTTGATAAGACTTACCAACTGATTTGGTACTCCTAGGTCTATCATTGCTCTAAACAATTATTTTCTATTTACAGTCGTAGGCTGCCTTGTAGTCTATAAATATGTGGTGCTTGTCTACACCGTATTCCAGTGTTTTCTCTAGAATTTGTCTCAGGGTTGAAATCTGATGAATTGCTGATTTACCACCTCTGAAACCAGCCTGGCATTGTCCTATTATTCGCCCTGCATATGGTGCCATACGATGGCATAGTATATTGGAGAATATTTTATACGCTGCATTTAGGAGCGTAACTCCTCGATAGGTAGAGCATTCAAAGATATCTCCCTTTTTGTGTATGGTGCAAAGTATTCCAATATTCCAATCACTGGGAAGGGACTTTTGTATCCAAATTTCTTTTATAAGCTGCTGTAGCGCTATTATGATATCGTGGCCAACTTCTTTATATAATTGCGCTGGGAGATTATATATTCTGGGTGATTTGTTTCTGGCTAGTTTGTTTACAGCGTCTTTAACTTCCAGTATCGTTGGTGGATCCTCCTCCCTCTCGTCTGCTCCGCTTACCTAGTAGCGTTCTAGTAGCTTTTGTCTTCCGGGTTTTCTTCTTCTTCCTCTATATTAAGTATCTGGTTAAAATATTCCGTCCATCGATTTAGTACGTCTGTTCTTGTTGTTAATAGATCGTCATTCAAACTTCTTCATTAATTTGTGTTTGTCTTGAATTCTTTTCTGTTGATGTTAACCTTCTTATAGAATGTTCTGAATTCTTTATCTCTGTTCAGGTTTTCTACATATTGAAGTTCCTTTTTTAAGTGGTTTCGTTTTTTCATTCTGTGTATTTTCTTTTCTTATCTTCTATTTGTCTGGTAATTCTCTACACTTGTTTTAGTTAGGCGGGTAAGCATTTTTGCATAGGCCTAATTTTTTTTCTGTGTTGCGTCTTTGCATTCATCGTCATACAGGTGTTTTTTTTGTACAAGATTCTGTTCCTATTTCATCTTGTGCCGCTGACTCAATATCTTCCTTTATTCTGTTCCAGTAGGAGTCTATATCTCTCTGGTCTTCTTCGCTTAGACTTTGATTCCTTAACCTATTGGTAATATTTCCAGTACTGTTTTGCAACAGTTGCATCTCTCAACTTCTGTATATTCCAGTTCTTTCTATCTATTTTTTTTTATTTGTTGGAATTTGAAATTCTAGTCCGTTCCGTGTCTTGAATCTATTAAGATGTGATCAATCTGACTAGTTGTTCTTCCATTAGGGGAGGTCCAGGTTACATTGTGTATATTCTTGTGTTCAAAATAGGTGCTAGCGACGGTCATGTTCAGTGCTGCTGCTAAGTTTATCAGTCGTAACCCATTATCGCTACTGATGTTATGTAGGCTATGCCTACCTATAGTCTTCATAAAAACTCGCTCTCGTCCTATTCTTGTATTCATGTCACCTAGCATTATTTTGATGAAATACTGTAATTAAAGAATTCACCTTTTAAGGCTAAATAGCACATTTTTTGACTGTAGGCTTTAAAATCAATAACAAGGCCTTTTGTTCTTTGGTTTACTATAAATCCCGCTACATCTATGTGTTGGTTTTCATTGCAGCTGTAATATTTGGAGTGGGTTCTCTTCACGAATGACTGTTCCCGTCCATCGCATTTCCTGCTGTACCAAAACATCTACTCTGTACATGTTCACTATGTCTAGTGAACTAGTTTAGCCTAGAGATGCGAGTGCGCTAGCTCGGTACAGGGTTCGGGTGTTCCATGTTCTTAATCCTAATTCCATTTATCGTTTGCAGAGTCGTCGTCGTAAGCTCCGTCCGGCTTATAGTTCTTGTAGCCTGAACTGGGTTGTATGGCGCCGAATTCTGAAAAATAAACCAAAGAAACAAATCAGTAGACTTGATAAAATCAGAAACGAAGATATTCGGAAAGAAACTAAAATTAATCTAGACCTAATAGACACAATTAAAGCCAAAAGGTATGGAGACACGTAGATAATGTCTGAAAAGGGATGGCCAAAAAAGATTAAAAAATAGACTCCGCTTACTAGAAGAAGCGGACAAAAAAAAAATGATATTTATAGTTTAATATACTCCAGTCGTTACAGAAGAAAATGATACGAACAAGCTGAATTTTAGGAAGAATGTCAATTTTGGGACCCCAATAAAGATAATGTAGTGTTTACTACTCCTACCCCCTTGCTTTCTCTTACCATCCTATTAGGGTAAAACGGAAATCGATGTACTAAGAATGTGTACACAGTAGAAAAAACTATTTCAGTTAAAAAATGTAGCTGAGATAATCTTGAACAAAAATATTTATTAGCACTTTTTGTATAGAATGAACCGTTCTCTCAGAAACAACGCTTGAAACGACGGGCGGTAAGGCGCACGAAATCAATTTTAAATAAAATTTGTATCAATTCGACGGTAAAAATTTGATATCTTTTGATCAGAATGTCATATCGACAAAAATCAATTATGGTTTAAACGTAAAAAGTTCAGCTTTCATACGCGATTTTTGTGTTTTCCCGCAAATGAAGTCAGTTTTTATAAAGGTATTAAATCGTTGCGCGCTATATTTTACTATTCTCATGAGATCAATCAAATTTCTATTCTTAGAGTCTAGTTTTTAAAACTTATAGCATGAAATTTTGATTTTCAGTTTTGGCAACAACTGTGATTAATTTAAAATATGACTAAAAAACGCTAAATTTAAATTTGTTATTACAAACGATTTAAAATGTTTAAAACTGCTTTTTTTATTAGACCAGTATGTTTTCTAAAACTGTTTCTTGTTTTGTCGCCGCGTTAAAATACTGTGATTTACGATAAAACGACATCATGAAGCTTTGCACAAAATAAATAGAGCTACAGACCTTCTTCAAGCTTTTGTGTGACCAACTGACGTAGTTGAGTACATGGGAGTCGATTATCTCGGCGTGTTACAACTGCAGCTCAAGATCGATTTTTTAGTTTTAACTGCCGGAAGATAACCTACAATTACAGGATCTGAATTGATTACCAACTTATGGAACACATATCAAGTAACTGTAGGTCCAGAAATTGCTTCCATGAAGTTAATCATTATAGCCGATACCCAGCCGATACTTTAAGCCCAGATACCCACCTCTTTCCGGATGTAATCTTATCAAGAATTTACCCAGATTTTAATTTCATCCAGATTTGCATCGAATAAGGATATGACGTCATTTCTTTGAGGCATTTCCAGAAAATATACACATTCAGATATAGTGAAATAATGGAATGAGGTGAAATAATTATGGGCAGCAGAATATAGCTTGTTTTCCCAAATGAATTTCTGACAACTCAGTATACCATCATGGATACCATTCTGTAACCTCTTGTTAGTCTATCTGCAAGTGCAGCTGGCAAAAAATTTCACCTTATGCTTAATAATGGTCGTTGACATGTTGTACGTAATGTAATAAACTCTTTAACCAATTACATTGATGTATTGACATAACCAGCACAATCCATAGACCCAATACTAACGAACATGAATTAGACATGCTACAATAACGAATCACTCCGCACATGGACAACATTCACTGTACATTTTGCTTTCGGGCGCTTTTTACAAGAGAGTGGGAAATTTTTTCTTAGATCTGATTCTGTATCTCCTCATTCAGCGCTAGATTGGAATTCCTTGAATTGATATTCTTTTGATGTAAAAAGTCATCTGACATGTCACGGTTATATTTGTTTCACAGTTCACGTGAATTCAATAAAAGACACGAGGAAAAATATCTCAAACAATAAGCGTATCTGACTCGGAGATTCAGAAGCAATTTCTTCAGCCATTGTCATGTCCCAATGATGATCGTTTTTAAGCAAATAAGCAAATTGAGCTGTAGCATGTAGCACTAAATAATGGGTACAATAAACCTAATAGTTCAAAATACCAACATTAGAAATACTAAGATTTATTACTTGGCGAAACTTAATTCAAATTTTTACCACTGTGCTTTCTACAACTTGTAAAGCAAAGCAGACATATTGATAAATTAGTCCACAAGTGAATTTAAAATTTGCATTCCAGATGTCTTTCATCACTCCAAATTTTTTTTAGTTTCTAGTACTAGAAACTGAATAAAGAAATGAAACAGATAGACAGTTCGTCGGCTTAGTGATACAAAAATGTAACTACATTTTTTCCCGTTTTGAGATATCTACACCATTGAACCACATTGAACATACTTTAGTGAGTTCTATTGAGTGACACAAAATTGTATCTCTCCGAGCACTTAAAACCCCAATAAGGAGTTTTCGTAACTACATTTTTTAGCAATCTTTTAGTGTCACAGAAATGTAAGTGCTGTTACATTTCTGTGATACTATGTTTGCGTACTATAAATAAGCTGATATTGAGTTACTTTTTTGTGGCATAAATTTTATTGCACTGAATGGTGGTTGCAGGTAGTATTTTTACCTACGTAAGTCTTAATAGACTTTTCAGTTAGGGACACAAAAATGTATCTCCGCTACTTTATCTAATTATTGATATTTTGAAAACACAATTCATCTATTGTTGCGTATGATTATATTACCGTAGTGAAAACATTTCTATGATTAATAATTCAAAACAAAAAAGTTGAAAATAAACTACAGGTCATTACAAAATGCGAATCATCTTTTTAAAAACCGCAAACAAGCTCTCATGAAAAGTAGTCATTTTTGAGATACATTTTTGTGTCACTAAGCCGACGAGTTTTAGATTTAATTTTAATGCAGGGCAACCGCTTATAGGTATTTTAACCTTATCAGGAATAATCAGAGCATCATGTAAAGAAGCTGTAAAAGGTACTGTACAAAAAATAAAAATGCGTGTGGGACAGTTGCTTACCATTTTAAAAACTGCACTATTTTGACTACCCAAATGTCACTCATTATAATTATACACCCAAGTTATATTGTCTGTCAGTATTGTTTTGAACATTGAAATGTTCAAATACTCTTAATTTTGTAAGTTTAATAACACCGTTCTATTCATTAATTTTATTTAAAATTAATAAATAGTTTCTCCTGATGAAGCTAACATACAATTAGCGAAATAATTTTCTTCGGTCACCCCCATGGTTTAAACTTTAGTTTATATATTTTTTTTATTACGCTAATAAGTATTTTTAAAAATAGCAATTTTTTGTGCAAATGAATGTTAACCTTAATACAAAGCCGCCATTGAACAATTCTTTATTTGCTTAATTAGCTGTAGCATAACAACACTATATATTTATTAATAATTAATTTAAATTTATACGTAGCAAGGATATTTCAAACAAAAACGAGCTTTAACCTCGTTTATAAAGCTATAACGAATTACAATCCTGTTTATATTATTGATAATAACTACTAATATTTCAACTTCAGTAATCAGCACAGATCATTTAATTTAAATCTAAATAATAGAAATGGAGTCTTTAGAGACCAGTCAGTGAAATTCAACATTTCTAATGGAAAATAATAGCTTTGTGCAAGTGTTCTAGATACTACATCCACTAAATTTTTAACAGCAAATTGGCAAGTTTATTACCAAGCTGATTTTCACGAATTTACTGACACTGATTGTTATTTGGATAGTCCATATATCTTAATGGTAATTCAGTAATGGAATATATAGACAAAGAGATCCTTCTTAAGACTAACTAAAATTAGAAATTTAGCAGGACATTTGCGGAACAATACTGAGAAACCCTAGGTGGGAATGTATAACAAAATTAAATATATAGAGCTAAAATATTGTAAACCAAATAATAAAATCCCTTTTTATTGACTTTAATTGACCATAAATTAAAAAATTTATTTAGAGCAAATGACATTAAGATTGTATTAGGTGACATAAATGCAAGAATGGGCTCGATACAACTTTAAGCTTTATAGAATATGGCACGAACCAGTTATTTTAAAACATATTAAACAATGACGTCTGAGGTGGATAGAGCATGTTATACGGATGGAACAAAATGAATTGGTCAGAGAAGAGAAGAAAGACCCAGAACAAGGTTCCTTGATAACATCGATGAAGACATGAGAAATATGGAAATACGGTTTTGGTGGAGGAAGGTGATGGATAGGGACAACTAGAAAGAAATTGATAAGAAATATCAGTATTGAACTGGTATGGTACCTCAACTTATTTAACCCACAATTATTATTACATTCCATCTGGTTCCGAAATATACTCATCTTACAAAAAAATTTGATTTCAAACTCAACACGTGTTTTGAGTATCATCAAAAATAACACGTTAGTCGTTCAGACTAGCTGTATTAATTGAATACATCTTTACTAATTACAATTATACACAAATTTACATTTCAAATAGAAATATTAATTTTCACAAACAGCTATTAATTGAAAAAATTTTAAAGTGTTACTTAAAACAAATGTATAAACTCACCATTGTCCATGTAGGTGTGAGGAATATCTGTTCATATGACACCGACAATTGAAATAAGAATAAATTTACCTTATACCGGTTTAAATAGACGATCATTCTACCTGTTCGTATAACAATTTCCGGTTCCAACTGTCGGATATTAGAACTACCAACTAATTATTGAAGGCTTTATAATTCAGTCAATTTCTTGAGCCCATAAATTAATTACCATCAATAATTATCCATTTGTTGCTTTGGTTACATATTAGTATATTAGATATTAATATATCAGATTTTGAAAAAATATCTCTAATAATTAAAAAATACCTACAGATAACTCATACCTACAACAATTTCAAATAAAAAATAAAAAACTTTGTAAACTTATTATACATTTGATTATTAAATGTACATGTTCAATTGCCAAAGAATTACTTTAATTTGTTCAGTAATTTGGACATTAGACTGAGTTAGTTATATTGTAGGATGTATTTCAATTATCCATATTGTTACATTAAATTTGATTAATTAAAGATTGTTAAAGTATGCCAATATTAAACACATCCATTTACTTTTGATATCTAAATTAAAACAATTTTATAGACATTCATTAATAACAGCATATTTCATGAAACTAGATAACTTAACTTATAGTATTGAGAAACAGAAGAAGAACTGTCACATGCTAACCTACATCTGTCAAATTTACCACTAAAATCTAATAGATACAACATATAAAAAAACTCATTGTGCCCAAAACTATGATGTAGTGCATTAAAGTCCTTCCCCCTTTTAAATTCAATGTTTGTTTCGTCCCTTCTAAGTGTTTTCTGTTTTAGTGTGTTTAAATTATCCTTAATGGTTTGTATTTTAACATTTTATTTACTTGACTATTCCAATAATTAAATCATTGCCAATAGAACTTTATCAAAGTAATTTGATAACTACAAGTTGGAAAATAATTTCACACCCATACAATTTTTACATCTACACTTATTCATTGTCATAAAACTGTCACCTTCATAAAACAATTACTCAATAAATAACACACATTTCAAAAATATATCTCTGGAATAAGTATAAATAGCCTTTAATAACACAATAGTATATTACATTACTTACATTTAACAAACAATCTCACACATATCTCAAATTCATTGGATCAAATCTATCTCCTCAAGAACTTCCCGTTTACTGTTAAACAACTGCAATAATAGAATTGAGTAATTACCACAGACATGTAATATTGGCATAATTATTGTAATTTACAACACCTACTT